>LPNX010608020.1:0-89839 GCA_001517045.1 Pseudotsuga menziesii
ATTTTTTTCATTGCCAGAGTGCCAACTAAAAATGACCAAATAAATGACCAATTGGTATGTGGTCATTTTTAGTCTAGATACCCCGTGACCAAATTTGGTCATTTATCTTGGTCAATTTTAGTTGGATTTTATCCCGTGACCAAAAGTGCTCATTTATCTTGGTGTTTTTTAGTTAGCTCACTTAAATTTATCAATTTTGGTCATTTATCGCTTCAAAAAAACTGTGGTGACCAAATATTTTGGTCTCCTGGTCACTAATCTCTAATTTTCCACTAGTGATTACACCATGATAAAAATATAGCTGGAGTTAGATTTCGTTCCTTTCTAGGAGAGTACATTGTGTCCTCTACTATTACAGCCCAGTTGGATATGATTGTCTTCCTCTTTGTGGTGGTAAGAGGAAATTCAATGATGTAAAGGATTACTCTTTGTACATTATATTGACTTATAAAGTTAAGCCTTTTGAAACAACACCAAAAAAGTATTTACTAGTTTCATCCAACCTCCCCTCCAAGCATATAGGACATTCCAAATTGAAATATTCATCTCTATGAGAAGAACTAGAAAACCTGCTGGTTATCTTTATAATTTTATTTCCTGAAGTCACATATACTGAACAAAAGGAGACCCAAGCTCCAAAACTTCTCATAAAATTCCATATTGTGCACCTTTATTAAGTTAAATTCCATAGATATATGGAGCAAACGCTTTGTTGGATTCCACTTGTGTAATGATTCAAGGATTCAACTTGACTGAAGGATCCAAATGCTACTACAACAATTGCTTCACAATCTACCATGTAAACCTATCCAAACTTTCCATGAGTGCCCCATGCGGGTTGAACAATACTCCAAACAAGGCATGAATGGTCACACAGGTAAATCACCCCCTATAGGGCTTTTGTTTCATACACATGAATCCCTAGGACACATCAAACCTGGATTTTTTAAGGATTTTATGACTATTGTTTATACTTTTGTCACCTTTTCTAATGCAAAAGGCTATATAAAATTTGTATAGTGTTATTATAGGGCACACAATGCACTCAAAACCCCTCCAAATAGTTTGTAAATGAGAATTGAGTTCTCTTACCATCCCTGCTCATGCCCAAAATTGGAGCTTTAACCATCAAAATTGGACTAGAACTTACCAAATCTAGTTTTATGTTGTTATTCATCACCTTTTAAGACTGAAACATGCCCAAAAATGTATTTCAACCCTTAGATTCCGCCCATATTCAAAGGTTATGTCTTGTTACTGCTAATTTATAGTCGAAAATGATCCCCACAAGACAATTGTGAAATATTTCCTAAAGGCTTCCTAGCCAACTCAGTAGTAACCCCCAAGTAAGTATCTTAAACTTTGTCCAATACATATGCCGCCTTCTCAGCACTGCAGGTTATGGTTTCTTTTCATTTGAATGGGTTATCCTGAGTGCTCATTACTTGCGTAAAAACTTATATAAAACCCAAAGAATCCATGTTTTTTTTGTGGAAGAGGATGTACATATTTCGAAACCTTCTCGTTTTAGGGTTACAGTCCAGGAGGGAGAGGTTTCAGAACAAAAAGAATGTTTCCCTTTGATGGGTAGGAATGCCCGTGGACCCTTTCCCCCACTTCCATAGCTGACTAGTAAGGATTTGGATCCATAGCTACTCACTTGGCTACTTGTATTGGCTTATATCCTTGGTTACTCAGCTTGGTTATCACCCTATACTCCCTAAATAAAAACAACTCGTTTAACCCGTTTGCAGCTTATTCCAAAATATCAAATTTTCAACATCTTAGGGCTTCAAGATATCAAAGTTTTTGTGTTTTCTTCTTTGAGAAAGCACCATTTCACTTCATTGCCTCCTATTCACCCTCCTTAAGTGTCTTTCTCTCTTTCATGAAAATGAACAGATAAAGCATAATGAATCTTCTAACTGCCAACTTTTTTTTACCATCCACCAATTGAAACAAACCCTGATCTTTGGCACTTATAAATCATCTTCTTTCACTTCTTGTCAGCAATTAAAATCTGATTATTACTGAAGGAAAACATTGAACTGTGGGCTATGCTTCATTATCCAACTAACATAAAATATTTTTTTCTGTGAACCAGGGACATCATCATAAATAACAACCTCTTACCTCTCATCTAAAATTTCCCACTTCTCAACTCTGCATTTTCTCCACCACTCGAATACAGAATTAGAGTTGGATTTGTCCTCAACAAAATCAATATACCAATCTTTCTGATTAGTAAAATGTTGTGAGAAACTTGAATTGAGGATAACACTCCTACTCTCTACCACCTGGCCTAGGCTGAATTGACAGCTAATTAGCCAGCTGTTGGAATGACCTTTTAGTTATAACACAACTGTAGATGAAGTCCAGTTGTTTGACAAACTCACATCTTATCCTTTTATTTAAAAGTACATGCTTATTTTGTGATAAAAGTTTGGTGATAGCTGGCATGCTTCTTTAGTGATTGTGGGTGTGCCAATGGGATGTTGCCATAGCGTCTCTTGATACAATTTCTCATGTCAATAGCTCTCCTGGATTTACCCAACCAAGTCTTCCTTCTTGTCATTTTTCAATATTTCCAACTAAGAAATTTAAAGTATTCTTGTATGATATATATTTCCTCTCCAAGATATTTTACTCTTTAGGTCCATCCTTTGGAGGCATTTGTATTAGATCACTATGGATCAGAACTCCAGTAGATAGTAGAAGTTTATGCCCACACTCCTCAGAGATCATTTACCGGTAATGCTAGGCTTTCTGGTAAGTAGCTGTTATAGCGGATTTCACCACTCTAGGTGAATCACACTTTGTATGGCCTTCCCCTATCCCGCTTCAGACTCCTTAGACCCCATGGACCATTTTTTGTCCTTTGATGTTTCCTTTATCATCCCTAAAAACACATGAAAAATGATACGCATGACTTTTTAACCTATAAGCGTGTATATACGCGGGTTTGACCACTAAAACCATGTACATTAGGATGTGTGCATAATCCAAATCCTTTTGGAGTTTTCCTTGACATGGATCCAACTCATTTGACTCCTGGCCTTCCCTATGCCTTGATATCGCTCGAATTCAACCTTTCATTATCCCTTTGAAATCTATATAAGGAACCCCTTGGTACATTGAAGGCAAGAAGAGAGAATTGAGAGCAAAGAAACTATAGTCCATTGTTGTCGGAACTTATGCTTGAGTCTGTATCCCTTTGTCCCTTGGAGCACTTTTGTGTTCTTCCCAAGCTTTCCCTTTGCTTGTAAGCTTGCTATCAAGAGATGGAGGATTGAAGTGGTGGAGGCCCAAGTGAGGGATTCAGTTTCTTCGGTTCGCAGACGTGCCATCAGAGGTTGTATCGTGTAATCTCTGATTCATATTAATAGAAATATCTTTTCTTGTCCAATAATGTGTGTTTGAATGAATGTTTTATCCATTGGATTATGTCAAATGCTTATACATTATTGATTATATATGCTAGAATAGATCTAATACCATGATATATAGAATGCTTGTATTGTTTACTTGTTGTTGAGGAAGTAATCTATCAATTCAATATCAAGATTGGAAAGCTCAACGGGGATCTACTTCAACTGTCTAGAATAAGGCACGAGGTCTGATCCTTTAGTGTTAGACATTTAATTTCTATTGCATATTGGAAAGGATTGATTTCTGGAGTCAAGCTGTCTATTGTGGTACCCCAAGCCATAAGAATTTCTCTCCATAATAGTAGCTCATTTTTTTGATGAATTTGTACCCAACCTCCATAGTTTACCCTCAGCTTTACTAACTGCTTCAATGCTGCCAGGTTATTCTGTAATCTCCTAATTCTTGTCTCTTGTCCAACGGCCTTTGCTCATACTTTCCTTGATGAGTCCAACCCTTGTAGTTTTCTCCAGGTCTAAGCTACTATTCCAATGCTTCCAGGTTATTCGGCAAGATTCTAATTGTTGCCTCTTATCTGGCAGCCTCTGTTTTCCCATAACACATTGTTCAGGGAGTCATCCAATGCCTTAAAGGAATAGCTATTTTTAAAATTTAATTAGCAATCTCTTTTGGGAGATTTTTTCTCATAGTCATCCTATTTGTAGCATTTAATATCCAATATCAATTGTTTTTCAGGTATCTTATTAGTGAGGGGGACTTGTTAAACAATTTTTAATCCTTGGTGATGGGTCAGTGTTTGAACCTATGATAATATCATGAATTCAATGTACTCGAAGTGTCCTTACCTATACATTAACCATATGTTGGACTACCTTTCCAGTGTTCCAGCAACTGCTAGCTTCCTAAGACTCATGAAGAGTTGAAATTTGGTCCAAAGGGCACAAAGTTGGATTTCCACACAGATACTAGGACTGTTAAACTAACTTCATGACAGCCACATTGTCATTTTACAATACATGTCATAGACACAGCTACAGGATACATCTTTTACATCTGAAATAGCTAACAAGAAATAAGACACTGACAAGTGCATGTTTCAAGTTCAACCAAAATCTACTTAGCAGCTAGCTTCAGCATAGATTATGATTTTTATATTGTCCAAATCAATGGAGTTTTAGACTGTCCTTCAAATTAATGTAAAACTTTATACAGGTAGCCGCAAAATTTTAAATAATCGCTAAGAATGAAATATGCTAACATCCATAGAAAACATTTCATGTACCACCTATTCTGATGAAACTATAGATATAATAATATTGTTAAACTAATAACAACTACAACAACATAGTATTGATATTATAGCTAGATGCATGTGATGCTCATGGTGTTGATTTTGAACCATGTGCAACTCAACACATGAGGGTTGGCTCCTCCACCCTTTGAGATTCACTGTTGGTAAATGCCAAGGGTTTCTATATGCCACTCATGACCCGCATTGCAGACGGTCCCTTTAACGCATCTCCAAAATCATGGGCACTTGCAAAAGAGTCCCCCTCCGACAAAGTTGGGTCCACAACCCCTGTCTTACCAAGTCCAATTAGACACCTCTTTGAAGTAGGTATTACTGTATTAGGACCACAAGGGCACACTTTAACTTTTTATGGCACAAGTCAATATTATGTAGGAAATCCAAAAGGATCCAGTAGGGTAGGAAAGAAACCTATTGGTTGGTCATGTGTCAATCTTGATGGACATGGAAGACCCTGCCTACATCAAGGTCTAGGAAACTTGTCTTGTTTGGAAAAGGAGATGTAAGACTGGGTTGAGGATCCTTACCAGGTTGCAGCCAAATTTCACCAAATATATGGTGTAGTTTCTAGCATTGTCAGCCATTCTATGAGGGAAACTATAGAGCTAAGTGAACTTCTAAAGTTTCAAAAGGAATAGATAGAAGAAATGTCAAAGATCTGTGGGGATAGAGAGGAGTAGAATAGTTTCTCATACTTTTCAAGATCAGTGTGCTACAATTTCTTTTCCTTTAGAGTTTTCTCTTATAAAAACATACAGTTGTCATTTGGCTAAGATACCATTCTATTTGGGGTGGCTCCTAGTGAAATCATCTATGATTTGTGCTTGGTATCATTTGCACTCACATAGGGGTTTTGAACCTTGTTCCCTATGTCACTAAATGTATGATCCTAGGTCTAATATCTAGATACATAGGGGGTTTTGAACCCAACATCCCACATTAATACCAATGTTACCATAATAGATGGATTGGACTAGTTCACACCAAGTAGAATACGTGGACTAGGCGTCATATGAAAAATGTAGAATTTCAGGTTCCATTCAAAATTTAGTAGAATTGAACATTTTTAGCATTTCATCATTTCAGGCCTTGCATGATTGCAACTTTTCAGGAATTTATTCTATGATGTTTGACGGTATATTATTGGAATTTAATTAAGAACACTAAGCCCTCTTTAACCCCAAATGTTGGTGGTGTTTGTTGTTGAACTCATTTGTCATTTCCATAGTAAAAATGTAACCTTCACTTATTCCAAAACCATTGATTGTGCTTGTTAGCCTTATGGGTTTTGGAATATCTAGTTCCCACTCTGAGAATATTTACTACTTTTGTATTACTTAGTTATACAGTTCAGTTGCAGCATTTTTATTGCAAATTTTGTTGTTGTTAGAAAACAAAACTGAAGATGATGAATCACTAACAGCTTTGCTTTTCTCATATATATGTAAAAGGATACAAGAAAAATACAAAGTAGCACACCTTTGTGGGAACCCAAACTAAAAAATTAAAACCCGAATCTAATTCTGAACAAGCAAACTACTAAGTCTAGAAACTCGAACATCCAAGAAAAACAAAATCAAAGTGTAAACTTATACTTCTAAATATGGAATAGTAGTTAACTCACTACTCAAATATAGCCTAATCTAACACTGAAAATGGAACACTTCTAGTTTTACAACAAAAACTCAATGTTCCACGGGTACATGTCTTGTAGGGTCAAGGGAAATCGCCTTGTGTTTCCCATGCCCGTGGATTTTGGGAGTCACCTAGGGAAACATTTCATAGAAAGGAGGACATCTAGACACCCCCTTCCAAAGTTGGGCATTATCTTGGAGACAACTTTATCACGCTTTTAGGGTGTTGAAGTAACCTTGCATGGAAAAGAGAACCAAATTTCTAAATGAAAGAGATTAGTTTTTCTTGAGTACTCTTTGCTCTTCTACTTCAATATTTCACACTCATGTCCCTTTCATGCCAGATGCATATTTTATTGGAGACTTTATGTCAGTGACTTCTATTGTCAATGGTATATATGCTTCACTGGTGGGAAATAAAGGCCTTATGCAATGACTTTGTATCTTCTCAAGAGTTGTAGTTTTATCTGATGTACTATAACTTTAAGTGTCTACAACTTTGGTAATGAGGATTATCACTTTCTTGGTAGCCAATTTCACACTTGTTCACTGCATTTTGTAAGAGGTTTGATAGTATTTTGAATTGAATTTCCTTAGGAAGGGTGGTTGTTTGGCACACACCTTCAGGTCTACCAAGTGGCCTTCAAATGTTGTTGTTTGGATGATATAATCCCAAAGGAACTACCCAGATTTGTAAATTTTAGGGTTTTATTGCTTTTCTTTACTTAGGTACCCAACATATGGAGAAATGAGGCTGCAAATATTGATTAAGGCCTAAAATACACCTAGATTTTCCATTTATTGTCTAAGTGACGTTTATAGAAGGATTTTAAAGATTATAAATTAAGTTCACTTCTCCATTTCTAGGGAGTTCTTGACATGAATGAAGTTCAAATCTGATCCTTGTTGGTTTGTGATTGACGCCTAGAGTTACTAGTTCCTTGAGTTGATCGTTTGGGTTTCTAACTTCCTGTTGCTTATATATTTCTATGGTTTGGGCTATGACTGTGTTTTCCTTCTCTCTATTGTTTTTTCCTCCTCTCCAACTGGGCATGAATGTGTTGGCCTCTTTCTAGCACACCGTGATTGTTTTGGAGCCCTTGTGGGTTGGGAATGACTTCATTCACACATTCACTATTCTTCTTTTGCACACATTCACTATTCTTCTTCTTTTCCACACAGTCACACACTATGATGATGATTGAAAATGGAATTTAATTAAGAGCACTAAGCCTTCTTTATCCCCAAATGTTGGTGGTGTTTGTTGTTGAACTCATTTGTCATTTCCATAGTAAAAATGTACCCTTCACTTATTACAAAACCATTGATTGGGCTTGTTAGCCTTATGGGTTTTGGAATATCTAGTTCCCACTCTGAGAATATTTACTACTTTTGTATTACTTAGCTATACCGTTCAGTTGCAGCATTTTTATTGCAAATTTTGTTGTTGTTAGAAAACAAAACTGAAGATGATCAATCACTAACAGCTTTGCTTTTCTCATATATATGTAAAAGGATACGAGAAAAATACAAAGTAGCACACCTCTGTGGGAACCCAAACTAAAAAATTAAAACCATAATATAATTCTGAACAAGCAAACTGCTAATTCTAGAAACTTGAACATCCAAAAATAGCAAAGTCAAATTGTAAGCTTATACTTCTAAATCTGGAATAGTAGTTAACGCACTGCTCAAATATAACCTAATCTAACACTGAAAATGGAACACTTCTAGTTTTACAACAAAAACTCAATGCTCCACGGGGACATGTCTTGTAGGGTCAAGGGAAATCCCCTTGTGTTTCCCATGCCCATGGATTTTGGGGGTCACCTAGGGAAACATTTCATAGAAAGGAGGACATCTAGACACCCCCTTCCAAAGTTGGGCATTATCTTGGAGACAAGTTTATCACGCTTTTAGGGTGTTGAAGTAACCTTGCATGGCACCTATAAGAGAACTGAATTTCTAAACGAAAGGGATTAGTTTTGCTTGAGTACTCTTTGCTCTTCTACTTCAATATTCACACTCATGTCCCTTTCATGCCAGATGCATATTTTATTGGAGACTTTATGTCAGTGACTTCTATTGTCAATGGTATATATCCTTCACTGGTGGGAAATAAAGGTCTTCTGCAATGACTTTATATCTTCTCAAGACTTGTAGTTTTATCTGATGTACTATAACTTTAAGTGTCTACAACTTTGGTAATGAGGATTATCACTTTCTTGGTAGCCAATTTCACACTTGTTCACTGCATTTTGTAAGAAGTTTGATAGTATTTTGAATTGAATTTCCTTAGGAAGGGTGGTTGTTTGGCACACACCTTCAGGTCTACCAAGTGGCCTTCAAATGTTGTTGTTTGGATGATAAGAGGACTGATATAATCCCAAAGGAACTACCCAGATTTGTAAATTTTAGGGTTTTATTGATTTTCTTTACTTAGGTACCCAACATATGGAGAAATGAGGCTGCAAATATTGATTAAGGTTTAAAATACACCTAGATTGTCCATTTATTGTCTAAGTGACGTTTCTAGAAGGCTTTTAAATATTATAAATTAAGTTCACTTCTCCATTTCTAGGGAGTTCTTGACATGATTGAAGTTCAAATATGATGCTTATTGGTTTGTGATTGATGGCTAGAGTTACTGCTGCCTTCAGTTGATCGTTTGGGTTGCTAACTTCCTGTTGCTTATATATTTATATGGTCCAGGCTATGACTATGTTTTCCTTCTCTCTATTGTTTTTTCCTCCTCTCCAGCTGGGCATGAATGTGTTGGCATATTCGTAGCACACCGTGACTGTTTTGGAGCCCTTGTGGGCTGGGAATGACTTCATTCACACATTCACTATTCTTATTCTTTTCCACACAGTCACACACTATGATGATGATGGAAAATGGAATTTAATTAAGAGAACTAAGCCCTCTTTATCCCCAAATGTTGGTGGTGTTTGTTGTTGAACTCATTTGTCATTTCCATAGTAAAAATGTACCCTTCACTTATTCCAAAACCAACGATTGGGCTTGTTAGCCTTATGGGTTTTGGAATATCTAGTTCCCACTCTGAGAATATTTACTACTTTTGTATTACTTAGCTATACAGTTCAGTTGCAGCATTTTTATTGCAAATTATATTGTTGTTAGAAAACAAAACTGAAGATGATCAATCACTAATAGCTTTTATTTTTTCATATATATGTAAAAGGATAGGAGAAAAATACAAAGGTTGGGCCAAACATTTGTCTACTTTGTAGATCTGATGCCAAGACTTGCACTACTCATCTTTTCATAAAATTCCCATTTATTAAACATGTGTGGAAAGATATGGATGACAACCTTGGGAAGCATGCTATTTGGAATGAAGCTTCTGTTGAAGGTCGTCTCAAAATTTGGTTTTTCAGATCAAAACTAAAAATTCTAAGAGTTACACCTTTCCTTGTTATATGGGAAATCTGGATTGCCATAAATGCCATTCTTTTTTAATATTGAAGCATTCCTACTTTCCAAATCTCTACTCAAGTTAACAAACTACTTCATCATTGTCACGCTCTACTTGTTAACAAACTACCTTTTGTAACTCTTGCCTATATGGTATCAATGCCAACATGGCTCTAATATGTACATGGATCAGACCTCAGTCCTTTGGAAGGTTGATGGTCCCCATCAAATTACCTTTATGACTGGATTTGGATTCCCTAGGTATTTTTGGACTATTTTACAACTCAGCTTGCAAATTTGGAATCAGTTCTTCTACAATAGGTATAAGAGGCTCTTCCTCATAATGTCAAACCATTGAAAATCTCTGAGGCTAGTAGATCACTTAACCAATGAAATCAACAATGGATCTATTGGGATATTGATCGTGCAACCACAATTCCTGAGAATTCCCTAAATATTTTGACACAAAAACAATATGCATTATAGAGGTGTGAAAAGAGAAGTTGAATATGTCTTTTCTAGAGTTCATAACAGAGGTATGTTGCAGAATTGAAGAAGTTTAAAGCTAGCAGTCAAAGGCTTACATATTGTCTTTGTTTTTATGGTGTTTCCTATTTGTCTCTTAGCTATGTGACATGTAAGAGAAGCTATTGTCATAGGTATGGGATCCATGTCAAATTTAGTAATGACTGGAATCACCACCTTTGGACCATTTGTAGGGGTAGAAGAGTTTTCATGTGAAGAAACATCTAAACAATTTCTAGATTCCACATCAAACTAAATAGGATTTTAAGTCATCGACTTGGTAACAACAACATGAAAATAAGAGTCATTGTGTGAGGAACATTCTCCACTTTATGTAAATGAATTTATTTCAAAGAAATCAAAACTGCTAAAAGGATGCCTTGAAACACCTACCAATACATATTACTGTAATGAAGATGCCTAGAAACAAGGCACAACTTACTTTAGATGTGTCCTAATTTATGCTTGCAAAAGCAACAATAGAGTAGGGGATTTAGAAAGAATGAAAGTAGAGTAGCAACAAGATTAAAGATTCATTATACAACAGAGAAAACATCCAAGGAAGAAAAATTATTCCATGACAGAATGATTATACAAAGCACAATTACATATCATTACACTCTTCCTTGTGCATTGACATTAGTGACTAATTCTAGTCTCAGTCCAGGTCTACATCCTACTGTGATTGAATCCTTGCTTCTTTCTTTTCTGTGTTTTCCTCACTTGCTATTTCTATTTGTCCCAAGTGAACTAAGAGCACAAAAACAAGAAAAGCTAAAGCTTAGAAGAAACTTCCTAAAACTTCCTTTTGTAACTCTTGCCTATATGGTATCAATGTCAACATGGATCTAATATGTACATGGATAAGACCTCATTCCTTTGGAAGTTCGATGGTCCCCATCAAATTACCTTTATGACTGGATTTGGACTTCCTAGGTATTGTTGGACTGTTTTATAACTCATATTGCAAATTTGGAATTAGTTCTTCTAGAACAGGTATAAGAGGCTCTTCCTCATAATGTCAAACCATTGAAAATATATGACACCGGAATTTCCTCTAATTGGGAGCTTTATGGCCTAGAATATTGGCAATGGATCACATGTAAGGATAGGGGTATATGCTACAATGGCTTGTAATAATGTTGTTTTTGTTCTAGAAAAGTTAATTTAATGCTTTCAAGGTATTGGTAAATTCATGTTGAATCAATTTGGAAACCCTATTATCACTTCAATATGGAAACAAGGATGGCTATCAACTCAAGACTTAGGTTTTTTGGTGGATTATGATCACTCTTGGGAAAATTTTGTATCAAAAATGCAGAGAGTGTACACTAGACTTGGTGATTTTTGTTGATGAACTAGTCTGGGATGAGTATGCCTACTACCAAATATTTGACATTGTACAGTGTGATGAAAGGAGACATGAGACTGCAAAACATTTTGCATCATATTTTAGTGACACCCTACTTAAAAGAGCTATCTACTTTCTGTAGGCTAGTTTTAGTTCAGAGAAAAAAAAGTAGGAAAAGTAGGAAAAAATTACTGAGTTAAATTCTTCCAAAAGGTAGTAGTTTGCTAGATCACTTAACCAATGACATCAATGGTTCTTGTTTTGAACCGTTGTTAAACATGGTAAATAGAGTTGTTGCTAATATGAACTTGGCAAGATGGGTACTGTTCCTAAAACCTAGCTTCTTGCAAATCATTGTGTATATCTAGTTTCAATTGAGACTATAGTTTATTATATCTACAAAATCGCCGAAATATCCTTTCAGGTGTTTAGAATAGAGATCTGTCTTTCTCCCCATGTCTGCGACAGCCCTTCAAGGTGCTAAAGTGCAATGTTTAGCTTAAATTCTTGGTTATGAACACCATGTGATTGGAAAGCTATCTTGATCTTGCTCAGCCATGTCTGCACTTTAACGTTCCCTACAAAATCATATTGTAGAATATTCGTTTGGAGGTTGTAGGATATATTATGGTTGTCCTATGTAGCATAAGGACATATTCCCCATCCCCAAAGGGGGGATGGAAACATCTCCAACTATTGGGGACGCCTCCAGATCTGCATCATTTTCTAGAAATCAGGTGTCATTTTCTGAAAACAAGGATGCTAGAACGCGGAAAGTAATAAAAATTGATTGTTAAAAAAAGGAAAATGGAAAAAGAAAAATTAGTTGTTAAAAAAAAAAGAAAACTGTGGTCCCAAATGGTGAGTTACCTAATGGTAGTACGATAGATTACAATAGATTTTTTTAGCATTTCATATTTGCCTAGAAGTATGATTATATTATTTGACTTGACATCAAAACAAATAGTGCAAAATATTCTTGTTGCTACTAGGCCATGGGAGAAGAAATTAGAAATTGCTCATGACAAGAGGCTTAAGAAAGCTAGCCCAAGGGTTAGTTGAACCAATTGTTGCCAATGTTGTTGGGAATTTGGCTAGTTTGGTGCCACTAGATGCCAGTTTGAATCCGTGGGGTCAAGTGCAATAGCCTATGCCGATGGGTTTATTAGGAATGAAATCCACAAATGCATAAGTATCCCTTGGGTTTCTCTATGAGGTTTTCCTTGTTAAAAAAATTCTTAAAAACCTTAATGTTGAAAATTTAATTTGCATCAAGCAATTAATGCAAGTATGAATCTCACCTTTTTCAAGAAGGTTCCTCTTTTAGGGCTGCTGTAAATCAATTTGTAAAACATTAGCAGAACAACAAATGGCAAATCAGCCACACTAAGAAATTTCAAATTTCTTCCTCCTGCAAATCACCCTGAAAAACCTTCACAGGAGCTGAGAGGTCGATGATTTCTTCGATGGAATTGGAAGCTGCATAGAGTTTTTGAAAGGAGCCTCAGGATCTGAGCCATGGTTTGTTCTGACGCGGGCTTGCAGGTCTACCGCCAGCTAGACTTAGTCTGCCACAGGCTCAATCTGTTGTTCTGCTCAGTTTGATGTGGGATCGTCAGTCACACTCTCATTGGGGTCAGGTGATGACCATGGGGTATCCCATTGGAAGGGACCTCAACCAGCATGGACATGGGCACAAATCATCAAAGTACAGGGAAAGCAGGCACCATGGGTAAATATTCAGAAAAAGGAAAATGGTCAATGCATAGCACTAGAAAATGCATATCCAAAACAAAGAAATCCCCTCATTGTAGATGGAGGAAGGATTCAAATCGCATTTATAGCACAGGAGGGGCCATGCCCTTATCAAAAAATTTGTGGGTATTTGGCCATCAGAGAAATCTTTGCTCTGGTGGATTAATGTAACATGGAAGCCTCTAGAGCACTTCCATCTACACTTAGGAGCTAAGGGCTTCGAGATTCTACAAAAAGAAAGCATTCCGAAAAATTCGGATAGGGAAATCCAAGAAACATCCAAAGATGGCCCTAAGGATTGCAAGGAAATCCTGGAAACCTTCTAGGATACGATAATAGAGAAACAAACCAATATGCAGGTAGAAGAAGAAGACACAGAGGAAATGGATCTAGGAGACCTAAACCAAGACAAACTTGAGAAATCTGTCTAAGATCCAATCAAAGGGATCATACCAGCACAACAGGTTGTTCTACTCAAGGAAGCAATCATAAATACCCAAAAAAAAGATAAATCTCTAGTAGTTTGCTCGGATAACCCAAGAGCCAAAATCCATGAGACTATCAAGAAGATAGGCAATGAAAAACGTGGAAGAAGAAGTAACCAGCAACGCATCAAGGACATTGGGGAAAAACTTGTGGCGTAAGGGCATTTTTCGACCATCAAGGAAACCTTTTCCATATCCAACAAACCCTCCCAATGAAGCTTTTATATTGAAACATAAGAGGGTGCAATGCACCTAGAAAGAAAATATTATTGAAGAAGAAAATAAGGGAAGAGAAACCCTTAGTGATTTTTATTCAAGAAACAAAATGCTCAGAGGAGAGTTTCAAATCCATAGCAAGCACGATCTGGAAGAACTGTGAATCCTCCTCCATTGATGCCTCAGGCGTAGCAGGAGGTATAGGAATCATATGGAACCCTTCAGGCTTAAGTCTTACTAATTTCATGGCTACAAAATTTTCAATCTCTGTCAAGTTCCATATTTTAGGAACCAACTCCAAAGGCTTCCTTACTAATGTGTATGGGCCCTTCAAACTAGCTTCCAAGCAGCTCCTTCTTAGGTCACTGTAGAACATGAGTAACCTTGTTGGGTGAAGACATTGGATAATAGGTGGTGACTTCAACCTCATTCACAACCTACAGGAGAAGAAAAGGGGTGTTAGAACCCTGAGCCCAAACAACAATGATTTTCAGAAAGTTGCGCATGGCTTGACTCTCGGCTCCACCTTTTCAGCGCATCCTGCAAAATGAAAATGAGGATATGGAGGAATGAAGACATTCAGATGCTAACCAGGGGAGTGGGAAAGGAATCATAAATGCCCCAGATGAAGCTGAGTCCTCCCACAGACACGAATCCTTTCCTCATCGCGGGATGGTTAGATGCTCTTTGTTGTTTGTTTTGGGTTAAATATTTGCTTGTTTCCTTATGCTTAGTAGGTCTATGTTTTGTTATGGATAAGATTCACTTGTCTATTTTCAGGATCGAGCGCCCACACTGAAGGGCTGGGATGCTCTCATGCTCCTCTATCTTTCTTTATGGGCTATCATTTTTCTTTTTCTTTTTTGGATACCAGACCGATGCCTGACTCCATGTTTTAAGGAGCAGGATATGTAAATATATTTATTTTTGATCTAGTAATATAAGGGTCCCATCTTACTCACAAAAAAATAATCACCCAAAAAAACCCTCTACAAACAAGCTGTTGAATCTGTTTCCTTGTATGGCCTTGTGCGGCCATTGTATGGTTCGTATGATTGTATGGAACTGTGCACGTGGCCAATCTATATGACTATACGGATGATGATTTGTATAGATCCAAATGACTGCATTGAATCCCTATACGGTTGATATGTACAATGGTATGGACTGTGTAGTATGGATTTGTACCATTGTACGGAATCCTGTACGGCTACCCCTACATACAAGTGATGGCTTTGCTTGAATGGTACGCCCCCCCTACAAATGTCTTTCGAAATGTTGTTTTTCTCTTAGAGAAAAATTGGAATTAAAATGTCTTTCTCTCTCCAACTCAATGCTTGAGTTTTACTCTTGTGATGGTGTATCTTCCTCTCTCTCCTCAGCTTCCTTTGATACTATTGAGATGAACCAAAACCCTAAATCCAATTGCTGAGATTAAATCTCACTCATTTGAGATAAATGATTGAGATTCATTTAATTAATTTAAATCTTTAATGCCAAAAACTTGGGCATTTCTCTAAATTAGCCTCAATCATCTAAAAAGGCATTCACTTTAATAGACTTTAAATAAGTGAATTTCCTAGGTTCCAAAGAGGTATTACTGATGATTTCCATAAGTAAGACATAAAATCATGGAAATACATGTCTAAGATACAAACATCAACATCTCCAAGGAAAGACACCCTCCTCCTTTTCTTCCCCAAATACATCAAACCCTAATCTCTAGCCTCAAAAGGATGAAACCCTAATCTTGGAATCCAAGATGCTCCAATACCAAGAAGCCCCAATGCCCAAGGGAGAGAGATCAAATGTACAAAGAAGAATTCAAGAAAGAATTGTCCATCTTCTCCTCTTATGCTCCACTAGGGTTTCCTCGTGAACCTTAGCACATCACTAAGAGAGCACCCCAAAGAAGAGATAAAAGTGAATTTGTGATGTGTTGTGATGTTTGGAAATACTCTCTCCTTTCTCTATTTATATGAGAGGTGAGGAAGGACAACAATATAGCATAGGTCGGCTTAAGCCTTACAAGCAAGCCTACGAAACATAAGTAAGACACACTCAAGCGAAGTGCTCCACTCCTAAGTACTAGTGTCAAGCTCCAATGATGACATCGTGCACCACCCAAGGTGATATAGCTATGCAAGTAAATCCACACGACTCCATCTTGAGCCTTTATGAGTCCATTCATCCTCCAAAGCCAAGTATTCCATTGGGGCAGCTACCCCTTGCAAGAACAAAGTCGAAGCCCTAGGCGTCCCTAAGCCATTTCAAATATTTTGAACAAAAAACCAAGCTGCCACATGCTATCTAGGGCTTGTAGTACTCCACAATGCACAATGTTCCTCATATCATGTAGGGCATTCTCCCACTAAGAGAATCCTCCATGTGGCCATCATGCAGTAGGCCCACCATCCAAGCAAGAGATCTCAAATTCCCTAGGGAAGAACATTAAGCCAATGAACATGTAAGGTTGGCATCCCTTGAGCAAGCTATTACAAGTGTGCATTGTTGGGGCACGCATCTTAATGATCTTTAACTTTGGTAACTCCGTGGTTTTTGTGGGAGCTTGTAAGCGGAGTTACGACTCAAAATAGTCTTAGGGGTGTTGGGGTTAAGTAAAAGGCCTCTTTTTGTAATCAACCCATGGTTTAAGTCTAGGGTTTAGGGTTCGGGGTGCCCATGGTTTTGTAATAAGTGCACTATAAATAAGCACTCTTGTACAGAAGTTAGTGTAGGCTTTTGATGTAAGATGAATTGATGCGAAGCTAAGGCTTGTTTTGTAAGAAAGTTTAAGTCCCAGCTGTGTGCATGGACGACCTTTGCAGCTGTGTGCACAGAGGGTTTTGGGTGATTAAGAAGATATGCAGCTGTGTGCACATAGATCTGTAGCTTAGTGCGTAGCTTGAGGAATTGAAGGGATCTGCAGCTGAGTGCGCAGATTAGAAATGTGGTTTTTGTAAAGAGTTGAATAAAACACAGTTCTGTGGATGTAGCCCATAAACTAGGGGTGATCCATGTTATATATTGTGTTGTGGTTATTTTGTGTTGTTGTTATGTTCTTTTATGCATTGATACGTATATAACTGATAAGTAAGATCACTACTAAATACTAACTTCGCTGTGAATTCCCAGTAAAGCGTTAAGCAAGGAACTGTTTGTTTATCTAACCATGAAGCTAAATAAGTGAATGTCAAAGATCTGTATTTTATGATTATCATTTGTTAGAAGATAAAGGTACAGTAATATCCCTCTTCTGCTTGCAGAAACCTGATTCTGCGGCACCCCATAGCTGTTTCGGGTGAGACTGCAACCTGTTCACAGGTGTTTTCCGAAAGGGCCAACACTGTGGGTCTTTTGTTGGTGTGAAGACAAAAGTATAGAACCCTGGTCTTCCCTAAGCCCAACAAATTGGTTCCGTTTCTGGTTGAACTAAGTATCTGCTCAAGAGGGGTTTACATCATACCTCGAGGGCTATGTTTTGGAGACCCTCAGTGAAAGAAATCGGTGATTGGATTGAAGAGACTTATCTAAACTTTGTTGTACAAGAGAACAAAGATCCGAGTTGTAGTTCAAACGAATTTTTACAAAGGTACATTTTTTCTGATGTTTATGAAATTTTCTTTGGTAGTATCCACATAGAGTTGCACCAGTGGTTATTCAGGTTGACAGAGAGAAGGACGAACTTCCAAGAAGGTCAGTTTCCTGATTGGACCCCCACAAGAATTAATATATTGAAAAGGGTGAAAAACGAGATATCTCAAGCTATTGATTTCTGGACAACGCGAACCCTTGAAGCATTTGTGATGGAGTTCGCCATTGACACAAGTACGTCCTTCAGCGAAGCAGAACGGTAGTTTTTCAAATGACCAATGGGTAAGTACTTGAATTCATTTAGTTTGAGAATTAAAATGTTATTGGCTGAAAAAGGTATATTGCTCATTGAATCATACTGTTAGATTTACTATTACTAACCTATGTTTGCAATTGAAAGTACCTTCGACGATAAAAGTGGTTTGCTGCGAAGTGGAAAAAGGTACAAGAAATTTTTTGAGTCCTATAACCTAGGTCCAAATACTGAGTCTAACCCCGTAAGTCCAGTAGCCTCAGAGCCCGAAGAAACCCCTTCTGTGGAAACCCTCCGGTAACCCCGCAGTGAAGACCTATTATCCTTGAGAACCCATCGCAGTCTGAAAGTAACTCTAGCCTGAGTATTCCTGTAGCAGGTCAGTCTACCTCAGTAAGTTCCCCCCTGCCTACTACCAATCCCCCTCCCCCCCCTAGATCTGCGATGGCCCATATGAATGACAACATTAAGCTCCCTGTCTTCAAACGAACTGGATCAGAGGATCCAGAACAATTCTAGTTCTTATGCGAAGCAGTGTGGACTGCTAAGAACATTACGGATCAAGATACAAGAAGAGCGTAGCTGGTTACTTCTTTTAAAGACCTTGCTTTGACCTGGTTCATGAAGTTTTCCAGTACTCAGAACCATGTCTTGGCTGATGTAAAAGAAGCAATGATAAAGGAGTTTAAGAAGCCTAAATCAGAGTCACAGTGTATCACTGAACTAAAGGAAATTCAACAAACGCGAGAATCAGTGTGGGACTTTGATCAGAGGTTCAAAGTTCTACTAGATCAAGTCAGTTTCACTATTGGACCAGCGTAGCATAAGGAATGGTTCATCGCAGCTTTGTTACCGCATATTAGGACTCCACTCATGCAATAGAAGGTTGCTGATCACCAGGAGGCTTTGGAAATTGCTATGAAGCTTGAAACAGACCCTGTCGAAGATAATTCTGGTATCGCTCAAATACAAGCAGAGTTGGCAGCGATGGCTCTGGAGCTTCGTGACATGAAGAAAGGGAAGTCTAGTCATGAAGAGGTTTGGTGTACACAATGTCGGACAGAGGGTCATGATAATGAACAGTGTCCTGCGGTAAGAAATTACCTAAATTCTGGTGTGCCAAACCCATTCAACCCTAGTGTTCTATATTGTGAGATCTGTAGGAAAACTGGCCAGCATCGACCTGAAGACTACTATATCCTGCAGAGGTATGTGCAAGTCCCTAAGAACCCTTATTACAAATTCTATAAGTCATTGGGACACAACGAAGATGAGTGTCGCAGCTTTGACCTCATAAGAGAATGAACTTATGATGCTTATCGGGTACAAAACGATGTACAAGGCAATGATGGATATGGTTACCGTGGTAGTACATCAGGTCGCGGAAATTTTGGAGGTCGTGGTCATGGTGGTATGGATGGCAGAGGATGAGGCTAGGTTGTGTGCTATAACTATAACCAGGCAGGACATCTAGCTAGAGACTGTCGGAACCCAACTATGACATGGCGATATTGCAGAGCTGTCGACCATGTGATTGAGCAATGCCCGAAACTGATAGCCAAGATTCAAGAAAGAAATAGTGCCCCTACTTAGAATATTCAGCTGATTGCTATGGGGCAATGACCTGTCCCAACCATTAATGTTGTTACCAGGAGTGGAGCTATGACGAAAGTGCAGAACAAGGAGAAACAACCTGACAAGGCTTGGGTTCGTAAGGCCCCAGAAAAAATCCCAGCATTTGATGTCGAAAGAGAAAAAGAGACATTTATGGAAGCCAAGAGAGACTTTGCTAACCCAAGCACGTCAGTAGCGCCTGCGCAATAACCTCAGCAACAGTCGCAGCCACAAGAAGATTCGACGGATAAAGTAAGTACACTGTCCTCCTTTTTACAGAGTTGTATGAATCTCTTAAGAAATCAAAATGCTTTAAATTAGTTGTAGAAAGTTATTGCTTCTTGCGAACCTCAGTGAAGTTCTGGTAAGGAAAAAATTGTTAACAGGGTCAGAATAACTGGCAGGGAAATGAGATTGAATGCTCAGATAGGAGACTATGACACGACTGATGTCATCTTGGACCTAGGATCAGAAGTAAATTTCTTAACTAAGCAGACCTGGGAACAAATGGGAAAACCTACTCTGGAATGGTCCCCTATACAGTTGAGATTAGCCAATCAGCAGAAGATTGTGCCCCTAGGAAGATTCCCTAGTGCCCCAGTAGATATTGATGGAGTCATTACCTTAGTATACTTTAAATTCATTGAGATAATTGATGACAGTAACCCCTATCCAGCCTTGCTAGTTATTGAATGGGCACTAGACAATGATGCAGTCATTAACCTTAAGAAGAGACAGATGACTTTTGAAGGGAAAGGTTTGAGAGTCATAGTACCATTGGACCCTTCACAAGGAGAAAGGTACATAAAACCACTCCGAGATGAAGATCAGGATGTTTTGGATCATATCTACAACATCACAGCTAAGGAAGAAGATTATTTTAACCCTAATACTAAAGGAATAATGGATTGGCAGTGTGACAGTTCTTGTATGACTGACTCAAATGACGACCTAGAGAATTGACAGAACAGACTGTATGAGCTACATGGACATTGATGTGCAAGAATTACCAAGTCTCTCAGATGGCTTAGCTCACAGACAAGAGCCTTACCTGTTTTTGATGGTTCGACAGACCCAGAAGAGTTTATTGTGCAATTCTCAGAGCAGGCACCAAACTCACAGAAAATGGAGACTTTAGATTCAGCATTCAGAGCCACAGCAGCCAGATGGTGGAATGGTCACAAAAAGTACATTCATAGCTGGGAAGTTTGTCAACAGTCCCTTCGCCTGAGATTCATGGATCGACCTCAGGAGGTGCAAAGTAGGTTTAATGGTAAGACTAGTCCTCATGAACATTTGGAGCAGTGCTATGACTTGTGGAAGCATGTACCTCATGAAGAATGGGTACATAGGTTTGTGCACACCCTAGAACCTATAACAAAGAACTGGTATGCGGAGGTCAAGCTTCTCCATGGTACTGTAAGTTGGGATAGTCTTGTTGATAGTTTTGTGCTGACATTTTCTATTAATGAGGTTTGCCCTGCTTTGGACGCAGCTATTAGGTTGATCCATACTAAGGTGTTTGATGATCAAGAGATAGAAGAATACCAACCTGATTGGAAGGAACAAGAATCTAATGTAGTAGAATGTTATAATCTCACAATTGATGAGAATGATGATCCGCGTAACATCAACATTCCTGAGTCAGAAGGACACTGCGAAGTACATGGACTAGCAATCGAAGCACCTGAAGTGACTCAACCCCTAAAGACGCGGATCGTAAATATTGGATAAGAAGGAAACCCTAAGTACACTACCATTGGAGATTATTGGGATGAAGAAATGGTAAGCGAAGTGACCCAACTTCTCCATGAGTATCAAGATCTGTTTCCGATGAAGTTCTCAGAAATAACAAGAATCATTGAAGCTGGGGAAGATATTCTGTTGTGGGTCGAAGCTCGAATCTCTGTTGAAGTTAGTATAAGGAAGTCTCGAATGTCCTTATTATGGTGCAGCCAGAGTTACTGGCTGTCCCAAAGAAGGCAAGATGTGTTGGAGCTTAAAATATGCCCATTGAAAATAATCAAATTTGGCGGCGCCGGTACGTTAACTGTATTAACTGCTTGTATTAATGAGATCTTGGGAAATATACCGCCATTTGGACAAGATATCTGTCAGATTTGGTGTCTTCAATGCACAGTTAGGGTAGATCAGATCGATGGATTCTATAAGAAGACACATAGGCCTATGGGAACCGCATTATGCATTTCATTAAGTTTTACAATTGAGCCAATGATAGCTGAGCGCGAGATTCAGGAATTAGTGAGAGAGTTTGAACAGGGGGGTCTGCAGGACCTTTTCAGGGACCCACCTACCTCTGCATCGCGTGCAGAAACTCCCCCAACACCGACTCAACCAATACCGACACGGTCTACCAGAAAGAAATTTAAGGCAGAAGTTCACTCTAAGCAGAACGAAGAAAGGCACAAACCCTCAGGAAAGACCCCGGAGGACCCCGAGAGATCTCCTCCTGGCGCAGCAGGATGGAGGCATGTTGTTTGTCTTATGCAAAATGACATTGGCATGCAATCCTAGGGGTACTTCCTGTTAAGGACCCAAAGTTGTGAATGGTCAAATGTTCGATAGGACATGAACAGGAGGAAGTTCGTGGGATGGGGTCGCTGACAGATTTAGAAGGCCCAATGAGTCCCATGACCATCATAAATATACAGAGATGCAGACAGATACAGAGCCTGACAGAATGCGAAAGGAAACCATAGAGGAGAAAACAGCCGACAACAGCATGTATGGCTTCAGCAAGCAGTGTACTATCTTCTCCAACAAGATTCTACCACAAGAAAAGCAGCAGAGTGTCCCGGGACGGGCCACTAGTGAGTCTTAAGGGCCTGTTGGAGCACGCATCTTAACGGTCTTTAAATTTGGTAACTCCACGGTTTTTGTGGGAGCTTGTAAGCGGAGTTACGACTCAAAATAGTCTTAGGGGTATCGGGGTTAAGTAAAATCCCTCTTTTTGTAATCAACCCATGGTTTAATTCCAGGGTTTAGGGTTCGGGGTGCCCATGGTTTTGTAATAAGTGCACTATAAATAAGCACTCTTGTAAAGAAGTTAGTGTAGGCTTTTGATGTAAGATGAATTGATGCGAAGCTAAGGCTTGTTTTGTAAGAAAGGTTAAGTCCCAGCTGTGTGCATGGACGACCTTTGCAGATGTGTGTGTAGAGGGTTTTGGGTGATTAAGAACATCTACAGCTGTGTGCACAGAGATCTGTAGCTTAGTGCGTAGCTTGAGGAATTGAAGGGATCTGCAGCTGAGTGCGCAGATCAGAATTGTGGTTTTTGTAAAGAGTTGAATAAAACACAGTTCTGTGGACATATCCCCTAAACTGGGGGTGAACCACATTATATCTTGTGTTGTGGTTCTTTTGTGTTGTTGTTATGTTATTTTATGCATTGATAATTAAGATCACTGCTAAATACTAACTTCGCTGTGAATTCCTAGTAAAGGGTTAAGCAAGGCATTGTTTGTTTATCTAACCGCGAAGCTAAATAAGTGATTGTCAAAGCTCTGTATTTTATGATTACCATTTGTTAGAAGCTAAAGGTACAGTAATATCCCTCTTCTGCTTGCAGAAACCTGATTCTGTGGCACCCCATAGCTGTTTCGGGTGAGACTGCAACCTGTTCGCAGGTTGTTGCCGAAAGGGCCAACACTGTGGGTATTTTGTTGGTGCAAAGAAAAAAGTATAGAACCCGGGTCTGCCCTAAGCCCAACATGCATATCCATCATGGACCATCTCTCATGCTACAATCCCTCTCATACTATCCAGGGGTTGAAAATCCGCCATGTATGCCAAATTTCATGATGCATCCCAAACTTGGTGTAAACAGTTTCAAAGTAACCCGAAAGTTTAACACTTAACAGGTGGTAGAATTATTTGTCTTTTTCAGTTTATAATCTAGATTCTATAACTTTAGAATTATTTGTTTATATGGTCTATTTTGTAAACATTATATGACAGTTGAGTTTGAATTGTTGACTGTATATTACAACTCCTTGGTCATGATGCCCTGTTTCATTTCATGGTTGATGTTTTCTGTTACAGTTTGTTGATGACAATTGTTATGTTAGAAAAATATTAAAACTAGAAGCAAACAACAATAATAATAGAAGACGAAACTTATGTTGTGTTCCCCCCTTTTTTGCGTAGGGTGTTTACCTTCAGTTTTCATGAGTTCTGGGCTGTTCTCAAGGTTTCTGGGTATGTAGAGCGACAAATTCTATACCATTTTTACATCACTATGGGCAATTTTGGGTCTGTTTGTGGCCTCAAACAACCCTAAAACACCATTCATTTCTAATTCTGGGATGATTGTGGGAAAACATAGCACGAGAGTAACAGATATGGGCATGAAAACAACCATAAATCCCAAACCTGGACATTATATGAACTGTTTTGAGTCTCTAAACAATATTTAGGGAGCAGTTCTAGCCTCTAGGTGCATTACAGACCTCAATCAATAGTACCAGTAGTTATGGGCATGTGTAGCAGTAGAAAGCAGCATCCTATCCATATTGTGGGTTGATTTATGCAATTGAATAGTAGTTCTAGGCGTGTTTTAGCTGCAAAGAATGAGCAGAAATCCAATTATGGGCTAATGCTGTGAGCTGAGAAGCAATTATGCTATGTTCTGGGTGAAATTTATTGGTGTCCATTGGAAAATATGATCATGTTCCTGTGTAGAGGCAGCCTTACTTTCAATTTTGGGCATCCTTTAGGCATCATTTCATGTGTAGCAGTATAAGCATCAGCTAACATGTGACTTGAAAATGATTTGCAGCAGTCTAGATCTAAAAAGAAGTTCATGGATTGAAACCTCATTGGGAAGTAAGGCTGTTGTTGGAGGGTGATTGAATAAACAAACTGCAGGCCGTCACTTTTAAACAAAAATTATAGGGTTCATCTGGTAGAAGCCAACAAAGCATTGATCAACATTCCTTCTTGTAGTTTGTTTGAATACTGTTGGAGATGCATTTGAAGAGTTTGCATGCTTGTTGAATAGGTTTATTTGTTGTGCCTAGCCTTTTGAATCTTTGATCCACCCTTGGATCACCTTCTAGAGGAGCTATAGCCTTGGGATAACCTTGTAGGGTGGTCAAATCAGTGTGTATTGCAGAGTATGGATCAGCTAAGACAAGCTTTTGTAAAAATGTCCCGCTATATTCATGCTTCATTAGGGTAGCGCATATATCCTTGGGAGGCTTCTCATCAAGGTTTAGCATTTACCCATTGTTTCAGCAGTTAGCTTCTTCTTTGAGAGGGATCATTGCATCTTGAGTATTAATCTATGCTAAGGATTGTTGAACTATTCTGCAATCTAGGTTTGAACGTTGCATCCTGGATATTTACAGCTACTGCCCTGAAATCTATGCCTTTGTAAAATTTCTAATTGAAGGACAACTTTGGAAGAAATGACAGCCAGTGTTCTGTTGTAAAGGCTCCTACTTATAGCACCAACAACACCTATAGGCTCGACATGTTTTGGACTCTAAAGAGTTGGTAATAAGCCTCCATAGAGGAAGCCCTTCAAGTTCTACAATCTGGTTATCACATCCATGATTGGTTACTGTAGTAATCTCATGATGCAATTAATGTTCACAATATGGGAGAGCTCAAAAACATTATTCATGATTCACAAATCATGATTCTTGACAGTATTCACGATTGGGGACTGATAGCATTCATGATTCATGACTGACAGCATTCACGATAAATTTTGACCAATATTTGAGTATTGTTCACTCAATTGTATGGATAGTGCTGAGAGAAATTACATCAGGAAAAGTTGCAATCTTCATTAACTCTAGAAACTATTTAGGCAGTATTCAATTTTTTTTAGACATTACTTCAAATACATGGCATGCATTCTCAATAAAGATTACCTGATCCAGATTTGAATAAATTGGTCCTCTTCAAGACTTTAGCTCTCTATCACCATGGGTTCTCAACGCTTTTTCATTGTGAGTTCTATGTGTTGTGTCAGCATGTCGGTGCTAGGGCATGAGATGTTCTCAGTCATCGTTCATCCCATCGATTCAGTTACATGGAGTATTCTTAGCTATGCCATAGAACTGTTAATTAGGGAGGTATGAGGAGCTGTTGGGCATGCAGAAATCAATGCAGAGTATTATTAGCTATACCACAGAACTCATAAACATAGGAAGAGCAGTCGAGGAGGGATGGCAGTCGGGCTTGCATACTAGGAAGAGGTTTTGTTCTTTGTTGTGCATTTTGATTTTGAGTTTTTTTTATGATTTTGTGTTTTTTTTATGATTTTGTTTTGTTTTTTATGATTTTTTATTTTAATGTTATTTTTAGTATTTGTGTTTTTATTATGCTTTTTACATGTATGTTTTAGAAGGCCAAATATTTTTTATTTTTCATTACTAGAATTTAGGTATATAAATTGTAATTTTGGAGTGATGATGATGATGGTAATGGTATTTTATATATGTGAATTTATTTAATACGATTGATGATGGCAATAATGTTTTATGTATGTGAATTTATTTAATATGGTGATGATGACAAGGATGGTGATGAAGATGATGACTATGCGGCGTCCCGATTCTACAAGCAATGTGGAGTGTTGCTCGACTTCTTCGCTTTGCCTTCTGATGAAGAAGTTCATGTGGTGGATCCTCTTATTAAATAGTTATAAATTATTGCAAATAACCATGGGCATATTCAGCCTGAATATAGGGCTCATGATATAGGTCTCAATTTAAAAAGATATCCACCCTTGAGGAAAACTAAATATATCAAGATGCCCTATTTGACATGGTTAACAAACCCACACTTTTGGGATCGGCATTAAAGAGTTGAATTTATTGCAATGGATCTACCCATAAATCAACCAAGATATGAGTCCATATTTCTCATGGAACAATTACATTTGTATTGATCTTTCTGAGTCTACAAACCCGCAGAAATATCAACAATAAGGGTTGAGTAACGAAGAACAAATTTTAAAAATTGTTGTTTTCCTACCATGAATCAACAATGTCCTCCATTCCAATGGGAACCCGCAATTGGTACCAGGCACCACATATTTCATACTTAAACTAGTTCTTAGCCAATCTCTATATTATTTCACAAGACAACCATGCTTTAGTACCTCCCATGTTATACCATCCAAGTTAAGTTCCAAAACCCAAGCCACATTGGGGTCAACACCCGATCCAGCTCCTAATCATGTGTCGTGTGAGCTGACAACCAAGTATAATGTGCACAATGCATCTCAACCTCATCTCTCTCTATCTCTAATGTGAGTCCTTAGTTGTTTGATGGTATATGGTATACACTTATTTGACATAAATTTTTAAACCACCTGCTCAAGGCCAAGGGAATCAATTTAGAGCCACCATGTTGCTCAATGACCCCATTGAGTTAAGTTCCAGAAAAATTTGTTGTATGTTGTAGAATGATACACCTTGACTGCTTGAAGTATAATACAAGGTTGGCCTCGATGTCCAACTTGATGCTCTATGCAATGAAGATGGGAATAGAGCACGGTGACACAAAGAATGCAGAGAAAACACATTAAAAAGACATGTTTTTCATGAAAGATATTGTCCCCAAAAATGCATCATGGAGGGGAGTCCTAAAATTTGTGGTTACAAAGATTATTTCCATGAATTAGAAAGTGATGAACATCTATGTATGTTAGTTCCTTGATGTTTTACTACACAAATAAATTGTGGCATGCTCCAATGAAAAGAATTTCCTTAATGGCATCTTGTACAGGTCTCATAAATGCAGATGGCCATGTCTTTTTCTGTGATCATTTCTAGAACATACCACATCATATGGTTTTTTTTATTGAAAAATATGGTTAAATGTCTAGTTTTGATATAAAACCAAGCATAGTAGTACATTTGTGTGAATATTTCTTAGTATTTTTGTATGAGATCATTTTTGGTAATCATTTCCCAAGATTTTAAGGGGAGACAATGAAGGTTGTAGATCCAGGCTTGGAAAGTGGGCCATTGAGAAATATTGTGAGTTGAGGGACTTGAAGGCCCACATGGGTATTGAAAATTGATCGTACTCTTCTTGAGGGGAATAATAGGATCAAAGTCTAAAGGGCCATCTACATGTCTTAATAATAACCCCCAAGTGCATACAATAGCATAACCTAGCCTACATATCCAGTCTCTGACACGAATGCAAATGGGTAAAGCATGGTCCACGTGTCATATTAAAAATATGAAAGTATAAAAGGAATTGAGTGTGATGGCTTAATTTTATCTTTGAAATAAGTAATTTATAAAAGGAAACATGGGGCCAGTGTTCACTAAAGAGATCACCTATACAGAAATCATGTATGGTTATGGAAGGTTTGAGCCCATGGACCCCAATGAAGTAACCCAAAGTGCATTTGGGAAATTTTTCCTTTGTTTTTCGATTTATAGCGGTGTCCCCTAGCCATTGGAAGGCGATACAAAGGAACCAAGTTTCAAACGAACCACTCACCCAGAACCAAACTAGCTCTTCATTCACTCATAAAGGAAGCATGCCCATTCGTAACAAAAAAATTACAACTAAATGTAAGATTAAATTCACATAAAGATCAATTTGATCCTTGGATTGGATTTTATGATGAGATTTAACTTGCATGAAAGAGTCATTCAAGGACATGTGGAGAATAGGACCTAGATCTAAAAATGAGCAACATAATTGAGCTATGAAACCATTTAGAGTGAGTTTGATTTGTGTTGAGAATTTAGAGTTTTCCCACCATATTATTCAACCATCCTCACCATGAATCTAGGGCTCTAAGTTCCAAACTTTCTTTAATCAGTGAGGATTTACCCTTACAACTAAGATACAAAAATTTATCTTAAATAAAAATAAAGAGCGGTTGGGGGATTCATCCCCGATAGTCATAGTGGATAATGGTGAGAGATGATAAGAAACTAGATAATATGGAAGGTTGTAGGCTGCAGAGTGTGCATTATTATGAGAAAGGATCACTACTCTTTATCAACATAAATCCTATCCAATATTTTCTTAAACTCTATAAATTCTTCACTAATTGACTAATTGAATCAACCTCCATAATAAAGACGATTACCTCTAATTGGGATAGAATATTGGTAATATTTCTAATTCATAAATATAGTACTAGGTATCTCACTAAACAATCCATGACAATGGATCTTTGAATAATTTTATTATAATTTAATATATAATCTAGTAAATGCACTTCTATCTAACGAGTCGATCTAATTACTTTCCCTCTCAAATAGCCCAGTGTTAGAAAACAATGGGATCTTATGATGTAATCATAGGAATGGATTGGTTGGAGGTGCATTCATTTGTGCTAGATTACATAAGAAAGTTACTTCATTTCTTAGATGATGAAGGGAAGGAAAAGGTCTTGAGAGGGACAAACATGGTTGTATCCTTGCAATTTGTATCATTATTGTAGTTGAAAATAAGTCCCAATAAGGGCTACTAGATGCCTATTGTGGTGGCATAGTTTTGACTCAGTATCCCATCTTGTAAGAAATTCCAGATGTTTTTCTTGAAGAGTTGCATGGGCTTCCTCCCAATTGTGATTTGGTGTTATTTGTTGAACCAAAGACCATATAAGTTCCCTTATTCAATGTCCATGCTTAAATTTCATTAGTTGTAGATGCATATGAAGAATGTTTTGGATTTAGAGTTGATCCAACCTAGCATGTCACCTTGGGGAACACCAATCATCTTTGTGAGGAAAAAGGATGGATCCCAGATGTTGTGTATATATTACATAGAGTTGAATATTAAGGCCACTATATATAACCAATATCCCTTTCCTTATATCTATGGATTTTTTATTATATTAAAGGGGCCATAATGTTTTTTAATATTGATCTATGATTGGGGTATGATCATCTATAAATAAAGGATGAAAATATCATGAAAACTGCTTTTACATTTTGATTTGAGAATTGTGGGTTTGTGGTGGTTCCTTTTGGGTTGACTAATGTGCCTATAGTATTAGTGAATGATTGTGTCCTTTTCTCCTATGTTATGTGCCCTCTTAAAATCTATTTAGCATACCTTCTTCATTTATCCAACCCCTACGGTGTCCTCTTTTGATTTTTCCAATCTTCCTTACCATGAATGTCCCCATAAAAGGTTTCCTATATTGCTATGTACCCTTGTTTTTCTCTTCCTTCTTAGCCTCAATCTTTTTCTAATCCTTCCTAATTCTTCCATAATATAATATTAGCAAACACCTTCCCTTCCTTCCCTTCTTCCTTTAGGGTAACCCAACAATGCAAATCATTTCCAAATTAGGCTTGGCCTACTATTTCCTTTCTACATTTCGCCTTCCTCATTTAATTTTGGTATTCTTCCCTTCCTATTCTCATAGAAATACACACACATAGGGAAATATAACTAAGTGATATGGTCATTATAAAAACCTTTAAATCATGAATATAACAAGATAAGGGTATCCCCACAAATCCAAGGTCCATTAGAAACAATGTTGATACAATGCAATTAGGCTTTAGACGCTATGGTTGTGCCACCCATATGGCTTCAATACATCTTTAATTCAAGTCCTTTTCATGGCCTTTGGAAACATCCCACCAACAATGTGCTCATGTAATGTATATGTTATGTATGATACCCATACATCTTCATACTCAACAATAACATCAATGGGTGTCTCATCAAGAGGAATTTTATCCCCTCATACTTGACCTATGGAACAAAATTCCAAGGAGCCTCACAAAACCATTGTTCTTATGATTACCATGAACAACCATATTATGTATACAATTTGGCTTAAGGTTGAGGGTAGCCATAAAGGTGCCCTAAGGCCATATTCCCAATAGACAAGATGAAATGCATGTTCATGCATGGCATATAAATTAATGACATTTACAATAATGATGAAAATTAGTGCTTAAGAAAAACCCATAATCCTGGTGGTCAAAAGAGACCCGCTGGTCTATCATCTCCCTTATTCGTTGTCTTCTGGAGTTTATTCATCCTGTAGTTACTCAAACTTTGAACTTTTACCAGGTAGGCAGTCACCCAGCAAAACTGAAAGCCCTTGTGGTGGCAAAGAATGCTAACCTAAGTGAAGAATGATGTGAGATGGCATGTAAACAAAGGCGATTGAGAGAAGCCATGTGCATTTTGCATTTGATGGATGAACAAGTAGATTGATCTGCTTATCATTCTCTCTTGTAGGTATGCCTCATTAACAGAGCTCTACCGGAGGCCAAGCTGGTCCATGCTCACATGATCCAAAGTGCTTTCAAATTTAATTGCACTATCAAGGCTCTGCCCAATAAACTCCTAAGCGTGTATGCCAAGTGAAGGAATTTAATCGATGGTCGTAGGTTTCTGGAGCAAATGCCTGAGAAAAATGTGGTCTCGTGGAGTATCATGATTGCAGCTTACTCTAGGGATAGCCATGGCAAAGAAGTGTTGAGACTTTTCAATCAAATGCAAGGAACAGGTATTTTCCCCAATCAATTCACTCTATCCAGCCTTCTCCCAGCATGTACTCACTTGGAAGAAGTGGTGGAGGTTCATGAAGAAATAATCAGAAGTGGGTTTCACTTTGAATTTTTTGTGGGGAATGCCCTTCTTTACATGTATACAAAATATGGGAAGATCAAAACTGCATGTTATGTGTTTGACAAATTGCTTAGATGAGATGTTGTCACATGGAATGCTATGATTGCAGGATATGCACAGAAGGGGTATGTTAATGCGGCTCTCAACCTATTTAACAAAATTCCTGAACAAAATGTGGTCTTCTGGACATCAATGATTGTGGGATATGCACAGAATTGCTTAGTTAATGAGGCTGCCAAAATATTTGATGAAATGCCTGAAAGGAATATGGTATCTTGTACATCTATGATTTTGGGTTATGCTCAGAATGGATGTGTTGATGAAGCTTACAAACCCGAGATTTCTAGAGTAACCCTCCACACGGGAAAGACGCTGGCCCTGTTCAACCAGAGATACACATGGATGTGTTTAGAAACCTCTCCTCTACAGATGCCAATATTAGGGCAGCTACTACATTATCTTTAGTTTAGGAGCTGCAGGAAGTCCAGATGGTTTATGAGCAAAGCGGCACTGAGGGAAATGATGATGGAGATTTAAATCTAGGTTGCTAAAGATGCTTGTCTAAAAAATTGTGCTCTGACTATGAAATATGCCATTTGTCGGCTTATTTGTGGGATTTCATCGTCTAGAGCCGTAATTTTTCTATCATCTAAGCTGAATTTGGTGCCAACAATAAGTTTTCTATTATCCAAGTTAATTTTGATTCCAAAGGCTAGTATATGCATTGCCTAAAATATGTTTCAATTTGATAAAAAGCTACCAGCACAAATTTTCCTGTATATTATCATCTCTGGTATTCATTAAAAGTGCTTATTAATTCTCCAGTCTTGATCCACTATTTAATGTCTAATGACTTCCAATTGCTAGGCTGGTTTCAGTTTTCAGGCTTTGTTATTTCAAATTTGGTATTCTGTAGTGTTTGGATTTGCCTGAATTTGGATGCTTGATTGTTTCCTTATTCAAATTTATTACACATAGAGTTTGGAACATGGATGTTTCAATTTGTTCAAACATTACATTTGTGTTTCATTCTGGACGTGCATCTGCATTTAAAGAATAGAAAGCTGAAATCATAGAATCTGTTCTTGCATATTATTAACATGGATTATGTTTTTTGTTTTGAAGTAAAAATATTTTGCATATTTTGAAATTGTAGATCATTTTGTGATGGAAGTGAGCTTTGCTTACGATTTTCCAGTTCTTGACATTAGCATCTGTCCTAAAATTTTGTGAAATTTCTTGATTAAATCTTTTTCCCAGGACATTGCCAGTTTTAGATTTTAACTTCAACTTTTGAGTCACAGATGTTTACACAAAATCTTGTATACATTAGATCGATTGTGAAGTGTCACAATGAAGCATATCCCCTTATTTAAAATCCAATAATTAAAAAGCTTTGCCTCCAAAAAAATAGCATAATAGGCAGTTTTAGGGTGTTCTCGTAGTGTGAATTATGGTCAAAGTACTGGAAAAGGTTGTTGGTTGAGAGTCCATTACTCCTGCTTCATATGTTGATGACATGTGATCACTCTATGGTTTATTCTATGATGTTGCTGATGTATTTGTCTTTATTATGGAAGTACCACATGATTTTTATTTTTGTGATTTGGTTCTTGGTAGCTACGGATCATGGGAAATAATGACATGTTGTAAGCAGGTTCATTGTCATTATGTGTTATCGCATGTATTACATATTATATATGGCCATGGTTTCACTTTATTACAAGTTGTCTACAGGAAGAATAAGGAATGAGGTAATGCAACGGTATGTTGTAAGCAAGTTCATTGTCATTATGTTTTATCGCATGTATTGCATATTATATATGGCCAAGGTTTCACTTGATTACAAGTTGTCTACAAGCATAATAAGGAATGAGGTAATGCAACAGTATGTGTGGTTTACGAAGGCTCCATGGTTGATGTGGCTCAATTTTGTTTTGGCTTTAGTTAGGCTGGGCTACCCACAACAAAACAAGCATATTTAGTGCAAACAATATTAGTTTATAAACAAAGTAGCAGTGCATGGAAGTCAAATCAAAAGGAGCCATTTAATAGTCTAGAAGACCACATAGAAGCCTCTTTGTCCTTAAAAGACCAAAAGGAGCCATTTAATAGTCCAAGGAGACAATCATGCCCAAGTTTGGACCAACAGAGAACATTGGTTATAAATGGTTATAAAGATCACAACCAGAAGTTAACATTGCTTACCCTTCCACTACAACCACTCTAGTGAGTACTTAAATTTATGCCATGTTAAAATTCACCTATGCAGCTTGTGAATCCTCAAATTGTGTGTCCATTACTTCTTGATGCATAACAGGGACAACTAGCTTTTAGTGCACAGAAAGATATCTGCTCAAATAGTTTATGACAAGGAAATTCCAAATTTACTCTGCAATACAATGCCAGTCTTTCTGGCGTATCTAAAGGGAGATGTTAATTTGGGCCATTTAATAAAGGAAATTGAGCAAGGAATATGGACAAGGATGCTACAATGATCTGTCACAAGATAGGTGATATAATTTGCTTATATTCCGCTAAAAGGACTATTTTAATGGAACAAGATACCTATGTTCACAAAAAAGAGAAATCTGGCTTAACTGTTGCTTAAGAAAGAGGAAGGAATGATGTGACTGAAAGCATGCAGCATAAAATAATGAGTTGTTTGCAGCAGTAGATAAATGCTACAAATTTATCAAATGGAGAATTCACTTTAATTACATAATCATAAAAACTGACCTAATTGGGGCCACCACTAATTAAGGTGCTTTTCTATTGAGTTTTGTTCTAGGCCCCTAAGTGGAGAAAGCCTCTTGGCATCTTGCTTTGAGACAACATAACTTTCATAAGTGTTCAAGAAATCATAACTCCATTCAAACTTGCTGATTTTCAAGAGGAAAGGAAAACAGTAGGAAGAAAATGTAGATCAACTGAATGTAACCACTCTTAACTTCTCTTCAAGTAGTTATTCAACATAAAACTTTCCAATGTGACAATTCTCAATCTTTGAGAATTTTAAGAGTTCAAAACTTTTATGGAGTAACTGTCAACTCTTGTCACTATGTATACTTCTACAGTTAATTGACATACAATGAAAACTATAGGAGACGATAGCTCTTACATCAGTTGCAGATTGTGCTTAAAAGGGTTACATACAAGTTTAAAATAAAATTATTGACTGGCCAACAACAAAAGAGAACCACTTGGCAATCAACTTCCATGAAAGAGAGAAGAATAACTTATGAATATTTGAAGGGGATACATGTAATCATGTAGACAGACTAGGTTGGATGAATTGTCTTCCCAAAATTGAGTTACAAGACATATGTAAAGTGACCTATCAATATATACATAAAACTACTGATAAAAACATACAAGTATAATCTACCATCCTTGAAAAGCGTACCATTCATGGAATCAGGTTGTTGAAATCCCATGGACTTCTTTGGTGTAGCTTCATTAATACACATAGGTTTCGATGAGCAATAAACACCATTCATTTCAATCATAGCTCGATTTTTCTTGTTCTCATCACCAAATCTGACAAACCCATAACCTTTGGTGCAAGTTGTATTTGCATCTATCAAAACTTTAGAACCTTTAAAAGATGAATATCAGCTTTGGAAAGTCTCTTGCAAGATAATATCAGTGACCTCATGACCCAAGTCCCCAACAAATATGGAATACCCAGTGCTTGGTTCTGCCCGTCTGGCACCAGCTCCAAAAGTAGCCCAATTCAACCTAAAAGGTTGTTGAGAACTAGGCATAGGCATACCATGGAAATTCTACAAAATTCTCTCTATAGTTGCACGCGAATCAAGTTCCACAAAACCATAACACTCTGGTTGTTCAATTTGCTTATTTCGAATAATGTTAACAGAAACAACATCCTACTCCAAATGGACTCAATTAGTTTAAATATTGCAAAAACCACTTCTTCTATAAACAATAAATCAATGGAATTTGACCAAGTTGCACTTTCACAGACCCACAACTTGAGAAACTTGTTAATAATACTTATCACATCATATCCAAGAAATAGAGAGTATACAAAAAAGATGAAGCACTGAATGTTGCCACATCCATAGTTATAACAAAAAATCCCGTGATTAATCAAATACAGGAGACATGCATTCACCGTTATGTCATTAACTAGTAGATACTATCTTAAAATTATATAATATCAAATCTATGGGATTAAAAATTAAAAATGAGACAGGAATTCATGATCGCTAAAACCATCACATCTTGAAACTTGACATGCTACATTCATTGAACTAGTTATTGAGTAATTTGCTTTGTTGTATTGGTGAGTGGCTGTGGATAACTTCATATACAACCAATTAATGCATATATTTGAGGTGCCTACTTACTTAAGGTCATTGTGTTTGGAGCTTGTAGCTTAGCCGGCCACCCTTTTTAGGAGAGCACGCCAATCTGCAATATAAGCAAGTTTTTAGTTGAAACGCTCTTGTATGGAACTCATGACCTTGCAGGTTTCTGTCCTGGTGCTTCACCGAGATGTTCTAAATATGGAATTATAATTGTTTAGCTGCAAGGATTCTACTATTTAGGTTTTGTTAGGCCCATTTAGAGTTTGCTTTAGGGCAGTATTTTTTTCTGAAGACCTCAACTGAGTATTGTGGGGATTGTTTCTTGTGGCTTTGGTTGTATGCTCGTCCCCACAGACTATGTCAGCAGATTTCTATGGTAATCAACCATTGATGTGTAGGTCCATTTCCTCATTTGCATGAACCCCTTAAATTTTGAAAAGGGAAACAAAATTACTTGTATTTACGATACTCGCCTATTTTATTGTTCTTAGGAATCTGCAATAGAATGATATTTAGGTTTCTTATTTTCAATTGAAGGCACCAGGTTGTTAGCCAATGATCCCCCTGATAGGTGTTGTGCCAACAACCTGTTTTAAATATGCTCTCTTCTGAATTTTTGATTCCAAATAATGATTATGCATATTCCCTAATTGCAATGGACTAGGAAACAATGCAACATTAGTGTAGAATCTCGCTGAAGACAGGTCCAATTAACTTGGATAAGCACAATAGGTTTAAGATTGCTTCTGTGAAATTGTACAATTTTTTCACAGGATAATTCTAAAACAACTAAATGCATAGACACAAAAACAAATTCTTCAAGTGGAACTGAGCAACAAATAATTAAATATGTGTCAGTTTACATATCTAAGCCTATCCTTCTCCCCATCCTCATTTATATGTTAAAATATGTGTCAGTTTCAAATCCTTTTCATACATGCCTATCGTGGAATGATGGCAAGAATTTCTCCACATAAATGGTTGAAGCTACGCCAATATCACAAGTTTTTAGGCTTTTTGTCGCAAATTTAAATGAATCTAGTTTTCAACATAATTATAAGTTGCAAAGGCCATTATTAATGGCAATTTATCATGTTCTATCATTTAAGGAAACATTCACACCTATGTTGTTACAAAGACAAGAAGAAAGACATACAATGCTCAAACATTGCATATTGAATGGTGATAATCATCAGTTACAACCAATAGTTAAGAACATGGATTTATAGAAGTACAATGACATTAACCAGAGTTGGTTCACAAGTTTTTTTTGGCTTAGCAATACCCTATGTAGAACTCAATACACAAGGTAGAGCAAAACCTAGTTTAATAAAACTCTATAACTAGAGATACAAGAATTAGGTGATCTGTCATATGTGCAAAAAGAGCAGATGTTTCATCTTACAAATGAGGTTTTCGATAAGGATATCAGCTTGCAGATGTCCCTGATCACCATGCTATGGACGAATCTTCTATCTTCCCTGTGTTTTGCATCGAAAACTTGGTGAAGCAGAATATGTGGTGAATGTTTATATGTAAATGTGATTACCAGGCTACCCTGCTAGCAAAATATCAATCTTGACTGCTTACAATGGTCAAAGGAACTTGATTCCCAATATGATCAAACAAAGACATGCCTAATCCTCTCATTAGATCTTTGAGCAAGGTGACGACTATTGACAGGTTTCAAGGTCAACAAAATGACTAATGTATCACTTTCTCTAGTCCGAACAAGATTTCTAGGCCGCCTTCGAGATGTTAGTAACTTGGTAGACTTGTTGCCATGTCCCAAGTTGGTTTGGGCCTATATGTATTATGGCATTGCTCTTTGTTTAAACAATGAGATAAACTACAACCCACTTTTCAAACTGATACTCCAACACCATGATAAGCTCACTTTTGAATTTGGATAAAACAACTTGACCTACATGACATCTTTGTTGAGGGTACTCGTAGGATTCATCTTGTGAGTGGACTAGAGATGGAGCACATTACCTTGAGCAATTTTTTATCAACTTTATCAGGGACAAACAATAGAGCAACAAGTAATTATTCATGATCCTAATCAACAAATACAGGGATGCAATTCAGGGCTATCAGGAGAGGAATTTACAAACATGTCAAAACCATGCCCTGGTGAAATATATGCACAGTTAGAGCTCAAAGATGAAAAGGCATTAAAGCATTATGAATAAAATATCAATCATGGTGAGTTTGTAGAAAAGGGCGCCCTAAAAAGGATTAAAAGGCACAAGTTGAGGGTGTATCTAGCTAGCACTTACAGTTCATTGCACAAAGTAGAAGTGAAACCCAGAAGAAATTAAGTGTGATGGCTTAATTTTCTCTTTGAAATAAGTAATCTATAAAATGAAACATGGGGCCAGTGTTTACTAAAGAGATCACCTATATAGAAATCATGAATTGTTATGGAAGGTTTGAGCCCATGGACCCCAATGAAGTAACCCAAAGTGTATTTGGGACATTTTTCCTTTGTTTTTTTTTTTATAGTGGTATCCCCTAGCCATTGGAAGGCCATACAAAGGAACCAACTTTCAAACGAACAACTCACTTGAAACCAAACTAGCTCTTCATTCACTCAGAAAGGAAGCATGCCCATTCATAACAAAAAAATACAAGTAAATGTAAGATTAAATTCACATAAAGATAAATCTGAGCCTTGGATTGGATTTTATGGCGAGCTTTAACTTGCATAAAAGAGTCATTCAAGGACACATGGAGAATTGGTCTCAAGACCTAGATCTAAAACTGAGCAACATAATTGAGCTATGAAATTTCCAACGGATGTGTATAGGCCTCATAGAATCAATTTGGTCGTCAATGAATCATGCTCCATCACAATATCAACGATTAGAGCACCTGGAGGATAAGCCCTTGACGCCTCTCTCGATGCATCTCTGAAGCATTGTTGTTGATCCTATCGTCAAGCTCCCAATTTTTTACTTTTGGATGCACATTAATCTTTAGGATTCATATTTCCTTTGACGCCCTTTATATATCTATCCCACATTGATTGTGGGAATGTCTAAACTTTTATTTACATACATGTGTGTTCTTTATTATATCAACACATTGTGCACATTATATACCATAGTGGCCATGAGATGAACTCTTTCAACACTAGATTTGGTTATGAGTTGTGGTTGGATATGGTGGACTTGCAAAGACAATAAATTTAAAGATTGGGCTCAACCAAGCCCTAATATTTTGCAATTTATTTTTACAAGAAACTATATATATAACAATTGGAGGCACTAAGGACTAGAGTGGAATAGTATAGTCCCCACAGAAAAGTCCCATATCTAGAGGTATTGTGGTATTAGGAGCTTGATTAGGTGTCCTTTCACATTGTAACCTTAAAGGGAATGTGAATGATGCAAGTCCAAAATCCTATCGACAATACATTTTTTTTTAATTGGATATCTGACCCATTATTGTTATTTTCTTAGTAGAGTGAGTTTGATTTGTGTTGAGCATTTAGAGATTTCCCACCATATTATTCAACCACCCTCACCATGAATCTAGGGCTCTATGTCCCAATATTTCTTTAATCACCGAGGATTGATCCTCACAACTAAGATACAAAACTTTATCTTAAACTAAAATACAGAGCGGTTGGGGGATTCATCCCCGATAGTCATAGTGGATAGTGGTGGGAGATGATATGAAACTAGATAATATGGAAGGTTGTAGGTTGTAGAGTGTACATTATTATGAGAAAGGATCACTACTCTTTATCAACATAAATCATATCCAATATTTTCTTAAACTCTATAAATTCTTCACTAATTGACAAACAATTTTCAACCACAAACAATTTTCAACACATATTGGCCCTGGAAAAACTACTTCAATAAAAATATAACGATGGATTGGCTTCGACTACATTTTAATGATTCATTTAAAAGAGGAGAATTATATATTACAACAACTCCAATGAGTATAGAATATTGTGTAAGTGAATCTAGTTTCTATAACATTTTTTCCTCTGTCTTGGCTTGCAATCTTCATTTAGAATGAGAATTGGCTAGACTCCAAGCCTGCTTAATTATACCAGTTTTAGTTCCAAGCGTTATCATTACCATGACAATGATGAGGATAAGGATGATGTCGACGATGATGATGACCATGATGATGACGATGACAATCATCATCAAAACAATGATACTAACAATGATGAATATTGGTGAGATACGGATGGATCCACACACATCCACTGTGAAGGGTATAATTGCCAACATGTCAAAGTTTAATGTGATGGGTTTGGTCATTCATTTTGGTGGTAGGAGTTTAGGTTGGAATTATGGAGTATTATGTTGAGGTTTCTTACCTTGTATACCATTGTAGTGAGACCAAAACAAAACCATGAATTCAATGAGATTTTTTTCGCACCCTATTTCAAAGAGCTAACACACATAAGCTTTTCATAATGGTGTAATGAGCTAACACACATAAGATTTCACTCATAGTGTCATGTTAGAAGGAAAGCTAACTCCAGCTAGATTTCCATCATGGTTTAATGTATTTGATGACAATGTGGCAGTGTTATATGGAAAGCTACCTTATGAAAGCTAACACACATTATCTTTTACTCACCGTGCAATGTTTTAAGAATGAAAGCTAACTACAACTAGACATTTATCATGGTGCATTGTGATTGATGACAATGTTGTCATGCTAGATGGAAAACTACACTATGAAAGATTACACACGTTAGATTTCACTCACCATGCAATGATTTAAGGATGAAAGCTAACTTCAGCTAGATTTCCAACACAACACAATGTGATTCATGACAATGTGGTTGTTTACATGGAAAACTTCCTTATTAAAGCTAACACACATTAGCTTTCACTCATTGTGCCATTTTGTTAAAATGAAAGCTAACTCCAGCTAGATTTCCATCATGTTGTAATGAGCTAACACACATAAGCTTTCCTTTATAGTGTCGTGTTGTTAAAAGGAAAGCTAACTCCAACTAGATTTCCATCATGGTGTAATGTATTTGATGACAATGTGACTGTGTTAGATGAAAAACTACCTTATGAAGGCTAACAAAAATTAGCTTTACTCACCGTGCAATGTATTAAGAAAGAAAACTAAATCTAGCTAGATCTCCATCATGGTGCATTGTGGTTCATGACAATGTGGTTGTGCTAGATGGAAAACTAAATTATGAATGCTAACACACATTAGATTTCACTCACCTTGTAATGATTTAAGGATGAAATATAACTCCAGTTAGATTTCCATCATGGTGCAATGGGATCGATGACGATGTGGTTGTGTTAGATGGAAAACTACCTTATGAAAGCTAACACACATTAACTTTCACTCATCGTACCATGTTGTTAAAATGAAAGCTAACTCCAACTATATTTTCATCATGGTGTAATGAGATAACACACATAAGATTTCCATCATGGTGTAATGTATTTGATGGAAATGTGGTTGTGTTAGACAAAACTACCTTACAAAATCTAACACACATTAGCTATTACTCATCGTGCAATGTTTTAAGAATGAAAGCTAAGTCTAGATAGATTTTCAACTTGGTGCATTTTGATTGATGACAATGTGGTTGTGCTAAATGGAAAACTACATTATGAAAGCTAAAACACATTAGATTCCACATTAGATTCCACTCACCGTGCAACGATTTAAGGTTGAAAGCTAACTCCAGCTAGATTTCCATCACAGTGCAATTTGACAATGTGGTTGTGTTAGATGGAAAACTACGTTATGAAAACTAACACACATTAGTTTTCACTCATCATGCCATGTTGTTAAAAAGAGAGCTAACTCTAGCTATATTTTCGTAATGGTGTAATGAGATAACATACATAAGTTTTCACTCATAATGCCATGTTAGAAGGAAAGCTAACTCCAGTTAAATTTTCATCATGGTGTAATGTATTTGATGACAATGTGGTAGTGTTAGATGGAAAGCTACCTTACCAGCTTAGATCCATCTTTACCCAGCTCTATCATTCACCGAGAGGGATCAAATATTTCAAGGTGCAAACCCTTTTCTGGAGTGCAATTGTTGAAGCAGGGTTTGCACCTCGAAATATTTGATCACTCTCGGCGCATGATAGAGCCGGGTAAAGCTAGATCTAAGCTGGTTGCAGTTATGGGTGATGGTGGTGGGGATGACGATGATATGTTGTTTGACATTGGTTAAAACAAAGTGGCAATCTAGAGTCGGCTCATGAAATCTGACTTTTGAGGTAGATTTTTCAGCCTAGGTCCAACTTTACTCTTTCACTCTGTTGAGAGAGAATTGAAATTATCGTATGGACCTATTCAGATTAATCCAATGGTTAAGATTAATTTAGCCATTGAAATTCTCATAATGCACTCTATCTCTTCTATGAATTAGGATATGGTGAACTTGATAAAGACATGAAATCCAATCCGTTCAGACAACTTCATGTACTCATTCATATGAATATTGATGAGGGATCGTCGGTGTTTATATGCCCTTTGCATGGAGAGCATTACTTTCATTATATTTTTTTTTGTAGTCAGCAAATGCTTTTGGGTGTGCTGGATCAACACCGTGTGAGCTGCAATGATCCCAGGAATAACCTAGAATGGATGGTGTCTACTTATGATTTTGTGTACATGCTGGCTAGTCTCTACTTATGATTTTGTGTACATGCCAATGGATTTCCATAAGTGACTTGCATTTTCCTTTTATTGATAGGAACTCTGGCGTAGTGTATCTATAACATAATTAAAGCACTCGAGGTCATTTATTTTTCAGGAATCCATGAAATCTTGGCCATGCCTTTGTTAATTTGACATTGGTTAAAGCTACACTGAAGCTATATCAATATTTCCATAAAAAATGAAGGGAGACCATCAATTCTAGGAAAATATGTGAAGTTACATATGCAAGGGTGCAGGTATTCAATTTGTATTTTTATACTGGGTTTATTCTTGTGTAAAGTAGTTTGTTGTAACTCCATTTGTTGAGTTTGATTGCAAGGTGGAAATGCGCTGGAAGATGACTTTCACAATTCTTTGTTTGTATGTGAGTACCTTTCATTAGCATTTGATCCACTCATGAATGAGAATAATCTAACCGACAAAATAGTAATGGGGGCCTCAAGCAGGAGAAAATGTTCTCTATAACAATGTCGTCCAGTAAGAAATTGGTATTGTTGGTGCAAGAGAGTAAGAACCCATCATGCCCAACTTGCATGTCCCTATAGCCCAACCTTCTCGTCATCGTTATAAAATAGAATCCTGGTCCAGTGACGTGTTTATAGCAGAGAAAAGATTGATATACGTATTCTAATATTTACTTGACCACTTTTTATATATAAGAGAATGCCTGATAAGGCCTAGTGAGGTATAAACCTACCCTTATATTATTTACCCCTATTTACTCGATCAAATAAGATATCGAGTATATCTATCGAAGGAATTTCCTCAGGTTCAATAGCTCGCCATCGCAGTGCAGAAATGGCTTCCTCAAATATAACTTCTGCGGGGAGATGAGGCAACCTTTTTTAGGACACATGTCAATTGTATATTAAACACAAAATTACACAATGAATGAATTGGGATCGGATTCTAAAAGCATTGGATAGGATAGGATAGCATTGTGAAAGTTGAAGTGTTGGGTAAGAACGCTACCTAAATACTTGTAATATTCAGGAAAACAGAGTATGCAGATTTCAAAGGTAGCAAGGTCTGTTTTAATAAAGGTTGCATGCATCACAATCTACCTTTAACAGTCGCAAATAAAGACACTCGAACATCCTGTATATCTGGATGTAGCGAATCTTTAATGGCTACCTCCCTTGCATATTCTAATCACGTTAAATTGCAGAAAAAAAAAACTCATGCTCGTATAACCATAAGAATCAATCCTTACAATGCCACATTCGGGTGAATAACTAACATAAAAATGTGCTGCTCTCCACAATATTAAACTCGATATATATTCACGCAATCGCTTATGCTACCTCATGTAAATGCATTAATCAAAATAAGCCCATTAGAACCCTAAAATTTAAGTTATCACTGAATCGATGAAAATCAGCTTCAATCCTCGCAAGCGAACCCGAAGGTACTGTGGCGTTTAATCCTATCTGTGTTATAAGATTTTTTTCTCATCCTTTATGTGATATATGATTCTACTCTCATAGGATCTCCAGGCGTAGTGGTATTGTCCATGTAATTGTGTAAATCCCTGCGTATTGCTAGGTATTGTTTTGAAGTGTGTATAGATATTAAGCCTAGTTTAATCTTTAAGCCGACATTGTGGGAGCTTCAAAAATATATTTATCATGAGCCGACATTGTGCCACCTGTCACCTCCACATTGAGCACGGAATTACACATAATATTCTGAGGCATTGCAATTTTAGTACGTAAGATAATTCAGCTGGTTGTGATCATTATCTCTCCTATGCAATGGATCATGAGTTTGGGGACATAGATCAATATAGTATTTACACTCGTCCTTGCAATAAGTCCGGTGGAAAGAAGATGTTTGTAATATTCAAGAAATCGGTCGGTATCTACTCAGTCTGGATTTCAGTAACTCTTTAAATATGTACTCAAATCGGGACGTATAAGCAGTTAATACCTTCATCACTCTGTATAACTTGCTGTTTCTTTTTTATTTTGCAGTTACTAAGACAGATATCAGGTTACGAACCGTACACAGAAAGTTATGCTGAAATATATTATAATAGACCCAATGTTCAGAGAGCCCTTCATGCTAATGCCACAAATATTCCATACCAAGGGATTGGATGCAGGTGTGCCTTGGAGGCATTAAAATATAGAGAATCCTCTGCTTCGATCGAAAGAATCTCTACTTCGATCGAAGAATATCTGCTTCGATGGTATAAAGCGGCGAGGCACTGTCTGTACAGGACATGACGAAAGCAAATACAATTTCAAAGTCACATCTACGTGGATCTAGTCTACTGCCCTCAACAAACCCTGGAATATATATTCTTTAACTGCATTACTCGGTACTTATTTAAATTCGTCAGGATAAAAGGAAATGCAGAGAGCAACAATTCTATGATCCATGGAGCTGCAAGGAGCTTTAAATATTCTAAATGAAATTATTATCTGTAGGGTTAAGAAATGGCACATTCAGTCGCATTCCGTGGTAGGGAAAGGTTTAATCATTTCGTGTTTACAGGGATTCATAGCTTCGCTTCTCAGTCCGAAAATCCTTAGGAACGCTAGTCCACTAAAGACCGTATTTATTCTTCCAAGGAAGCAATGCTGGGGCTTTGATACCTGAGACAAATCTGTAATTGCTCTCAGCCTTATTCCGTATTGTTTTGAAGTGTGTATAAGTGTTTTGATTTACTTACAAATATTACTATATATATATATATATATACCTAAGATTATTAATTATTAAGCCAACTTGTATATATAGATATATAAGCCGAACTTTTTAAGTGACACATGTCATCTCCACGTTGAGCACGGAATTACACTTCTACCTCATACCGGGCTGTAGAATGCGCCTCTCGACGCAATGAAAGCTAACACACATTAGCTTTTACTCACAGTGCAAGGTTTTAAGAATGAAAGCTAACGACAACTAGATTGCCATCATGGTACATTGTGATTGATGACAATGTGGTTGTGCTAGATGAAAAACTATACTATGAAAGCTTACACACATTAGATTTCACTCACAGTGCAATGATTTCAGGATGAAAGCTAACTTCAGCTAGATTTCCAACACAACGCAATGTGATTGATGACAATGCATTTGTGTTACATGGAAAACTACCTTATCAAAGCTAACACACATTAGCTTTCACTCATTGTGCTATGTTGTTAAAAGGAAAGCGAACTCCAGCTAGATTTTCATCATGGTGCAATGAGCTAACACACATAAGATTTCCCTTATAGTGCCACATTGTTAGAATGAAATCTAACTCCAGCTAGATTTCCATCATGGTGTAACGTATTTGATGACAATGCTGCTCTGTTAGATGGAAAACTACCTTATGAAGGCTAACATACAATATATTTACTCACCCTGCAAGTTTTTAAGAATGAAAGCCAACTCCAGCTAGATTTCCATCATGGTGCATTGTGATTGATGACAATGTGGTTGTGCTAGATGGAAAAATACACTATGAAAGCTTACACACATTAGATTTCACTCATTATGCAATGGTTTATGGATGAAAGCTAACTCCATCTAGATTTCCAACACGATGCAATGTGCTTGATGACAATGTGGTTGTATTACATGGAAACCTACCTTATGAAATCTAATACACATTGTATTTCATTCATCATGCCATGTTGTTAAAATAAAAACTAACCTCAGCTAGATTTTCATCATGGTGTAATAAGCTAACACACATAAGCTTTCCCTTATAGTGCCATGTTGTTAGAAGGAAAGCTAACTCCAGCTAGATTTACATCATGGTGTAATGTATTTTAATAACAATTTGGCTGTGTTAGACAAAAAACTACTTTATTAAAGCTAACATACATTAGCTTTACTAACCGTGGAATGTTTTAAGAACGAAAGCTAACTCTAGTTAAATTTCTATCATGGTGCATTGTGATTGATGAGAATGTGGTTGTGCTAGATGGAAAACTACATTATGAAAGCTAACACACATTAAATTTCACTCACCATGTAATGATTTAAGGATGGAAGATAACTCCAGCTATATTTCCATCACGATGTAATGTGATCGATGACGATGTGGTTGTGTAAGATGGAAACTACCTTATGAAAGCTAACAAACGTTAATTTTCACTCATCGTGCCATGTTTTTAGAAGGAAAGCTAACTCTAGCTATATTTGCATCATGGTGTAATGTATTTGATGACAATGTGGTTGTGTTAGATGGAAAACTACCTTATGAAAGCTAACACAAATTAGTTATTACTCATCGTGCAACGTTTTAAGAATGAAAGCTGACTCCAGCTAGATTTCCAACATGGTGCATTTTGATTAATGACAACGTGGTTGTGCTAAATGAAAAACTACATTATGAAAGCTAACACACATCGGATTTCACTTATCGTGCAGCGATTTAAGATTGAAAGCTGACTCCAGCTAGATTTCCATCATGGTGCAATGTGATAATTTGGTTTTCTTAGATAGAAAGCTACCTTATGAAAGCTAACACACATTAGCTTTCACTCATCCTGCCATGTTGTTAAAAAGAAAACTAACTCCAGCTAGATTTTCATAATGGTGTAATGAGCTAACACACATAAAATTTCACTCATAGTGCCATGTTAGAAGGAAAGCTAACTTTAGCTAGATTTTCATCATGGTGTCATGTATTTGATGACAATGTAGCTGTGTTGGATGGATAACTACTTTATGAAAGCTAACAAACATTAGGTTTTACTCACTGTGCAATGTTTTAAGAATGAAAACTAACTCTAGCTAGATTTATATCATGGTGCATTGTGATTGATGACAATATGGTTGTGCCAGATGTAAAACTACCCTATGAAAGCTTACACACATTAGATTTCACTCACCATGCAATGATTTAAGGATAAAAGATAACTTCATCTAGATTTCCAACACGACGCAATGTGATTGATGACAATGTGGTTGTGTTACAGGGAAAACTACCTTATGAAAGTTAATACATGTTAGCTTTCACTCATTGTGCCATGCTGTTAAAAGGAAAGCTAACTCCAGTTAGATTTCCATCATGGTGTAATGAGATAACACACATAAGATTTCCCTTATAGTGCCATGTTGTTAGAAGGAAAACTAACTCCAGCTAGAATTCCATCACGGTGTAATGTATTTGATGAAATTGTGGCTGTGTTAGATCGAAAACTATCTTATGAAGGATAAAAAATAGTACCTTTACTCAACATGCAATGTTTTAAGAACGAAAGCTAATTCCAGCTAGATTTCCATCATGGCGCATTGTGATTGATGATAATGCGGTTGTGCTAGATGGAAAAATACACTATGAAAGCTTATACACATTAGATTTCACTCACCGTGCAACGATTTAAGGATGAAAGCTAACTCCATCTAGAATTCCAACATAGTGCAATGTGATTGATGACAATGTGGTTGTGTTACATGGAAAATTACCTTATGAAAGCTAACACACATTAGCTTTCACTCATCATGCCATGTTGTTAACATGAAATCTAACTCTAGCTATATTTCCATCATGGCGTAATGAGTTAACACACATAAGCTTTCCCTTATAGTGCCATGTTATTAGAAGGAAAACTAACTCCATCTATATTTCCATCATGGTGTAATGAGGTAACACACATAAGATTTCCCTTATAGTGCCATGTTGTTAGAAGGAAAACTAACTCCAACTAGATTTCTATCATGGTGTAATGTATTTGATAACAATGTGACTGTGTTAGATGGAAAACTACCTTATGAAAGCTAACATACATTAGCTTTAATCACCGTGCAATGTTTTAAGAATGAAATCTAACTCTAGTTAGATTTCCATCTGGTGCATTGTGATTGAGGACAATGTGGTTGTGCTAAATGGAAAACTACCTTATGAAAGTTAGCACACATTTGATTTCACTCATCGTGCAATGATTTAAGGACGAAAGCTAACTCCATCTAGATTTCCATCATGGTGCAATGTAATTGATGACAATGTGGTTGTGTTAGATGGAAAACTACCTTATGAAAGCTAACACACATTAGCTTTCACTCATCGTGCCATGTTTTTAGAAGGAAAGCTAACTCCAAATAGATTTGCATCATGGTGTATTGTATTTGATGTCAATGTGGCTGTGTTATATGAAAAATTACCTTATGAAAGCTAACACACATTAGCTATTACTCATTGTGCAACGTTTTAAGAATGAAAGCTAACTCTAGCTAGATTTCCAACATAGTGCATTTTGATTGATGACAATGTGGTTGTGCTAAATGGAAAACTACATTATGAAAGCTAACACACATTATATTTCACTCATCGTGCAACGGTTTAAGGTCAAAAACTAACTTCAGCTAGATTTCCATCACGGTGCAATGTGACAATGTGGTTGTGTTAGATAGAAAACTAATTTCAGCTAGATTTTCATCATGGTGTAATTACCTAACACACATGAGATTTCACTCATCGTGCCATTTTATTAGGAGAAATTCTAACTCCAACTAGATTTTCATCATGGTGTAATGTATTTGATGACGATGTGGTTGTGTTATATGGAAAACTATCCTATGAAAGCTAACTCCAACTAGATTTCCATCATGGTGCATTGTGATTGATGACAACGTGGTTGTGTTAGATGGAAACTACATTATGAAAGTTAACACATTAAATTTCACTCATCGTGCAATGATTTAAGGACTGAATCTAACTTCAACTAGATTTGAATTATTGCAACTATATTACTTTTTTGAACATACACTTTGTATGGTTTAACCTTAATTACAAACTACAATTCAAATGTGTTACATAAATTGGGAGGAGTTACAGTGGAAAATATAATTTTGACAAGAGGGGACTATGTTGACCTCCTAATTAATGGTCAAGTTATTGTACTAGGAAGGGTTGAATCTATAGAGACTACAACTCATTATGGTGGAGAGATGCTTAATGTAGGATATGTTATGGTTTTGCTAATTGATGTCATCGAACCACATTTGATTGTGGAAGATGTTGATGAAGGGGACTTACATCCATGGAAGATCATAGATTTGAGGCATAACAAAGGTAAATCAAAATCTTGAAGCACATGTTAAGTGTTTTTTATAGTACATTGCTTGTTTTTTTTGAGCAAATACTAAGTTTGTTTAATTTGTTGTATAGGTGCAAATTCCTATTCTGCATTTTCTATTGGAGACAAGGTAGATCTTTCGCAATGTGGAGTGAAGGTGGGTAAAAGTTCCATATTCAATACAAAGATTGGTCATAAGGTGCATGGAAGGATGGTAAATAAATGATCCATAGTGGTTAACATTGAGAAGGTGTTAAAACATGATGCTCTCTTGCCACATCCAACATGATTTGAGAATACACTAGGGGGTGCATTGGGATCTTATGAGATTTGGCTAGAAGCAAATTTGGAAACTCATTGTCATGATCATATAGTAAATACTCCCCAAGATAGGCTTACATTCACATGTAAAAATGTTTCTCTTACACATGAATGCATGGGAACAACCATGTGCATTGCCAAAGGGATCATAGTTAATGTTCATGAGTATGACATGGTTGAGGGTGAAATGTTAGGTGAAAAGGAATTACATGTAAAATCAAAATCTGTTGCAGGAACAAACTTGGGTTTGTTGTTGACAGGTATGCTAACACATGGACATAGCACATGAGGTTTTGGTCATTTCTCCCTACCATCTGTACACATGGGATCAGATTTTACCATTACATCTCTTGCAAAGTGCTTGAGGGACCTTGAAGATCCACACCTTGATATGTATGGTGATTTTCTTTATGAGAGTGGAAGTTCATTATTTCAAAACTCTATTTACTCAAAATGTAGAGTGTACAAGGATGCTTTCCTATCTTTAAATGGAAGCTCACAAAATCAAAATCTTGATTTTAAACCTCTTCCTCCACATTTGTTGTTACAGTTTGACAATGTAGCTACTGATAATAAGAATCATTATGTTTTCATGTTTCTATCACTATTAACTGCACTTGATGTCTTCATCATTATTGAGGTTGGGTTCTTGCTTGTGGGGCACACCCATGAATACATAGATGGAACCTATGGAAGAATGTCTTCCAACTTGAAAAGTAAAGATATATATTCTTTACCTAGTTTAGGTGGAAACACCCATTTTTCTTCATTTGTGTCATGTTTTAAGAATGAAATCTAACTCTAGATGATGGATACATATCGCACAATAGAAGAAAAATGGGTGTTTCCACCTAAACTTATTGACAAAGTGTATGACTTCAAAAGTTTTCTTAATGGGTACATCAAGGAGGGGGAAAATGCCCTAGTTGGACATCTTAATGTCCAGTACTTCCAATTTCTTGTACTCAATGATGTTCCCATTATGAGGTATAAAGAATCCATCAAAGACATTGAGTGGTCAGAACCAACTAAGTTGTGGAATATAGATGATGAAGGTCGACCTATATTTCCCACAAGGAAGCCATCTTTCTTACGTCCCAAAGACAATGATGTTTATTTAAAATAACTAAAGGAATGACTAACATCATACATAAAAATGTGGAAAGAGACTATTGGCAATGAGAATTCACCAATTGTTACAGAGGAATGGAATAAAAAACTAGTGTATTGGAAAAGTGTTCTTGATGCATTAGATGGAATCTACAATGACCATACACCCTTAGATGAAAATGATTCTTCTTCTAATGATTTTTTTTCCCAAGATGAGGCAAAATGTTAACATTGATGGTAATACACTCCATGCAATATCAAGAATTATGGATGGGGATTTTGATAATGTGACAGATGAACCAATATATGTTGGACTCAAGTGCAACAAGCCAAAGCCAACATTCGATCCTAGAATTGATGTTGAGAAATGAAAGATGTTGCTTGTTAGATCAAGAAATGAGGATGAAGGAGAGATGATTTGGATGGAAAAAGCTACCTCAGATATCTTCCAGGATGATGACAGCGAGACCCTTCATGTAAATATTGATTGGTGGCAGCCTAGCTCAAGGAAATACAAGGGAAATTTTTTAGAACAATATTGGGTACCAAATCCTGATGACACAAAACTTGGATCTATTCCAATTAATACCATAGTTTGGGCATGGATGCCAAACAAAGAAGACTGTAGGAAGACCAAGATAAATAAATTTGGTGTACAAGCTATACTTGATCTGTTTGAGCGGATATAAGGAGATTAAGTGGAGATGATTCATGAATGCAATTTTGCTTTTTGAATGAATTTTAGTATACATGAAGAAACTTTTTCAATGTTTGTAGTATAATAAATACTCTTCAAGCTACTTTTTGAGGAATTTTATATTATTTACTGCATATATGAAAATTTCACTTCAAGTTCATTGTTAATTCATGTGATGATAATTTATGAGAATTAGATAACATCATTCAAATTTTAACTTTTCAATTTGTCTTTTAGATCAACACAACATCTCACTGTATCAATTGTGCATAATTATATTTATTAATGCATGTACAAAATCCTTACCTTATTTATTATTATCTTTTGCTCACTCTCTTCAATACCACTTTGAGCTTTTCATTTTGTTCCCGTGATGATTGGTGGAGTGATAACTCGAAATGTAGGGACGTTTCAACACACAATTTAATTCCATAAACTCTCTTTGTCATTATGATTAACTGTGGAAATCTTCATCCTCAAGCTGTACTTGATATGCTTGATAAAATACAAGGATATTAGGTGGAGATGATTCATGAATGTAATTTTTCTTTTTGAATGACTAATTAATATACATGAATAAAAAGTTGTCAATGTCTGTAGTATATCAAATATTCTCTTCAAGCTACCTTTTGAGGAATTTTATATTATTTGCTACATATATGAAAATTTTGGTTTAAATTCAATGTTAATTCATGCGATGATACTCTATGTGAATGCACCTTAAAACTTCTTAAGGCACTTGCAATAAGGTTTGAAGTCAATTTTCCCTATTATTTGTTGTTATAGTTGATATAAATTTAATTGCACTACTATGTTGCATTCAAATTCATAATTATATTTTCTAGTGTAGACTTGTTGCAGCTACAACTTTTCTCCCCCTTATTTCTTAAATTTTGGGGCCCCTCCTTATCACTTAGAGTTGTTTGATTTCATGTGATCCATGAGGGTCTGGTCTAGCCATAGCTTTGGTCGATTCTAATGATTGATTCGTAGCCTATTTCTCTAGAGCACATTTGTGTTAAGATTTTATTGTAGATGGTCGAGTTGAATGTGGTCTTGATAGCCAGAGTTTAGTCAGATCAGTTGCCTTTTAAGTAAACCATTGTCTCTGAGATATTTTAGTCTGGTAACTACTGTGTTGAGCTCTTCAACACTTAGTTTTTCTGTGATCAGGCGTAAATTTTATGTTAGATCGGAAGCTGTGAAGTTTCAGCCCCTCCTCCGTTGCGGCTCCGAAATCGTTTATTCGTCCGATGTCAAAGCCGTCCGATTTTCGATTTACTTTTCCCGCTTTTTGTCGCGTGCCTGAAGCCTCTACCTTTCCGCCATTGTGGCGGGAAAATTGTTCTCACCCCTGAAATGGAAAACCGTTCGACTTCCGATTTAAAGCCCCTCTTGCCCGCGTTTCGCTTAGCCACAACTTATGCCTCGCCCGGCATGGTGGCTGGGAAAATCTTGTGGCCTCCGATCTTATTTCCTTTTGATTGCTGACTTTAAGCTTTCCCTCCAGTGAGTTTCCTATTTACCATCGTAGGCTAGGTTTGTCAAACCCACAGGTGGTGCGCCTGCCATTTCCTTGTGGAATAGTCATTTTTAATTGTTAATATTGGTTGTTTTGAATGATACTTGTCAATTGATGGCAGACGGTTTTGAAGAAAGCGGTCAATATACCGAGGTGCAGAGAAAGACGGACCCGTCTGGCGGAAGTGTGACTGAAATTGAGGGAGTGGAGGACAAAATCCGGAGCCGTAAAGGCGTGAACCCAAAACTGATCAGTTACCAAGTGGCTCATGATTGCATACAGACAAGATATGGGAATGTGAAGCGTTTGAAAAACTGAAAGACCATGCGTCTGGGGGAAAACGAAACGCTCTGTAATTGTAGTTTAAATATTTGAAAGTGGAACTGAACCGGGGATTTTTCCCTAGAACCTTTCGTAATGTTTACTTGTGAAAGGAACTACTTCGTTTTGCAAAGGAAACTGCAATTTTTCCTACTAGAGAGAGTGAAACGTGGAATGTATCAATGTGACTCAATGAATAATGTTGAAGAAGAACTATTTCGTTTTCAGCTATGTTTCATTTACTGTAAGAGTGTTTAATTTCCTGAATCTATGTTCTTGTTAAATGTTCTTCAGTATCTTCAGGATTTCTTCTACTGTGAGTAATAAGTGTTGTTCATAAAACGATTAGCTATCTGGTTGTTTAAATATATGTAATTGTTCATGTGTCTTGAATGAAGTATCAGCTATCTGTAATTCTTCATTACGCATGTACAAAATGTATTACTCACCAATAAATGCTAATTATGCTCCCTAGGGATAGTTTAGATAAGTAGTTTATTTTCTTGTCGCATGTGATTTGAATGTTTGTGGGCATTAAGACGAGAGGTAAGAACCTGCGCATCACATTGTGACTGCTCCCTGCATTTTATCACCATGCATTGTTAGTTAGGCACCTGCACTTCATAGTTTAAGTCATAAAATGCAAAAAACTCGGTGGACCGGGCCGCAACCGGTAAACCCTTGTTTGTTACCTGACCTATGGTAGCCGGACCGCAAACCGGACGGATTCCCTACACCAAACAGTCAACGGGCTAATTGGGAACGTTGATTGGGGAGAATCCTTTACTATTGTCGCCTGTGATTTTCCAGGCCCCAACAGTTTTGGCACTAGAAGGAGGGCCGCCAGTGCATGGCTGGCCGAGGAAACCCATTTTCTCGAGAATTTTCCACAGGTGACAGTTTCGAAAGAAGTGGGTTCCATAATCCAACCCCGGAAGAAAACATAGAACATCTATACACTGTTTGTAATGAAGTGGTTAATGACCTAAGAAGGCACACCCAGGCATATGTAAAGAAGCTTGGAGGGTTTCCAATTATCCCTGACTTACCCAGAAGAGAATACAAGAAGAAAGACTGTCCTATAGCAGAAGATTCAGTGTTGGTTGGAGACTGGGAAGAACTTGTAGAGACTGCTCTGCAGGAGGTTGAATTACCTTTGAACCAAGAAGGCCCAGATACCCCTTACAGTTCTCCTGCTCAAACTCCTGTTGGTTCACCCCCTCACTCTCCATCCTGACTCATGGCTGGCGTAAATGCAAACCAACCCCCCAACCCACCAAATCCACCACCTGCATGGAGAGCCAGATCACCTGTAAATCTAACACCTCCCTTACATGACTTACCCCAATCCTTCAAAAAATTGCTGCCCAAATTTGACCCCAATGAGAAGATCCTAGTGGATGATCATCTGCAGAGTTTCTACTTGGTAATAGAGGGTTTAAGGGCTGGGGAGCATGAAGATGTAGTATGTCAACTTTTCCCACATACACTTAAAGGAGCTGCAACTTCATGGTATTTTAAGTTGCTTGCTAACTTGATTCCGGACTAGAACACCTTTGAGAGGATTTTTAGAAGTAAGTATGGGACCCAAAAGACTCATGCCGCCCTTATGAAAGGACTGTGTGCATTGAAGAAAGAGAAAAAGGAAAAAGTGCACAGTTTCACACAAAGGTTTGCATCATATCTTAAGAACTTCTCTGAAACAGATAAGCCTTCAGAAAAAGTACTGATTGAGTACTATACATCAGCTTTGGGTCTGAATTTGGCCATGTTTGCGAAAGGTAGGGCCAAGCCTACTTTGACAGAGACCTATGAAGAGGCAGAAGTGGTGGAAGCAGAAAGAGAAAGTATTGAATATTATCCAGAACAATCAGGAGAGAAAGGTGTGGGAAGAAAAGTCGCCAGATCTGGAAAATATGGCTAAGATGATGGAGAAGCTTTCCAACAACATCATAGATATGGAAAAAGAAAAGGAGGCACAAAGGTTTTCTAAGCCGTATTATAAGAAAAGAGAAGATAAAGATCATTCTAATCCTCCTCCTCACAATGTTGCGTCCATGAATCTAACAGAGGTCGACATGGATAATTTCTGCACTTTCCACCAACAGCCGCACTCTGAAAAGAATTTTACACAATGGATAAACTCTATGACGCTGGTGATGAATCAACTGCTGGATTCTAGGTTAACAGAAGAGGGAGATGAAGAAAGAAAAGAAAATTACGCCTCTACGTCTAATGAAGATCAGGAAAAGGAGACCTTGGCATTATGGAATTCGGTCTCATTATTTGATGTTGAAGAAGGAAACACCCAGAGATACCATGGCGTTATGGAGACTAACGTGGCCACAAGAAGTCAAGGAACGGTTAAGGACGACAGTCTTATTCTTCCAAAGATCAGAAGGCTGCAGAGAAATGTTAGGAAGAAGTTTCGAAATAAAGCTTTGGCTGATAAGATTCCAGAATTCATGATTACCAGCCAAAGTCCTAGACAGGATGATACAACAGCCAAGCCAAGTGAAGGAAATACTGACAAACCACATCCAATTGGACATCCGATGAATTACGACATTGTGGAGGATTTGAAAAAGGTGAAAGAAAATGTTCGATTATTCGAAATGTGCAAAGTGCGGCATCAAAAAGAGAGATTGTTGAAAGTTCTTGAAGCATCAGATGACAAGCTTCCCACTGACAATCAACCTCAGGACGAAGAAGAAATTGGAGAAACCAGCGTTGGAGGTGAATCTAAAGCTAAACATTTACCTTTCCTCCTAACGTTTGAAATTTTTAATCATAACGTGCACAATTGTCTAGTAGATTCGGGGGCGTCCATTAATGTCATGCCCATATCAGTATGTAAGAAGATAAATGGGAAACCAAAGCCGACCACGTGGAAGGTGGTTTAGTTGGATAGGAGAAACGTTAAAGTAATTGGTGAGATGAAAGACGTTCTAATCCATCTGGCTTCCAATGACAAAGTATGCCAAGTTATTAACATCATAGTAGCTGATATACCAGATGCTTACGGTCTGGTCCTGAGTAGAGAGTGGTCAACCAAATTAAATGGATATTTCGTTTCAGATTGGTCGCACCTATGGTTGTCGTACAAGGGGAGTCCAAACCAGATCAAGATTCTAAGAGAACCCCACATGAAGTACAATGTTACCCAGCTGAATGAGAAGAATATACCTGTGGAATCTATATTGGGAAATTATTTTCTTGAGTTAGAACCAGGGAATTATCAAGCAAAAGAAGCCGACAACCCATCTGATACCCAGCATGATCTCCTTTGATTCTCACAGGCTGGTGAGATTGATTGTAAAATAGTAGACTTAGCAGTAGGAGTAGATTCATTTTCAGTAGGTAATGATTTTTGGACTTTATTTTTCGATGGCTCTAAGACATTGGAAGGGTCAGGGACCGGCTGTGTCCTAATTGACCCATAGAAGAATAAACATTTCCTTTCATGTAGATTAGATTTTGAATGTACTAATAATACAGCTGAGTATGAAGCACTGGTGCAGGGACTCAAGAAAGCGATTGACCTTAAGGTAAGTAATTTAAAAGTTTTTGGGGATTATGAAATTATTGTGAAACAAATCTGGAATCAAATCCACTGTGTTTCTCCTCACTTAAAAGCTTACTAGAATGAGGTATGGGACCTTCTTAAATGTTTTAATGCATTCAACATTGTTTCAATCCCAAGAATTAAAAACGCATCAGCTGACTTATTAGCTACTTCGTCCGCTAGGCTTGTACCCTCAAATAATTGATGTACTGTTCAATTGCTTTTCAGGCCTTCAGTACCTGATATGATTACCAACCTACGTGTGTTCGATGATGACCAGCAAATTATAGAATGTTTAACAAATGACGAGGTATTCAAAGGAGCGATTATTGATGATGAAGAACACCAGGACGAGATGAAATTTGATAATTTCATCCCTAAAGGGGTCAGAACATTAGAAAAGATGTTTGACTTGAATGAAAAGTTTAGGAGACCCGCCAACATGAAGACTCACAGCTCAACTCTACAGTTCAAGCTGATAAATTTGGGGACTGAAACGGCACCTAAGTTCGTGAATCTCGGAAAATGTTGTTCGCCGACAGAAAAGGACAAGTTCATCAGTCTATTTAAACAATACAAAGATGTCTTTGCCTGGACGTACAAATAATTAAAGACATACGATACTAGCATCATCAAGCACATAGTTCCCATCAAGGCGGGAGTCAAACCATATCAGCAGCCCTTGAGGAAAATGCATCCAAAACTGGAACCGTTGATTCAGAGTGAGGTAAAGAAATTGTTGGATGCTAGAATCATTTTTAAATTCAGACACTTTGAGTGGGTATCAAATCTGGTACCAGTCAGAAAGAAGTCAGGAGAAATCAGACTATGTGTGGATTTCAGGAACTTAAACCGCGCATCAGATAAAGATAACTATCATGTGCCACCCATGGAGCAGCTGCTACAAATGGTTTCAGGTTTCGAACTGTTTTCATTATTAGACGGGTTCTCTAGCTACAATCAAGTGTTGGTAGCCAAAGAAGTCAGATTAAAGACAACGTTCAGGACAAAATGGGGAACTTTTGCCTATAGAAGGATGCCCTTTGGACTGATTAATGCTGGAGCGACATTTCAGAGAGATATGGACATAGCCTTCCATGGAATAATTGGATGAAGTGTTGTGGTGTACCTTGATGACATTACAATATTCTCGAAGAAAAGAGGAGAGCACGCTTTTCACCTAAAGCAAATTTTCGAACGCTGTCAGAAATATGGCATCTCCGTCAATCCTAAGAAGTGCATGTTTGCCGTCACTGAGGGAAAATTCCTGGGGCACATAGTTTCAAAGAGGGGTATATCTATAGACCCAGAAAGAATTAAGGCCATTGAACAAATTCCCATGCCCCATAATAAAAAAGGAATGCAATCGTTTATGGGAACCATAAATTTTGTACGAAGGTTTGTGCCTGATTTCGCTTAGACTGTCAAACCACTACATCAGATGGTCAAACAAAATGCACAATTTAAGTGGAATGATATTGAGAAGGATGCTTTCAACAAGATTAAAACTGCTGTTGCACACGCTCCCTCCTTGAAAAGACCCGACTTTGATAAAGACTTTATTATGTATACGTTTTCCTCCGATGATTCGCTGGCGGCTGTACTCACGCAAAAGGAAGATGGGGGGGATGAATTCCCAATCTACTTTATGAGTACTGGTCTATAGGGGGCTGAGTTAAATTACCCGGCCATTGATAAGCAAGCTTATGCAGTATTGAAGGAAGTAAAGCAATTCAAGCCTTATATATTAAAGAATCGAACCAAGGTAATAGTCCCCTACCCAGCTGTAAGATCCCTTCTCATACAGAAAGAGTTAGGAGAAAGGAGGGGCAACTGGGTAACAGCTCTTCAAGAATATGACTTTGAGTTCAAGCCAACCTCTATAGTCAAAGGCCAAGGGTTATGCAAATTAATGACTAAAAGTGGGAACAATGAAGAACAAGCTTGGGAAGATGATGCCAAATTACATGTAATGGATGTATGCCCTTTGTTTACAACTCCTGAGTCTTGGTATAGAGACATTGTACATTACTTACAGTCAGGGCTGCTGCCAGAACATTGGAATTCCAAGCAGAGAAGAGCTTTACGTCTTAAATCAGCATCCTATCAACTTGTTAAAGGAATACTATTCAAGAAAAACTACGATGGAGTCCTTCTGAGATGTTTGGAGAAAGAAGATGCTAAGAAAGTAATGTCTGAATTGCACAACGGTCCGGCTGGGGGCCATTATTCAGGGGACACTACAGCCCACAAGGTCCTTAGAGCTGGTTATTACTAGCCTACACTCTTCAAGGATGCACACACACACGTCAGAAAGTGTGATAGTTGCCAAAGGTGTGGTGGAAGACAGCCTAGAGCAGCAGTACCCCTAAAGCCTGTGATGATCATGGAACCATTTGAGCAATGGGGGCTGGACATTATCGGAGAAATAAATCCAAATTCGTCCCTGCAGCACAAGTACATTCTTACTGCGACTGATTATTTCACTCCCTGGGTCGAAGCTATCCCACTGCGCAAGATAAATGAAGAAGAAGTCATCAGCTTCCTACAAGATCATATCATGACCAGGTTTGGAGTTCCAGTTCCGTTAGTATTTGATAATGCTAAATACTTTTCATCAATTAAATTGACTGCGTTTGCTCATGATAAAGGGATAAAATTGCATTATTCTGCTAACTATTATCCACAAGGAAATGGCCTGGATGAATCCTGTAATAAAAACCTGATTAGAATTCTAAAGAAGACTGTAATAGAAAACCAGAGGAGTTGGCACTCAGCCTTACCCAACGCCCTATGGGCTGACAGAGTCACCCCCAATTCTGCTATAGGAGTGTCACCCTATACCCTTGTCTACGGTAAAGAAGCCATCCTTCCTCCCAATATCACGCTATCGTCTTCCATTCTAGCTCAGGAGTCTAGGGGGTAGGATGATGAAGTTTTACAAATAAGAATATATAATCTCCTGAAGGCAGAGAAGCCAGGTCGAAATCCAAAGAACGCTTTAAGCAACAACAAGAGTCGATTAAGAGATGGTTTGACAAACACAAAGCTGGGACAAAAGACTTTGAAGTAGGATATTTAGTTCTCAAATGGGACCATCCCCATGATGAGAAAGGGAAGCATACCAAGTTCCAGCAATTGTGGGTAGGCCCTTTTCATATTGCAGCCAAGCTCAGTCCTTCTACTTACAAGTTGCAAGATCTGCAGGGGTGGGAGGAGAACCTACCAGTAAATAGTTTGGTTCTCAAACCTTACTTTTCCTGAGTCTGTCTGATTTTTGCTGTCTTGTATATAAATAATTCACCTGACTGTATTTTGAGTCATGTTTCTAGTTTTCTATTGCTGATTTTGTTTTAGCTTGTTTCGTTGATTTCAATAAAGGGAGCAAACCTACGGTTGCATGGGATACATCCAAAATTTTTGGGTTTAATAAAAGTTTTGGTGACAGACTGTGTGTTACTAATTTATATAAAAGAATTTCTTCCAGTATAGCAGTTTTCTCGAAGAAATCTGTGTGCATTGAAGTCCTGCTTAACCCCTGTGAAATAAACCAGATTCGAGGAGTCTGGGGTACTATGTCGAGGCTCCATCCACGTCACATTTAAAATGTTCTAAGGAGCAACTGCAAAGGACCCATGGAAAGGAGCAAAGTGAACAGTGTATTAAATATAAATGATCCCATGCCAAGAAACGAATGCCAAAAGGAAAATAAAGAGTCAAAAACTCCTATGAAAGCATCATAAATCAAAGCAGGAGCTGAATTACAAATACTTAATTGTCGAAAGATCCTCTCCGTCCGTGGGTTTGAACTTGAAGTACACTACTCACACAAAAGGACACTATGGGATAGAGGATCCTGAATCAAAATTCAGTAAGAAAGGCATGTAAGCAAACGCATATGAAATAGGACACAAGTATGAAAGCACAAGAAAAGTGTGAAAATGGCATGGGAATGAGGAACAAACGAATATTTTTGTTTACCATACTCTCCAATCCTGTGGTGTCCAAAGCTTTTAGCCACTCGAAGACAACGGTAATAATGAAATTCATCCTCCGGCCTCAGCATAGTTATCTGGACTTGACAATTTTGGTTTCCACTCTCCCTAATTGGACTGTCATTAATGATTAAGGGTACACACTGCTGTCATTTGAGAAATCCATATTGCTGGAAGAATTCAATATGATGCTTTTTGTTGTTAAACAGTCTGTCACTCAAAGGTTGATCGCCCAAAGATCTAGGTTCGCCAGGAAATCGCCAGTTGTTGCAGCTGCAACTTTTCTCCCCCTTATTTTTTAAATTTTGGGGCCCCTCCTTATCACTTAGATTTGTTTTATTTCATGTGATCCATGAAGGTCTAGTCTAGCCATAGCTTTGGTCGATTCTAATGATTGATTCACAGCCTGTTTCTCCAGAGCACATTTGTGTTAAGATTTTATTGTAGATCGCCGAGTTGAATGTGGTTTTGATAGCCAGAGTTTAGTCAGATCAGTTTCCTTTTAAGTAAACTGTTGTCTTTGAGATATTTTAGTCTGGTCGCTACTGTGTTGAGCTCTTCAACACTTAGTTTTTCTATGATCGGGCGTAAATTTTATGTTAGATCGGAAGCTGTGAATTTTCATCCCCTCCGCCGTTGCGGATCTGAAATCGTTTATTAGTCCGATGTCAAAGTCGTTCGATTTTCGATTTACTTTTCCTGCTTTTTGTCATGTGCCTGAAGCCTCTACCTTTCCTCCGTTGCGGTGGGAAAAGTGTTCTCACCCCCGAAACGGAAAACCATCTAACTTCCGATTTAAAGCCCCTCTTGCCCGCGTTTTGCTTAGCCACAACTTATGCCTCGCCCGACGTGGCGGCTAGGAAAATCTTGTGGCCTCAGATATTATTTCCTTCCGATTGCTGACTTTAAGCTTTCCCACCAGTGAGTTTCCTTTTGACCATCATAGGCTAGGTTTTTCAAACCCGCAGGTGGTGCGCCTGCCATTTCCTTGTGGAATAGTCATTTTTAATTGTTAATATTGGTTGTTTTGAATGATACTTGTCGATTGATGGCAGGAGGTTTTGAAGAAAGCGGTCAATATACCAAGGTGCAGAGAAATACGGACCCGTCTGGCGGAAGTGTGACTGAAACCGGGGGAGTGGAGGACGAAATCCGGAGCTGTAAAGGCGCGAACCCAAAACTGATCAGTTACCAAGTGGCTCATGATTGCATACAGATAAGATATGGGAATGTGAAGCGTTTGAGAAACTGAAAGACCATGCGTCTGGGGGAAAACAAAACGCTCTGTAATTGTAGTTTAAATATTCGAAAGTGGAACTGAACCGGGGCTTTTTCCCTGGAAAATTTTGTAATGTTTACTTGTGAAAGGAACTACTTCATTTTGCAAAGGAAACTGCAATTTTTCCTGCTGGAGAGAGTGAAATGTGGAATGTATCAATGCGACTCAATGAATAATGTTGAAGAAGAACTATTATGCTTTTAAAGCATGATTTGCAGCACCCTTCGCTATGATGCTCCCAGTAGAGATATATGTGATCTCCACTGAGTCGGGACCAAAGATCACTCACTTTGGAGATCCAGTATGGGTCATCTGATAGACAGATAACAGGTTTGAAGCTAGGGAGGGAACAAATAGCACATCTTTGAACCTTCCATGTTCAAGCTTGACAGAGCCCTTCCCTTTTATTTTGACTTTACTGTTGTTTCCCATCTGAATACTAGGACCATCAAAGGACTAAAAAGAAGAGAATGATTATCTGGATGCAACCATATGGTTGGAAGCTCCATAATCAATTAGGAAGACATGTGCTGATGTGTAGCAAGCCTTCAGTGCATGGAATTTCCTTTGGTATTCTTCATCTTCTTCTTCATATTCATCCTTCCTTGCACTAACAAGTACAAAAATGTTATGTTTCTTCAAAATAAGAGCCATTTCATCAAGTTGTCTTCTCATACAGGAGATTTCTAAATGAAAGCCCTTCCACAGTAGGAGCATAGGACCTTTCCTTTGCCATTCTTCTTTCTCCTCTTCAAACCTGAAGGCTCTTTTGACTGATCTTTCTTCACAAGAGACTCATCTCTTTTATTCCCTTTGTCATTCGCTACCTTATCTCCTCTTGCAACCATAGCTATATCTTTGGAAGATTGAATGATCCCCATTTGGATCAATTTATCATTCTCAGAAATAAGAGATTGGATGAAGGCATTAAGAGTGGGAATCTTCCAATTTGGAGTAGTGAGCCTTACTGTTTGGAAGGTGGATACAAAGACTGAGTAGTATGCATTGAGCTTTGTGAGAATGGAAAGGATGAGCTGATATTCATCCTTCTCCACTTTGCATTGCTTCAACTGATATATCAGGTTCTTGAACTTTGTGAAGAATTCATTCAGTGATTCAAAGTTGGATGGATTAAGAGTGATTAGATCATTTTCTAGCTGATGGATCCTCATCTCATCCTACTTATCAAATAAGGAGGCAAGCTTGTCCCAAATCTCCTTGGGAGTCTTCAATCCTTGGATGTGGAATCGAAGATCTCTAGAGACTAAGGAGAAGAAGTGTCCATGGGCTTCATCAAGCCTGTTCAAGTACTTTTCTTTGTCATTATCTAAATCTGGCACTGCCTCTATTTCTTCTATGAGTCTAAAGAGCTGCTTGGTGCAGAGAATTACCACCATGTATTCCTTCCACTGGATATAGTTGAAGGGAGTGAGAGGCTCTACTAGATGAACCATTTTGAATGCAGTAAGAAGGAATGAGCTTCTATAGTGAATGCAGTGAGAAGAAAGGGATACTTGTAACAGATGTTGTAAGAAGAGCTGATAACCTGTCACACAATCAAACATACAAAGTAAGGTCGACAGTATGCACTTTTGGAATTTTCTTCACACCTAGCATAGTTGATAAAAAAATCTTGATCAACAATTTCCTAACTTGCGATATTAAGTGGTAAATTCTTCGCTTCTGGTGCAGTACTGGAAGGAGCAATTTGCTAAGAAAAATGATCTAGCTGGAGATCTGAGGAGGAGAGGTGTCTTTTCCACCGAGGCTCTCATACCATATTAAATTTAGCACATAGATCTGTGGACAAACATGCAACTCACAAGATAGATCACATAATTTACTAAGCAATTGAAGAATGAAACAGTGCAAAAATGGCTTGCAGCTATGAATTCTTTCATTAATAAAAAAGGTAATTAGATAATAATTACAATGAAGTGCAAGGGATTTAATAGCCATATGCAATTCTAATCCACATGAGGAAATTAGAATTGATTAGACTCTACTTGATTGTAGGTAACTAAGACCTTGTCTAAATCACTATCGAAGGACTCAATATTTAACTGACCTTGTCTAAACCATAACTGGAGTTCATAGGAGTTCCTAAACACAACTCAAGTGTTACATTCACTGTTGACTAAGGCTAATTGACTGTGGTAGGTGAGAAATGCGCCCCTCCTGATTACAGCCATGTAAACCTAGCGTTAGCTGAATGTAGAGGACTAGAACTAAATGTAACTGACTCCTAACTTGGCTTGACTAGTCATCAACTGAACTGGACTGACCTTGGTTGGTTTTGGCACTCCCAGTGGCTCCTAAATTGTAGGGATTGCTCTAGGAGGCTCCTAAACTGATGCAATCAAGTGCAATTAGTGGCAGTAGGCATCATTTAGTGTTCCCCACACTTTAGTAACTGAAACATGTGCCCCAATTAGGCCAAGTGGATCCAATGGTGCTAGTGACTAAAAATAGACTTGATGGATTCCTGATTTAGACATATGACCAAATTGGACAAGGGAGGATTAATAATCCTAACAATATGCAGGTTTGAAGACTAGGTTGAGGCACTCTTGTAGGAAGTAGAAGTCTTCCCTTTCTTAAAGGCTCAGCAGTTGGACTACTAAAGGGTAAGTAGGTGGTATAGCTTACATAATCTAGGGCCCTATGTTTATCTTTGTTGTTAGTATAGGTTCCACAAGATTATATTGCATGGTATTGGGGACTAAAGAATACTTTTGTAATATAAGATGGTATCTAGGGGGTGTCCATATGATTTGTATATAACACAAAATTCCCTAGTTTATGAGATCTGCATGAAATATTCATTGTGATGAATGGAGGAATATGAAAGGATTTAGTTTGCCTCTCCGGCTTACTCGATAAGCCTAGAGTTGTTCATATGTGATTCGTCGCTGTGGATTTCACTATTTGTTTCTAACTTATCAATTCTATTATTCTGATTGGAAATAGTATAGGAAAGGTCTGTTGCTCTGTCATGTTGTAGATTCATATGATCATCCATCCTTTTACTCAGCTCCAATGCTCCTCAACAAATAATTAACCTCTGGTATTTAAAAAAGTAGAACTGTGGAATAACACCTAATCATCATAATATGGATCCGGGTGTTTTTTGAACTCGTCCCATTGGAAGAAATCCCCCGCATCAGCAAATCAGATTTTATTTACTACCATCCAAATAAATTCAATGAAAATAATCACAAAAGAAAACAAAGGAGTTCTAAAAAGCTGGAGAAATGCATATAGATAATTTTAAACCCACAGAATGTCAAAGTTTTCAACCAATTTGCAAATTTCAAATAGGTTTTTGAGCCAAACATAAATTCAAACAGGTTTTGAGCAAACATGAAATTGAGGAAGGGTTTTGATCAAAACTAAAATTCAGAAAGGATTTTGAACCAACAGTTCAAATAGCATTTTTAGATAAGCTAAAAGTTGAAATCCTATATTGGCCAACAATTTAAACATCAATTGTAGTAAAAATTCAAACTGGGATTTGAACCAACACAAAATTGTTATAGGAATTTGAACCAAATGGGTTAAAAGAAAAAATCCAAACTAGTTTTTGAGGTAACCGAGCCAAGAACATCAATATACACACTTGAATTGCATCAAAAACTCTTTTTGAATGAGGAAAATCACAGAGAATGTGCGCTATTGCCCCACACAAATCATCATTATGGGGGTTTTCTGTCTGTACTAAAAGACATACTTTCCCCCTTCCCCTATTTAAACGTGACAGATTTATGAGACAATAATTTCTGCAATCTGCATGCGACAGGGGAGTCCACCTAGTCCTCTATGTTTACCTATTCATGATACCTTCTTTTATTATACCAAGACATTTTCCAGGAAAGGAAAAAAGATGCTTCTCACAACCACACAGTCTGGTGTCTCGACTAGCGGCATGTTCTATTCATGCTCTTAGCCTCTTTCTATAGCCCTGTAGTTGAAACAACTCCTATCAAAACTTGCTAGTGAAGGTGGGATCATGATCTATCACAATGGAATTTGGGAAGTTTAAGAAGCAGAGACATTATCATTATAATTAGTAAATGCAATCAATTTTAACTATGAAAGAGGCTAATCATCTTGTCTTTATCTCCAACTATTGAAGATTAGTCTATTGCAATCATGCAATTTAAAATAGGAGTTGTGCTCTTTAGCTTTTCTTCATGAAGGTATTTATTATCATCCCACTTTAAATTGATCCCAATTTTTGTAGATTCCCAAATTCCTTTTTCTCTATTATTAATTTTTATTTTACCCAAATTTGTTTCATACATTTTTAATTTATATTTCTATCAAAATAAGTTAATAGAACTTTAATTTTTTAATATTAATATATTATATAATGTTTAAATATAATATATTTATATATGAAAAGCATGTTATATTAATTATTATATATTAAAAACATATCGAATTAGATAAAAACTTATAATTATTATTTTAAATTTAAAAATGATAAGAGATCATTAAAATGGGAGGGAGGAATTTTTTTATTAAAATAAAAGATATTGGCATTTTCGTAACTAAGGGCATCAAGGGGGGGCTTTTAACTTTTTGAGAATAGGCATGATGACGACATTGATGGTTAGGTGTCAATGACAATTTATTGGTGGACACAAATTTTATAGATTTCATTGTCGAGATCAAAAGACTTTAACTTGCCGACATTTTAACTGATTGGTGAGAGGGTCAAACAGACTCAGAATTTGGAAAACAAAATATGAGCACGATCGATGATATGAGCTATTTAACTCAAGGATACAAAAATAGAGACATGAATATGCATAATGAAAAAACCTTTAAGCTACCAATTAAACTTGACCATGACATGACAACACGATAAATATAGCATGTGTTTCCTCTTAGGAGATCACAGGTTCAAATCTAGAGGGGTGTAGTGTATGTACACCTCTGTAGACTTTAGTAGTTAAATCGTTGCATAGAAGGGGATCCCTTGTCCCACAAAAAGGGGGTCTCATACACCATTTTGGTGTCTCACTTGGTGGTGACCTTAAAAATAGATTATTACTATTATTATTATTATACCTTGCATAATTAAAAATGACTAACATAAATGCCTAATTCATATTCTTCTAGCTAGTCATTTTTTATGTCGTGACTAAATTAGTAGTTTATGTTAGTCATTTTTAACTTTATCGCTTATTATCTAGTCATATTTGTTAACTAGTGACTAAATTAGTCGTTAATTTTAGTCGCTTATAGTTGGGTCAATCAAAATTGTTCATATTTAGTAGTAAATCACTTGAAAAACCTATGGTGACTAGAATTTTTAGTCATGTAATCACTAATTCCTCATTTTTTACTAGCGAGAGAAATATATGACGACTTCAAGGAAAAATTGAATGCACCGGTTGATTCCAGTTGAAGTGGCTTGAGGATGAGCCAAAATTTTGTGTTATGGGCCTGTTTGAAAGGGTTTGAAGCACACAAAGTGCACTACCACCACCATTATGAAATATGTCGACAAAGGTACAAGTAAAATAGACCGGAGAAAGAAACTGGAAAAACAGAATATTTTGGTTGAGTTAGTTAGGAATGGTCAAGTGGACCATTTTGTAATGGCCTAGTGAGCCTATAAATAGAGTTGGGATTGTAAATATTTACACATAATGATTAGATAAGACATCAATATACCTATGTATCTTTCGGAAAAGAATGAATAGACCGAGAAATTCTTTTTATCTTTTGCGGTTCTTTTTATGGTATTTACGCTATGAAGAATTTATCTTATGATGTAAATTGGATCAGATTTTGATCTCTAGGTTGTAATATACTATTTCTTTGGAATGCGTTGTGAGATATTTTGAATGTGATTTATGTGTTTATGAACTCTTTGTTGCATTATTGGGTTATATCTGCGATGGATGAATGAATATGTTATATCTATGTTTTTCCTTTAACTGTGAATGATGCGAGGTATTGCAGTACTTATCAATTTAATTTATGTTGATGTTTTTTATGATCTAAATATGGGCTAATATGATTGTAAATAATGATGATAAGTAGATCTGGTTAATAGTGCGGTTATAAACTTGGATTTCTGGGTAATGTTGTGATTGGGTAAAAGATAGCGCAAAGTCCTCTTCCTACTATGGAAACTTGGTTCCTGTAGCCCTCTCTCATACATTTCTAGGTCAATGTTTAGGGAGTCTATATCGGTAGTTTTCGACAATAGTGAAAAGTGAACCCCTGTCGAAAGGTGTGCGCCAACACAATACTTTTGGCTGGGATTTGAGTCAAATTCACCATCATATATTTAATTAATGCCAAACATATTACCTTTCTAGAATCAAAATAAAAAATATCTTTGTATGTCCTTGTGATATCTAAACCCAAAATTTCAACTACAACTTTTGGCATAAGATTATGGGAAGCTTCTAAGTCCAACAAAGAATTATGAAGGATTATGTCATGAATATTGAGACTTATATACAATGGAGGCACATCCTCATCTTTTTCATCAATATTTGGGCCAAAAATAATAGTTGGAGCATCATCATGAAGTTCCAAAGTGTCTTTCTGCTAGTCCTCCTCTCCCTTTATCTGGCAATTTGAGTTTTATATTCTGAATTTCTCAAAATCTCATTCAAAAGAAGATATATTTTAATATTTGATATTTCATTTCCTAAACTAAAATATGACTGAGATATTTTGTGCTCTTTGGTATTTGTATATTTCTCGGGACAATCCGCTTTAACACCCTCTTTATTATTTGTCTAGTAGAGGGTTGATCACTTGAATGATTATTATAATCACGGATGATTCTTTACCATTTCTTCTAAGGTTATACCTCTTCTGGAAATCCATCACTACGTTCTGATACCCCTTATGATATTGTTTTGACTCTGTTTCTTCAAACTAGACATCCTGATGTGACTGTTGAACCGACCAATTATGTTGTTCTTGTGTTAAATAAAAATGGGTCTGGGACTATTCTAAACTATGTATTTGATCTTCAGGTGACTCACTTTCTTCATTTACTCCATAGTTTTATGGGAATGGGGGTCGAATTTGTTGATACACTCGATTCCTCTAGTCCCTTTTCCTTATCCAGGGAAAAGGAGGTCTTCTATAATTCGGATTTCTAACTTGAGTCTCCACTGGATCCATACTAGTTTTTCTATTTTCCAAAGATAACATATCTACTAATTTCTCCATCGTTCTCATCATTAAATCAAACTTAGCATCCATAGATTGAGAACCACAAGACTTCCCTTCTTCTCTATTCTTCTTTTTATCCATTTATGTTTTGTGCTTCATTTTTATTGATGCCATTAGATTTAATTTAACTTCAGCAACATCTTTAATCATACTTTCAATATTTGTAGATTTCCTTTCTCTCAACAAAAATGCAAAATCATTGTCAAAAGAGTTAGGAAAATGAAGTTTTGCAGCTCCAACAGGGGGTTTTATGTTAGTAGCGATAGAATTGTAGAGCTTCATGAATCTAGTTGAGAACTCTTGAACAAATTTTCCATTATTATTTTTAAGATTATTATATAGAGTCACACACCTGCGTCACGTGGAAGAAATCTTCAAGCCACTCAGTGTGTCCTTGGGGGCAAGTCTCGAGTCAAGGCTGTCACCTTGTTCTTGACTCCTCCGTTTAGGCTCAACTCCTAACGAAGCCAAGGGGAGTAGAACCTATTAAGTTACTAAGGCTAATTACTTAGTATGGTGATGTTAAACTGAATGAATTACTTAGGAGTTTGAAATTTAACCATAAACAACCATAGATGACAAGATACAAAATGAGCGCACGAAAGCACAATGCTGAGACACAATATATATCTATATATATATATATAGCAAGAAAATAACCAGTGCCTTAAAATGGAGTCAAAAGGAAATCAATGTACTTTCATGTGCTTAGAGTGAATGTTTTGCAATTGCCTCTTGGTACGTTTTAAGTTAATGTGAAATATGAGTTGATTAAAATTAGGCAAAGGGGTGGACTCCAGATATACTCGATAGTACTTGGAGAATGTCCAAAACTAAACCTTCACGGCTACCTGCAAGGAATATGTGGGATGAATGGAGTCTCTATGGCTATTGTTCATAACGCACCTATTAGGGTGTGACAGATATCAGCGCCCCGAGGTCACTTTTCAGAAGTTCCCGCTTCCTTTGGGTATTTTGCCACCGTAATGGTTTGATCTAGGTGTTGTATTTTCACCTGATGGTTTGTCAATTTGGGAGAGTGAATCCTAATTATACTAGTCACTCAATTGCTTTTGATATATCTTGACTGATCGGATGAACCATATCCAAGTGTAGAGCATACACACCGGAGTCTTGTCAATTTTAGTAAATTTTGAGATGGATGTTCTTGTTAAAAAGAAAACCCTCTAGGAACCTATTTTGGTCCAAGTGGACCTCAATTGAGGAATCAAGGAGGGGTTTATTTTATTATGGTTACTAAAACAAATGAAGATAGCAAATGAAACATAAAAATATAAGCAAACCACAATTTTCTAATTAGACTACCACGAACTGTTCTTCACCTTTCGGCTCAAAAGGAGGCTCGTGGGGTAAGTATTAAATTTACTTTGAAACCAAAAAAAATGGAATATGGAATTTATTTTAAATCAAATTATACTACCCTGTAGATTAATACTACACTAGATTGAAAAAAGATGAACGAAAAGCAAAAAATGACACGAACGCAAATCCCCCCAGGGGGGATGGGGAATGGGCTAGAAAGAGCTTATTCAAAATTATTTTTATTACCGGTGGTTACAATTCAGAAACCAAGAGCTTACAAAGTGCAAAAATTAAAGATTTCAGTTAAAAGGGAGACCCCTGGGGGGATTTGAACGCTCCTCAGGCCACTTTCAAACAATAGATTCATTTCTTTTATGTTATACCTGCTAAACACCAGCAAGCATATTAGACTGAAATATTCCCAAAATCACTTTGAAAGTACCTTTGGGTCAGCTTACTTTTAACCAAAAAAAAAACTAAGTTAAAACTAGTTAAAAAAGGTAAAAAGGGAAGCAAGGAAAGTAGGTTTTCCTTGGGATATTCGCTTGCCTTTTAGGCAGCCAATATGATTTGCACTGATTGCTAGATTTATATTTTATAATAGCAAACATAAATCTAATGCATGCAAGCTACAAATTCTCTTTAAAATTCCATGCAAAAAGGACGATTTCTCTAAAGCTAGATCTAGAAAGCTTATGAAACCTTTTAAGAACAAGATATAGATTATGGGCTTTGAGAAGATATATCTATGTTAAATTTACTTCAAGATGATAGATCTAAACAATATCAAAGCTATGAACAAAGTAACAGGGTAAAAGAATTGATTTTGAAGGAGGAAGAGGAGGAGAGAAATGCTGGTAGCCTTGAAGATCCACTGTGGAGCTTTCGGGTGGAATGTCAAGGGACTATGCCGTTGGAAGGTTTTGGAGAGAGTGAAGAAGCAAACTAGATCATCATCCTCTCCAATATAGGAACATGTAGCTCAGCTGAAATAAAAAAAACTTGTCGAAAAACTTGTGAGATCCGATTAGTACATACACAGAGATTCAGAATAACATGCATATAAGCTTATAGAACATGCTGAATCTAGATCTCTAAACATGCATCAAAGGAAAGAGATAGCCAATAAACTTATTGAAAAGCACCTTTCCTATCAAGATTATAATAAGCTTATTATCAATCTTAGTAATGAATCCACAAGCAATCAGCAAATTATGAACACAGATACAGATTACCTCAGTAAAAAATGGCAATGATCATCCACACATATAATGGCACAACACCGTCTTGCCTCCAAAGCTTCTCCTTATTTCAAATGAATAATAAAAATAGTACAATAGCAGCAACACCTCAATCCTAGTTCTAAATAGCTTCGAAGAGGAGGCTTATGCTTGGATATATACAAAAACTAGGAGATCCATCCCAGGGGGGGCAAAAATCCCAAGGAGATAGACCAAATATGCTGATGGAGAGTTTGTCAATGCCTAATCTGTGTCTAACTGAGCTGGATCTGAGTCTCACTGAGTGCAATTGTCAATCGGAGAGCTGATCTGATTGACACCTCAACTTGTTGACTGAAGCATCCACCAAAACTCATCCAGATGATCCAAAATGTGTGGAGGAGAGAGGGAGGGCGAAATTCCCCATAAAGGATGCTGAATATCAACTCTGGATTTGATTTGATCACCTCCTTCAGTCAAGGATTTGTCAGATCCACTCAATCTGGTTCAGATCTGACTGATTTCAATCAAATCGGCTAAGAATCCACTGATCTATTATTTTGGATTTGCTCCATTATTCATCAATTTATTAATTAAAATAATCAATAATTGATTTTTGGGGCTTTCTGAACTGAGTGATGGAAAATCACTCAAAACTAGGAAATAGTGGGTCCGTGGGTTTACATGGTGCTCTTAGCTTGAAAATGAGCACCTACATGACGGAAACTGATTATTTGGCCCACTTTTATTACAAAACTAAATTTTCCAATTAAACTATTAAAAAATAACCTAAGTTTTCGAAAAATTAAATTTTAATAAAAAAACAATGAAAAACAAAAAAATTGAAACTTAGGGGGACTTAGACATGTTCATATGACTCGACCATGATGTCTAGCATGTTTATACATTGACACATAGACTCTAACAACCTCAATATGCCTACATGCCAAGCCGACCACCCCAACTTTGGAGGTATGGAGTGAAAAACTCAGAAATTATCAGTCGTTTATTCAACAACCAATAATAACCAAGGGAAAAAACACCCTAGGCTAATTGGATTGAAAAATAAAGTCTAAGAGATCGAGTCTTTTACAGAAACTATCATGCTAGAACATTTATTACAATTCCCCCATGGGATATGAACATGTGATATAGTACAACAAGCACTTCCTAGAAGTACTTCCAAAGGTCTTCTTAAGTCCGAACACGTTATCCTTGTCCGGTTCACCAGGCCCACTTGATAAAATACCACTAAGTACAACTTAGGTGGTAACATTCTGGCTCCAACTGTGGGACGTGTGCTCGATCTGGTCTTCAAGGCAAGGAGAGGATACGAGAACACTAGAATCTCTGGTTTATATACCCTGTAAAAACATCTCAACTTGACAAGAAAAACCTCAGTAGCACAAGTTTTATAAAAAACCAAATGAACCATTAAGCTGATTTATTTAAACAAAATAAATGTAACTAACTAAAAGAAGCAAAGTTTTATTATAGCTAAGTATAAAATGGAAATTCAGAAAGTAAATGCTCTCTTTCAAGGAGCTTATTTTCCTACTCTAAGCATGATATAAAAAGGGTTAAGTGTAATAAAAAATCCAATGTAACCACCTAAGCATTTTATTAACATAAAGAAAAATTTCCTTGTCTTTGGTTACCAGCCTAAGTAAGGATGCCTTATTCAGAAATTGCAAACCTGCGTGATGATTCGGAATGGGTGGGATGGATGGGAGATCATAGGCATGGATAATGTCATAAAAATTCTTCCCCAACTTGTATGTGCTCATGCAGGTTGCTTCTATCCATGACTAAAAAGGACTGATATACCAATCAAAATGATGAGACAGACTGACTACATCATCATACTGATCACCGGGGCTTATCAAATGATAACTTGTTCCACAAGCCCCAAGCAGCTCCAAATCATAAGGAACCTCTATATGTGAAAAATATGGCTGAGGCTGATAATCCACTGACTGTATCACATCTGACTTTTCACAATATTGTTTCTCAATGTCTTCATTATTGATACCCTTGTGTGACTCTGCATGATATGACTCTAAATGATCATATAAGAGTTTTGAATGCTTCTTTTCCATACTAGGATTTTCCAAGGTCTCCAGATCCATGCTTCTCTATATGGAAGTATAGTAGATTGGACTTCCACAAATTTCTAAATAGACACTCCCCTTGCTGGATATAGCATAGATAGGATTCTTATTAAGATATCCACAAAAATCCCAATAGTCATCACCATCATCTATGTTAGATGTGATGGATTTCCCATTGCTGATATCAGGTTCTGATATCGAGTTCTCTTTGCCTTCATTACTGATACTGATATATGTCTCAGACTGATCATGTGGATAAGCTGCATGCTCCTTTTTCATATAAAATTTTCCCAAGGCCACATGGTCCATGCTCTCTCCTTTAGATATGCCATAGACAGAAAAATCAACAAAACCATCAAAATCATCTAGTTCATTATTTTCCTCTTTATTCATGTCGTAGACTAGATTTTCCATGAATGTCTAGGACTCCTCATCAACATCTTTGTCGAGGATAAGGGAGTCTTCGTCACTTATATCATGCTCCAAGCTATACTTGTCCTCATTTTCATACTCATCTTCTTCAGAGAAAAGGTCACAAGGTAGTAAACCTTCTAGACCGTCATCATTATATGGAAAACACATAGGAGTCCCATCATGTATATTACAATTTTCATCATAAGTTTCACTATAAGATTTTGCAATGGTTTCATCCTCAGGCTTGTACTATTTAGATGGTGACAAAGGGTACGCCTGGCCTACCATGTATATATGATCAGGCTCACTTGAATTTGTCTCCTGATTACTGAACTCAAGAAGTCCATGTTCCATGACTTGCTTTGCAACATAACAAGTGCTTTCTTGGTGGAATTGGTCATAGGGTCTACACCATGGAATTACTTCTTCTACCATGTTAGCTGAGTCTAACTGGTTTGGAATCCTAGGCTCTTGCTGAGGAAACTTCTTTTGATACATCTGATTCTACCTAGGCTGAAAGTTCCTAGGTCCATTATTTCTTTCCATTGTGATTATTCTATTGTGCATAAGATTCAATTGTGCAGACTGATTTTCCATAAGTTGGTTTTGACTAGTAACCTAGTCTTTTATCATGTCTGTTACCTTTTCCATGGGATCTTTAGAGGCTCCCTTTTCTTCTAATTCAAAGGATTTTCCCTTTTCTTTGTTGTATGAAGTGTTTCCCCTAGTGTAACCTGGAATGTTGGATTTTCCTGAAGACTGCATAATCTTTTCTATTTTCTCGGTCAATTCCTGAGCAATTTTTAGATTCACCAGCTCTTTGTCTCTTAAATGGTACCTCAAATCACCAATAAAAGCTTCAATGTAAGATATGAGGATGGATGCATCCTTTGGCTTGATTTCGTTAGGGAGGTATGCAACCACACGCCTGAACTTAGTGTTAAATTCATTCACGGTTTCATTCTCCATCTTCTTAATGTTATGAAGTGCAGCAAGCAGATGTATTAGTTCTTTCTTTCCTTCCCATTTCTTATTAAAACCCTCTAGGAATTCACTAAGAGTTTTATATGAATCATCATCTAGGTCAAAGTACCATTCTTCAACATCATCTTCCAAGGATAAAGTAAAGAGATTCATTTTGACATCGTCATGGTCATGGGCGGCATCATTGCAATAACTGACCAGGTGCTTTTCAAACTTTCGAAGGTGAGACTTGGCAGTGATGGCATTATTGCCTTGAAATATAGGGAGCTTCTTGATAACATCTTTTGAAATGGCATGGGGAGCACCTGCTATCTGAGAAAATTCAAGGGGTTTGAACAATTCCATCATTTCTTGAGATTGGTGAACATGACTCTCTACAAATAAGTGATGGATATCTGAGAGGGATTGGTCTCCTAAATTTTCAAGGTTTCTACGAGAAGTCTACCTATTCAATCTTTCCCTAATAAACCTTTCGGGATCTGGGAGAGGATTGAATAATTGATGGTGGTTTCTTCGAGTAGAAATTCTTGGAGGGATGTTAGACAGTGGAGTCGCCAGATGGATTGATTTTAATTTTTTATGTTTTTTAAAGACTAGATCAATCAAAAGTTTTTATCTTTTTATTTGTTTAGAAAAAACTTAAGCTAAGTCGTACTCGGGAATAAAAAGATTTATCCTCGGCAATGGCACCAAAAGGTGTTACCACCTTTCACACACCTGGGTCACATGGCAGAAATCTTCAAGCCACTCAGTGTGTCCTTGGGGGAAAATCTCGAGTCAAGGCTGTCACCTTGTTCTTGACTCCTCCGTTTAGGCTCAAGTCCTAACGAAGCCAAGGGGGGTAGACCCTATTAAGTTACTAAGGATAATTACTTAGTATGGTGATGTTAAACTGAATGAATTACTTAGGAGTTTGAAATTTAACCATAAACAACCATAGATGACAAGATACAAAATGAGCGCACGAAAGCACAATGCTGAGACAGAATATATATATATATATATATAGCAAGAAAATAACCAGTGCCTTAAAATGGAGTCAAAAGGAAATCAATGTACTTGCATGTTCTTGGAGTGAATGTTTTGCAATTTCCTCTTGGTACGTTTGAATTTAATGTGAAATATGAGTTGATTAAAATTAGGCGAAGGGGTGGACTCCAGATATACCCAAGAGTACTTGGAGTATGTCCAAAACTAAACCTTCACGGCTACCTGCAAGGAATATGTGGGCTGAATGGAGTCTCTAGGGCTATTGTTCATAATGCACCAGTTAGGGTGTGATAAATATCAGCGGCCCGAGGTCACTTTTCATAAGTTCCCACTTCCTTTGGGTATTTTGCCACCGTAATGGTTTGATCTAGGTCTTGAATTTTCACCTGATGGTTTGTCAATTTGGGAGAGTGAATCCTAATTATACTAGTCACTCAAGTGCTTTTGATATATCTTGACTAATCAGATGAACCATAGCCAAGTGCAGAGCATACACACCGTAGTCTTGTCAATTTTAGTAAATTTTGAGATGGATGTTCTTGTTAAAAAGAAAACCTTCCAGGAACCTCTTTCGGTCCAAGTGGAATTCAATTGGGGAATCAAGGAGGGGTTGATTTTATTATGGTTACTGAAACAAATGATGATAGAAAATGAAACATAAAAAGATAAGCAAACCACAATTTTCTAATTAGACTACCATGAACCTTTCTTTACCTTTCGGCTCAAAAGGAGGCTCGTGGGGTAAGTATTAAAGTTACTTTGAAACCAATAGAAATGGAATATGGAATTGATTTTAAATCAAAGTATACTACCATATATATTAATACTACGCTAGATTGAAAAAAGATGAGCGAAAAGTAGAAAATGACACGGACGCAAATCCCCCCAGGGGGTATGGGGAATGGGCTCGAAAGAGCTTATTCAAAATTATTTTTATTACCAGTGGTTAAAATATTAGCAAAATGATATGATGCCTCTTTATTCTTATACAGAATGAAACCAAGAGCTTACAAAGTGCAAAAATTAAAGATTTCAGTCAAAAGGGAGACCCCTGGGGGGATTTGAATGCTCCTGAGGCCACTTTTGAACAGAATATTTCTTTATTTTCTGTTACACCTGCTAAAAAATAGAAAGAATATTATACTGAAATATTCCCAAAAGCACTCTGAAAGTACCTTTGGGTCAGCTTACTTTTAACCAAAAAAAAAAACTAAGTTAAAACTAGTTAAAAAAGGTAAAAAGGGAAGCAAGGAAAGCAAGCTTTCCTTGGGATCTTGGATTTCCTTTTAGGAATCAAATATGATGTGCACTGATTTCTATATTTATCTTTTATAACAGCAAACAGAAATATAATGCATGCAAGCTACAAATTCTCTTTAAAATTCCATGCAAAAAGGACGATTTCCCTAAAGCTAGATCTAGAAAGCTTACGAAACCTTTTAAGAACAAGATCTAGATTATGGGATTTGAGAAGATATATCTATGTTACATTTACTTCAATATGATAGATCTAAACAATATCAAAGCTATGAACAAAGTAACCAGGTAAAAGAATTGATTTTGAAGGAGGAAGAGGAGGAGAGAAATGTTGGTAGCCTTGAAGATCCACCGTGGAGCTTTCAGGTGCAATGTCGAGGGAATATGCCATTGGAAGGATTTGGAGAGAGTGAATAAGAAAACTAGATCAGCATCCTCTCCAATCTAGGAACTTGTAGCTCAACTGAAATAAAAAACTTGCCGAAAAACTTGTGAGATCCGATTAGTACCTACACAGAGATTCAGAATAACATGCATATAAGCTTATAGAACATGTTGAATATAGATCTCTAAACATGCATCAAAGGAAAGAGATAGCCAATAAACTTATTGAAAAGCACCTTTCCTATCAAGATTATAATAAGCTTATTATCAATCTTAGCAATGAATCCACAAGAAATCAGCAAATTATGAACACAGATACAGGTTACCTCAGTAAAAAATGGAAATGATCATCCACACATACAATGGCACAACACTGTCTTGCCTCCAAAGCTTCTCTTTATTTCAAATGAACAATAACAACAGTACAATAGCAGCAGCACCTCAATCCCAATTCTAACTAGCTTGGAAGAGGAGGCTTATGCTTGGATATATACAAAAACTAGGAGATCCATCCCAGGGGGGGTGCAAATCCTAAGGAGGTAGACCGAATATGCTGATGGAGAGTCAATCAATGCCTGATCTATGTCTAACTGAGCCAGATCTGAGTCTCACTGAGTGCAATTGTCAATTGGAGAGCTGATCTGACTGACACCTCAACCTGTTGACTGAAGCATCCACCAAAACTCATCCAGATGAGCCAAAACATGTGGAGGAGAGAAGGAGGATGAAATTCCCCATAAAGGATGCTGAAGATCAACTCTGGATCTGATTTGATCACCTCCTTCAGTCAAGGATTTGTCAGATCCAGTCAATCTGGTTCAGATCTGACTGATTTCAATCAAATCGGCTGAGAATCCACTTATTCATGATTTTGGATTTGCTCCATTATTCATCAATTTATTAATTAAAATAATCAATAATTGATTTTTGGGGCTTTCTGACCTGAGTGATGGAAAATCACTCAAAACTAGGAAATAGTGGGTCCATGGGTTTACATGGTGCTCTTAGCTTGAAAATGAGCACCTACATGAGTGAAACTGATTATTTGGCCCACTTTTATTACAAAATCAATTTTTCCAATTAAACTATCAAAAAATAGCCTAAGTTTTGGAAAAATTAAATTTTAATAAAAAACACTGAAAAAACAAAAAAATTGAAAAACGAAAAAAAACTAGGGGGACTTAGGCATGTTCATATGACTCGACCATGATGTCTAGCATGTTTATACATTGACACATAGACTCTAATAACCTCAATAGGCCTAAATGACAAGCCGGCCACCCCAAATTTGGAGGTATGGAGTGAAAAACTCAGAAATTATGAGTCATTTATTCAACAACCAATAATAACCAAGGGAAAAAACACCCTGGGCTGATCAGATTGACAAATAAAGTCTAAGAGACCGAGTATTTTACATACACTATCATGTTAGAACATTTATTACAATTCCCCCATGGGGTATGAACATGTGATATAGTACAACAAGCACTTCCCAGAAGTACTTCCAAAGGTCTTCTTAAATCCGAACAAGTTATCCTTATCCGATTCACCAGGCCCACTTGATAAAAGACCACTAAGTACAACTTAGGTGGTAACAGTGTGTACTTCATCTTTCTGAATTTCTCCACAACTTTCCATTGCTCATGATTTAGGATGCCATTGTCCATCATTTCCTTGATCAATTACTCCAACTCCACGTATCGGTTATAAGAAGCATGTGGTAAATTTCATTGGGTAATCAGGAATCAATCAAATATCTCAAAATCATCTGTTAATTTTTCTATGATGACTTTCCTAGTCACCCCTTTTGTTAAATATTCAAATTTTGAATGGTCCATAGGGATGCGGACCAGTAAGTTATGATTTCATTCCTTGGAAAATAAGCTTCCATCATTATCCCAAAAGCAAGAAAGACCTTCATCAAAAATATCTTGAAATATTTGTTTGAAATCCTTAATCAAAAGAAGCATTTGATCGGCCTTTTCCTGTACGAATTTGACAAGACTATGTTTATTGATAAATTTTCTAGCCCATAAAATGATGGCTAATTTGTCTCTTATTCCCATTTCTTGCATGTCCTCATATGTCAAAGTGTTTGAGAAATTAAAAGCATTATGTGTTGTATTCAACGGCTTCTTATCAAAAAATGTATTCACCACTCTAGGAATTTCCTCATCAAACATGATTATATACAATTCTGCCATAATTATATTTACAAACTCAAATACATTTGTGTGTCTAGGAAGTCTGGGAGAGAAAACCGTTCCGATGAAATGCAACTAAGATATGTTGGAGCGTAGGAGCATGTTCAATAAATATGAGTGATGTATAAAATTTCTCAATTTAGTACAATCCACCAACTGAGCATGAATTATAGTGGCTAAAAACTCATCTAGGTTAAGGAAACAAAATTGGTTTTACTTAGGGTCAGGTAAATTTGTTCTCAAAAAAAATCCCAACATGGCCTCAGTTATAGACTTATTATCATCGTAACTCAATATCTAACTCAACATTGATAAAAAATACTGAACTTCTTCTCGGAAAATACTTACATTTAGTGGAAGAACAAGATTTTATACAAAATGACCATTTTTCAAAATCTCTGACAAGAAAACGTTTTTGACTTCAAACTTACACTCCCTATAAAACCGAACCAGGGTTTCTTCACTAAAAAATTCAGTATTCACAGGAAAATTCTCAGCTACATTCAAAACCTCACAGATGACTTTTGCATTAACTTGACAAAGGATATTAGTGGTGTTTTGTTCATAATTACTCTTTCTGTGGAAGAATAATTACTAATGCACCATTCCACAAATTTTGGGAAGTGTAGGGTTTGTTCAAAAATAATACAAAAAAAACAATAGACATTCAAAATATCTCTTCCTGCAACTTAAAACCCCACAATTGTTCCTTAGATTAGGAAATATTGCACAAAGACAGTAATAGGTCAAAGACACCAAGCAAATTCAAGCCCTTACATGACAATTTCTCCAAGTTCATAGCTCTTGTTCTTCAACGAAAGAAATTTGGACTTGAAAGCAACGATAATCAACTAGTTTTCTCTATTCTTTTGAAGTTAGGCCTTTGTTATTTAGTGTTTGTTTCAACCTTCCATGCCACAAAGTTAACTATTCAAAACTCGAATATTCCTTCACTTGCATATTTTATGGAATCTTTGACCCTAGGAGCAAGACAAGTTGTTCATGATGGGCACCATTAAACCTTCCAAAGATCAAGATTTGGTTACTAGATATTGAAAGAGAGATTCCAAAGGCAAGAACAAGGGTAATACAAAGAGTCCTCTCGATAAAAAGAAATACAAATAAAGTCTCAAGAGGATTCTTCAAGCTTCAAGAAGAATCCCCAGAAGAATAAAGGAAAAGGATAAGAGAGCAAGTGTGTATACTGTAATAGGATATTCCTTCCAAAGAGCTCTTGCATGAAGAAACAAATTGATATAATGGCTCAATTCCTTGAGAAGCACAATATCTCTCTTCCCAAAGGCATAAAGAAGAAGAAGGGAGGATCAAATTTTGAAGACACGGGGAGAGTTCATACCCTAGTAGACACATTGTAATATCCTCTTCTTTTATATTTGATTCTGGAGCTTCAACACACATGGTTTAGATAAGGGAGACCTTCACCTCTCTTGATTCTTCGAATGGTCCTAATATTGTTTTAGGAGATGGCTCTGAAATTGAAAGCAAAGGGAAGGGTAGAATAGATATTGACCATGGGTCCTTCACTAATTTTTTGTATGTCCCAGGTGTTACTGCCAACCTCTTATCAGTATATTAGATGACCCACACTGGGTCTCCCAAGAAGGTTTTATTTAATCCCAATGATGTAGAAATATCTGATATTTCCAATGGTAGAATCATAGCAAAAGGTTTTGTTGATCATAGCTTCAAAGTGTACAAGTTCTCACACTCCATTCCCTTCTCAAACCCTTCTTCTCTCCTCACTCATGCTAATGAAGCTAGTAAGTTCTGGAATGAAAGGTTCTTCCATCTAAAATACTAGTATATATCCTATTTATGTGACAAATATATGGTAATAGGTTTTCCAAAAATCAAGTTTTCTAAAGGAGTCTGTCAAGGATGCATCCTAGGAAAACACCCAGAGCACAAGTATGAGAGAGTCAGTCATGAGTGAACCTTTGCACCCCTTGAGTTTTTTCATAGTGATATAGTTTTTACTTTCCCTCAAATGTCAATGAGTCAATCCAAATATTTCCTAACATTTATTGATGACTTTTCTAGATACTATTGGGTTTTCTTCGGCAAGTACAAGTCAGAAGTCTTTGATCTTTTAAAGGGTTTTAAAGCCTTAGTAGAGAACCAGCCTAGAAGAAAGATAAAATCCCTTAGTTATAATAAAGGTGATGAAGATGAAAAATGTGAATTCATACATTTTTTTGAATATTCATGTATCTATATGCAACATTTGATTCCCTACATACCTCAACGGAATAGTGTTACTGAGAGGAAGAATAGATCTCTCAAAGAGATGGCCACTTGCATGACGGAGTCTAAAAATTTTCCACCAAATTTTTGGGATGAAGCAATCAATTTTGCAGCCTATATTTAGAATAGGGTTCTGTTATCTCTAAGGTTGTTTCTTCATTTTTATCCTAGGGTTTTATAGTTTTTTGTTTATGTTGAGTACATTTCTTTAATTTTACCTTATTTTATATCTTTGAGTGACATAATTTTTTATATTTTTTATTGTGATTTCCTTTGAAGGCTCAAATCATGTATTATTTAAAGTTATGAACCTATATCAAGAGCAAGAGGTTTTGCTATAAATTGGATTTTATAAACTGGAAGCATTCCTTAAAAGTATTGCATTTATGGTTTTATTCACGAATATCATTCGTCGTAAAAAATATGACAATGGTATATGGATGTATGTAAATACGTGATAAACTTGACAGGCTCAGTACTATGATATAAAAGCATCATTATTATTTCTTAAAGGTAGTCTTGTCGAAATAATAATTTTTACATCGTGTCACTCATCTGCTTTCATAAATGTTCTTCATATGAAATCGAGGCATTTGGTGTAATGAGTAATGGTACCAATGTTGACAGCATTGACAATTGATAGTAATATTCTATATTTCCCTAAAAATCGGTCATATTACTGTTCTCAAATTCCATTTCCTCTGTGAAGTTTATATTTTGAAGAGTTTTCAAAATGCCGAGAGTAACAATGGAAGAATATTAAGAAATTGTGGTGAAAAAAAGACCGGGAGGCCTAATTTGCAGACTGGAACCCGATAACACACAATGGATACTGGAATTTCCAAGGTCAGCCCAGTTGATGAAAAATGATGGATGGTTTGCTTTCTCTGAAAAGTTGCAGGGTTATCATTCATAGGTAACTATGGCTTTTATAAAAAATTATAAAGATGGAATGGTTCAACTCAAGAGTTTAAAGATCATGGTGAATGAAGAGTCTATTGCAGAAGCAATAGGGGTTCCAGCGCAAGGAGAAATATGGTTTAAGTAGCAATATTTTCAAGGAAATTACACTGAGTTCTTAATGCTAGGGTTTGAAAAATTCGACTGGAAGAATGGTATTCATTTGAGCAAGATAAAACCTAACTGGAAAATTCCCTTGGAAATGGTGCAAAATTATATTACATGCGAAGGTCGGTATGACAGGGTTCTCAAATGTCATTTACGATTGTTGATGCACCTCAATGGAAGCTTAAAGCTCAATCTCCCATTTTATCTATTGAAGAGCTTGCAAAAGATGGTTACATGGGTTCAAGCCCATCCAGAGCCTACTGCTCGTTCTGTATACCATTAGGGTTTAATAAAACTATTTTTGATTTCACAATTGCATAGAGAAGGACAATCTTAGGAAAGTTTGTTGTTAGAGTTAGGGTTTGAAGAAAGGAAGAAAGAAAAAGAAAAAAGGGTAACATAAGACTTGAACCAGCAAATAAGAAATCATGAAGAACAAGCTGAATATGTTACAGCAGAAGGTAAGGATTTTGTAGAAGAACCAAATCAGAATAATTTGTTTCCTGAAGTTTCAGTTACAGATGAAAACCCTGAAACATTAAGTATGATGTTAACGAATATAACTTCAAATAATGAAGCATGAGTTCTACTTTTGAAATTACAAAGCATTGGTGTGAATCCTAGGACTAGGTTAAGAAGTAAATTGCAGGCATAAATGGAATTGGTGCATGAAGACTGTGAATAAATTGTGATGATAAATGATTCTTTCAGTGAAGAAACTGTACACACATCCAAAGGTCAATATGGTTTAGATAATGAAAATTTCATTGATGTTCAAGGAGTTGCAGGGTCTATACCAGAAATCTTTTGCACAAATAAACAAGTGTGTTCAAAATATTGTTTAGTCTCGAAGCTTCCACAAGAAGATGAGGTCCTTATGAAATAAAACGCCATTGAAATAACTACAGAATTAAACCAAATTAAGAAATCTTTGCATACATATAAGGAGCAAACCAGGTTTTTACAAAATATTAATGAGAAGTTAATGACTGCAAATAAAATATAATGAGAAGATTTGGAGGAGAAGGAAGTAGATTATCAGAAGTTACTTTCAATATCTAAAGACATTTTGAAAGAGAGAAGAGCCATCCAAAAATAGTTTGAACACATGAAGACTCAGAGTAAGGAGACGCACAATCAAATGGAAAACAAAGATGCTGAGTTTGCCATATTGCAAAGAAGATCCCAGGTTTTAAGTGATCTAACTGTTTTGGCAGAGGCTTCTAAGAGTCTTTAGACTTAGAGTCATAGTTGGCTTTTGAAAGCAATTAGGTTTTGACAGATGTGTGTTTCTATTTGTATTTTGTATTACACTTGTATTACAATTTTTTTAGGAAGATCAACTTTTCTATTTTTGAAAGAATTTGATCCATAGAAATAGGATCTAATAACTATCTCAGAAGATGAGAATTTTTGTATATAAGGATAGCAGCTAGATTTCAAAGAGGGTGGCAATTGGAGATGGGAATCCAATTTTGATGTATGATGTATGACATGAAACTCTCTGCATCTTCAATACAGGTTCTGCTTTGATATGATTATCATTACGACCTGATTTTGTATTTTTATGAATTGTGTTTTTTATGGTTTATCCTGTATATGGTCCATTACATTCAATTACATGATTCTTATGATAAAATACAGTTATCTTTCAAACATTTAGTGACAGAGTCAATTTCATTCCATAAATTTGTGATCGTAGTTCTCTTGATATTGAATTTTGTATTCCATTTTATGTCATACAGATCTTTAATGATTATGTGATTTTCCTATATCTTTGACTATATACCAACCTAGTTTTTATTTTGATTTTATTGAATTATATGTTTAAAAAAAAGATTTCTTTAAGCTTGAACCCCTGTATTCTAGGTTCAACTTTAGGAATAACATCTTCTGGCGCCATTTCCAGGGACGGAGAAATGAAAGGACATCTTCCCTGGGTATTCAACATTCTTATGAAACTGATTTTGGAAGGTGAACAAGATCAGTGAGACCTGTTATAGACTACATCAGTCACCTACAGAAAGTTACAGTGGCTTCCAAAAATACAGGAACTCAAGGAAATCCCTCATTACCTTTAAATCCAGGAGTCTCAGATCCTGAATAGATATTAAAAGAAGCTAGTAGAAGGTTGAGCTCTACCTCATTAGAAAAATTTAAACATCCCTCAACCTTGGAGATTCCAGAATCTTCATCTATCCCTGTTCCATCTTTTGATCCACATTCAAAAAAAGGAAAAGAATAATTAGATCCACTATTTAACCCTTCTCAAATTGATAATTTCCAAGTCTTCACAAATATTTTGTTGTTTGAAAAGGTTAAACTTGAAGCATTGCAGACAGGAGCTTCTTCTTTGTTTTCAACCCACATACCTTTTGTTAAGACCATCCCAGTGAATCAGCCAAATCCTAGTAATTTGTCTCCTTCATCACAACATTCAAGAACCCATCAGTCTAATACAAATTCAAATGTTTCTAATCATAGAATGGCTCACCCTCAGAATCGGATGGCTGCTATGGTAGCAGCAATATATGCCCCACTAGTTTTCCCCCAACCGCTTAATGCTCTCCCAGGAGGAGATTACCAGAAATATCTTCTGAGATTTAATGGTCAAGGAGATATCACTGCAGAAGAACACTGGAACACATACTTGAGTTATGCAGACAATCTGAATTTTGAAAATGAAGATGTTTGGATGAGGGTTTTTGTTCAAAGTTTAGATGGTGAGGTGAGAAAATGGTTTAGAGAATTACCACCAAACTCTATAGATGGTATATATGCTTTAGAAGAGATATTCATGAGACAATGGGGAGATACTAAATATTATTTATACTACATTACAGAGTTTGGATCATTGAAAAGAAAGAAGGATGAAGTTGTGGGAGATTTTTCTAAAAGGTTCAATAAAATGTACAGTAGAATACCAGCTGAAATAAAACCCTCAGAGACATCAGAAAAATTAACTTATGCAAACTTGTTTGATCATGGGTTTTCTTTGTTGTTGAGGGAAATAAAGTCTGTGTCACTTCAAAATATGCAAGATGCAGCATTGGAAGTAGAGTCTAATATTTTGGCTTCAAACAAAATATCAAACTGTAGACAAAAAAGGTAAAAAGGAAATCATTACATCTAATCCTACAAGATCTTTAGATAGTAAAATGGATGAAAAGAGTAAAATTATTAAAAAATTGTCTATTAAGATTGATAAGTTGGAGTTGGGAAATAAAAATTAGAACAAGCCTATACCTGAAGGAGAAAGAAATCAAAATCAGTTCAGAAGACCTTTTGCTCCTAGGTTTTTGCCAAGAGAAAGACAAAATAATGATATTCAGAGGGACAGGTGAGAAAATGAAGAATAGAGAATTCATCCTCCTTTTCAAAATAATAATGTGAGAGATGATGAGTCAAATGAGATAGATGAAAGAGAGTTGGATGATTTGGAAGAACAAGAACACAACATTAGTCAGTTTGATGATGATTCTTCTTCTCATTTTCTGACTAAAGCTGATTATCATTACGCTACAGAACTAGATAATTATGAAGAAAATAATTATCAAATGTTCATGCCTAAAGTTTGTCAGGAAATACCACAAAAATCATATGGTCTTAGATCAGGGGTAAAACATGTAGCACAGGCTAAAAATATTGTGAAAGCTCATCCTATTAAACAAAATATGTCTTCAAATCAAAAGGAAATTGTAAAAGAGAAAAAAGATGAAGTGGTAAGTCTTGAGGAGGTGAATAAAGTCATAGGTGGGTTCAATTTGGAGCATGAAATTAATAAGGATAAAACTTTGATTCCTTTAACAGAGTTGATTAAGAACTAAGCTTACAGGGAAGCAACTTTTGAAACTTTAAAAAATGCAGTGAATACTATCCCATCTGATGAAATGAATTTGAAAGATGAAAAACCTACTATCACTATGGGGTCAAAAGCTTTTGATAAACTTGATGATAATTCAGAATATCCCCCTCCATTTTATGTAACTCTTTCAATACATGATCAGCTACTACATAATTGTCTTCTAGATTCAGGAGCTTCACATAACCTCATGCCAAAAGCAGTCATGGAAGCTTTAGGATTGAGTGTTACTAAACCATATCATGATTTGTATGCATTTGATTCTAGGGAAGTGAAGTGTATTGGGGTTATTAAAGATCTGGTGGTGAATTTAACCCAAGTACCAATGAAAAGTGTATTGATCGATATAGTTGTAGTAGATATTTCTCTTAAATTTGGTATGATGTTGTCTAGATCTTGGGCAAAGAGAGTGGGAGGAACTCTGCAAATGGATCTTTCATATGCTACAATTCCAGTATTTGGAGGAGAATTCAAAAGACTTTACAGAGAAGTACAGATGGCATATTTGGTAAGTGATAGTAAACACCCTAATAATCATTTGATCTATTCAACTGATGAAAATATTGGTTCTTGTATGTTGCAATTAAGTGATGAAGTTGAAGGAGTTTTACAAGTACAGAAAGATATTCCAGTTCAGATAAAGAAAGAAGAACCAGATGGTTTATGGCAGATGTATTTTGATGGTGCATCAAGTAAGGAGTGGGCAGGAGTAGGAGTGTTATTGATTTCATCTGGAGGTGAGGTTATTTCCGTTATGTACAAATTGGAATTTAAAACAAACAATAATACTGCTGAGTATGAGGCTTTGATTCTTGGATTATGAGTAGCAAAAGACTTGGGTATTAAAGAGCTTGTTGTGTTTGGCGACTCCGAATTAGTGATTCAGCAAGTAAAAATGTTTACCAGGTAAAGCAGTATTTATTGAAAGTATATAGAAATTAAGCTTGGGATCTAATTGGAAATTTCTTTATAGATTTCAATATAACTTTTGTTCCAAGAGAATATAATGAAACAGCTGATTCCATAGCCTTAGCAACAACGTATTTTAAAGTTCCAAAAGTAACACATTTGAAATATCCAATTGATGTAAGATACAGACCCTCTGTCCCAAATGATATCAAACATTGGAAATTTTTTCATGATGATCAAGAGATAAAAGAATTTCTGGAGTTAGTAGGTGAATTCTCAGATGATATAGTCAATGAAGAACATGATTTTGAATTGATGGAAAATGAACCTTGTAGAAATGATTCAATAGCTGATCACAAGATTGTTGAATTAAAAGGAAATTTCATTCCTAAGGGACTTGTTCCACTAGAGAGGTTGTTTTCAAAGGATGATACATTGTTAAATCCCACCTTGCAGACTACTGAGGAGAATAGTATAGATTATAACATTGGTGTTGGTAATAACTCCCGATTCAATGTTCTATTCATGACTAAAACATTAAATTTTTAGATTACAATGAGGCGGTTGAGAACCAGCCTTTTCACCTTCCCGTGCAACTATTCAAATTCCTATTTAATTATTTATTTACAATAATCCTGACGGATTATATTCTAACAATCCCCCTCTTAATCCGAAGGGGCGTTCGTAAGTCCGAGCATGTTTCTGAATCTTTCAAACTTTTCTCGTCCAAGCGCTTTGGTGAAGATGTCTGCAACTTGATCATTTGTGGAACAATGTCGAAGATGGACTGTCTTGGCCTCTACATGATGTCGAATCAAATGATACTTTGTGTTGATGTGTTTGGTTCGATCATGGAATCTAGGATTCTTTGCCAGCTTGATTGCAGAAGTATTGTCGACCAACAATGGAGTGGAGTTCTCTTGTTTTTCTTGCAAATATTCAAGTATCTTCCTGAGCCATACTATTTCTTTCGTTGCTTCAGCTGCAGCCACATATTCTGCTTCTGTTGTTGAATCTGCTGAAACTGACTGTTTGCGAGATCTCCATGAAACAGCTACTGATCCAAGACTCATAGTGTATCCAGAAGTTGATACTCCTGTCTCCTTATTGCCATCAAAGTCTGAGTCTGAGTACCCAATAAGTTTGAAGTCATCCACTTTAGAGTACTTGAGTCCAACGTCTTGAGTCCCCTTCAAGTATCTTAGAACCCTCTTTGCAGCTGACCAGTGTCCTTCACAAGGTTTATGCATGAACCTTGAAAGTATGCCAACAACATAAGAAATATCTGGTCTAGTTGTTGTGAGGTAGATGAGACTTCCTACAAGTTGTCGATACTTGGTCGCATCTTCAAATTCTTTTCCTTCGCTTGATGTGAGCTTCATTTTCTGTTCCATTGGAGTAGATATAGGATTGCAATCTGTCATGCAAAATTTGTTTAGTAGTTCTCCAACATATTTTTTCTGAGATAGGAATATGTACTTAGGATGTTGAGTGTCTTCAATTCCAAAGTAATAGTGGAGATGTCCCATATCTGTCATTTCAAAGATCTTTTTCAAATCTTTCTTTATGGATGATATATAGCTCTCATTGTTCCCTGTCATCAAAA
>LPNX010608020.1:91661-111200 GCA_001517045.1 Pseudotsuga menziesii
CCATATTACAATGTGCAACAATACAAGAATCAGAAAATTTACTAGCATCTTGGTCATCTTTCTTCTGGTTATGCTTGTCTTTGATTGAGTCCCATGAAGCCCAACACAGATCTGATGTGTTCCCAGTCTTTCCGCAACGCTTGCACTGCAAGTATGATCTTTTGCTTCTGCCCCCTCTGCCTCTGAAATTTCTTCTTCTTCTGCCTATCTCTTTGCCGCAATCTCCCTTGGAAGGGTCTTTGGATTGGTCTTTGCCAGCAAGGGCAGCACCAATACTAGATGCCAAAGAGTGCATCTTTACAATTGTTAGTGTAGTAATGAACTTGATATGACGAAGATAAATAGAAAAAATAAAAACCTTGCAGGTCTACAGTCTCTGCCAAGGTGATTTACAATCTCAACTTCAGCCAAGGTGATTTACAATCTCAACTTCAGGTGAGCATACACAGGCTTCTTCAGTATACAAAATATATCAATCACGAGCTTCAAATATACAGTAGCATTCCTTGTTATACAATATATACTCTACAGAATACCAGAAGCTAATATATTAGTGTGCAAAGGATATAAGTGCACAAAAATTTAAGCACCAAACTATATAAGCAATTATCAGCACCAAACTATATAAGCAATTATCAGCAGCAATTGTCTTCAACCAAGCAGTCTTCAACAAAATCTTCAGCAGTCTTCACAGCTTCCACGCAGGAAGCTCTACGCACGCAGGAAGCATACTCAGAAAATTAGGGTTTGCTCAGAAAATTGGCGCCAGAGGTAACGTTTCTCCACCAACCAACCTCCAATGCAACATATACACCAGAGTCTTCAACGCATCATATACTCAGGAAGCTTCAGTTCGCAGCAATATCCAAGCAGGATGGTCTCTTCAAACAGTCTCCACGCAAATGAAAAAGGAGTGAGCCTTCAACGCAGCCTCAACACAGCTTTCAACGCAGGCTTCACTCAGGTATTATGCAGTCTTCAAGTCTCAGTACAGCAAAGGGAGCCTGCAAAAATTAGGGTAAATTTAGGGTTTATGCGTTCCCAAAAAGCATTATCTCCAGCGCAGGTATTATCTCCAATTTCAGCGCAGATATATATATGATGTATCTCTCACATTATATATCACAGTCACAAAATATGAGTCGCAGCTCTTAAATGATCAAATCGCAGTGTTAGATGATCAACGTGCAGTCTTAAAAAAAGGATTCCATAGCCTGCAAACTTTACTCCAATGCAAGCTTAATGCTTCACATGAGATTAGGTTTTACTTCAAAAAAAATCACAATATATCAAAATGGATCAAAATATTCAAGGAGCTTCACCATTAAATTCACAACGCATTCCATAGGTTACTGAAAGCACCGGCATCTCCAGATCAACGCACAGCTCTCCCACTGACTCCTCCAACGCATTAACGCAGCCTCAATGTTGTGCAGCGAACTGGATGTAGCAGTGGACGGTGTAGCAGGTCGTAGCAATTCAACACTAATCAGAAGCCTGAAGAGGGAGCGGAGGCACGCCAGGCACACAACCAGCAGCAAGAGTCTTCAACGTGAATTTCTTCTCACCGGTCTCCACTTTAACGTAGTCACGATTCAATAGTCAATCGTGGTCTCTTCACGCATTATCTTTAACGCTGTCACCAGCAGGCTCTCTAATATACCAGCGACAACATATATCACCACGCTTTTAAAAACGGCGCTGAATATACACTATTAGTGTTCAGTCACCGGCGTTCAAAGCAGCATATCACGGCTTTACACTTTGCACAAAAAATAATTAAAAATTAATAAGGTGTATAAATCCCATCTTAGTGTTGGGTGAGGGGAAAATGGCAATGGCGGTAGCAGCAATTGGTTCGATTGCTTTTAACACAATGCACTCGTCGGATTATATGGTTGCATCTGTCCTCAAAACCCGAGGGTTTAAACACTTTTCTATACCTGCGACCACTTCTTTCGGGAGAGATTCGAACTCAAGAATTCCGAGTTCGAATTCACTAAAGAAATTGAGATTATTCTCCACTCAAACGGTTGCAAATACCGCCACTACCAGCACCCACGGCAAGACACCATTTGGGTATACAAGAAAGGATGTTTTGCTGATTGGACTTGGGTTGACAGCTTTTGGTTTTGGACTGAAATCTGGACTAGAGTTGATTGGATGGTTCACGATGCCGAGAGATACAAGGATGTGAAGAAGAGAGTCGAGGCCAGGAACTCACTGGAGAAATACTGTCACAGCGGCCAAGGAGTGCAATTAGGAATTAGGGTTAGGTATAATAATGTTCTAGCAGAGAATAAACTCAGGCAAAAAATAAACGCACATAATGAATGCGCGTGCAGGGGCAGACTGGCGATGGGAAGGCAGCCTGAAGGAGCAGACTGGCAGGCAGAATGCCAGGGCTGAAATGCAGCAGGCAGGAGTTACGGCAGGCAGGCAGCCTTGCTCTGATACCACTTGTTGGTAATAACTCCCGATTCAATGTTCTATTCACGACTAAAACATTAATTTATAGATTACAATGAGGTGGTTGAGAACCAGCCTTTTCACCTTCCCGGGCAACTATTCAAATTCCTATTTAATTATTTATTTACAATAATCCTGATGGATTATATTCTAACAATTGGTTCTGAAGATCAGCCCAAAATGATTAAATTGTCAAAATCACTATCAGAGAAGGAAAAGAAAAAATATATTGGTTTGTTGAATGAATTTGTGGAAATTTTTGCTTGGTCATATCATGATTTAAGAAGTTATGACACTAGCATAATTCAGCATAAAATTCCTCTGAAACCAAATACTAAGCCTTTTAAACAAAAACTTAGAAGGCTTAACCCAACATTGTTGCTAGTAATTGAAAAAGAGGTAAAAAAATTACTGGATACAAATTTTTTTGTACCTCTGAGATATTCATCATGGATTGCAAATTTGGTGCCTGTACGCAAGAAAAATGGAGAAATAAGGATTTGTGTTTATTTCCGCAACTTGAATAGATCTTGTTTGAAAGATAATTATTCATTACTAAAAATAGATCAGATTTTGCAGAGAGTTGTAGGATCTCATAGAATTTCAATGATTGATTGTTTTTCTGGTTATAACCAGATTGCAGTACAGCCTGAAGATAGAGAAAAAACATCATTCACAACTCCATGGGGGACTTTTATGTATGATAAAATGCCTTTTGGGATTATGAACGCATGTGCTACTTTTCAGAGGGCTATGGATATAGACTTTGTGGGGGAGAATGAAAAATTTGTAGTAATATACCAAGATGATATTACAGTCTTTTCCAAGTCTAATGAAGATCATCTCAGACATTTAAGATAGATTTTTATTAAGTGCCAAAAAATTGGTTTATCATTAAACCCAAAAAAGTCTCACTTTGCTATGATAGAAGGTAAGTTTTTAGGGCATATTGTTTCTGCTGAAGGAATCAAAATAGATCTAGAGAGAGTAAAGGCCATCTTAAAAATCAGTATTCCTAGAAATAAAAAGGAAATTCAACCTTTCATTGGAAAATTCAATTTTTTAAGATGGTTTATTCCTAAATTTGAAGAAATTATCAAACATATCACTGAGATGATCAAGAAGGATAAGTAAGTTAAATGGTCAAATTAGGATAAACAATCATTTGAAACCATAAAGCAGGCATTGATAGAAGCACCCGTATTGATAGCTCCAGATTATACAAAGGATTTTGCAATTTTTTAATTTGCATCCGAAGATACTATAGCTGCTGTGTTATTGCAAAAGAATGCAGATGGTTTGGAACAACCAATTTATTTTTTCAGTAAAACATTAAGAGATTCAGAGATTAAATATAATACAATGGAAAAACAAGCATATGCAGTAGTTAAATCTCTCAAATTTTTCAGAATATATGTTTTACATTCCAAGATTTTGGCATATGTTCCAAGTTCAGCAATCAAGGAGATTTTACCACAGCCTGACAGTGAGGGGAAAAGAGGTAGATGGATAGCAAAGGTTATGGAGTATGATGTGGATATTAAACCAAAAAAATTAGTAAAAGGCCAGGGATTAGCAAAACTTCTAACAGAATCAAATTGTCAGGTATTAAATCTTCATTTGACGGCAGGACATACAGAACAAGATATGGCAACAGAATACAGTAAGCAGCAGGTTTATAGTAGGTATGGTGAGTCTAATTGGTATAAAGACATTGTATATTTCCTTTTATATTTACAATGCCCTCTAGAATTGAATAGAAATGAATGCAGATCATTAAAACTTAAATCAATGAAGTATGTTTTAATAGATCAGGTTTTGTACTGGAAGGATCCTGGAGGAATATTGTTGAAGTGTTTGGAGAAATCAGAGGTTCATGCTGTTAATTCTGAATTGCACAGTGGAGTATGTGGTGGGCACAAGTATTGGAAAGAAACTGCTTTTAAAATCCTAAGAGTAGGATATTATTGGCCTACTCTTTTCACAGATGTGTATCATCAGGTCAGATCATGTGTGCAGTGTCAAAAGTTTGCAGGTAAGCATAAACTTCAATCATTACCCTTGAAGCCTATAACAGTAAATGGTCCATTTCAGCAGTGGGGTTTAGATTTTATAGGTGAAATTCATCCTCCTTCTAGTGGTAAGCACCAATGGATCTTAACTACAATTGATTTTTTCACTAAGTGGGTGGAGGTGATCCACACAAGGAGAGCAATTGAACAAATCATAATTAATTTCCTACAGGAAAATATTCTTAGCAAATTTGGATGCCCTAGGAAATTAATTACTGACAATGCTCCTGCTGTTAAATAAAAAAAAGATGATGAAATTTTGTGAAGAAAATAATATTAACTTGAAACAGTCCACACCATATTACCCACAGGGTAATGGATTAGCAGAATCCAGTAATAAAAATATTGTGAACATTATCAAGAAAATGTTATTTGAAAATAAAATGAGTGGGGATACCAAATTACAATTTGCTCTTTGGGCTGATAGAGTAACTATTAAAAATTCAATAGGGACATCCCCTTTCCAGTTGGTATATTGATCTGGTGGATTATTCATCTTCAAAAATTACACTGATCCAATATGGTACAATGGTTATTAATCTATGGTTCAACATAACATCTCATGGTTCGAACGGTCAAGTCTTACGGTTAAGACTTGGCATCTGGCGATTTTTGCACCGTCAAGAGGTAATATAAAATGGTTTGTACATGCTCACGTAGTTAGTTGGCAACGTTATGGAGGTCTTGTGCATCGTCAAGAGGAACATCAAATGGTTCATGAAAAGCCCGCGCGGTCAAGTGTATACCCTCTAGTGGTCTTGTGCACAGTTAAATGGCACTATTCTGGTGGTTAGATGAGGGTGTGCGGTCAGGTTTGCCACGACAGCGGATCAGCTATATAGCGAAGTTCACATATGAGACATTTGTGGATTTTAGTTGTATGCTGCGACATTGGTATGCTGCAACATTTGTGGAGTTTAGTTGTATGCTGCGACATTGGTGGAGTTTAGTTGTATGCTGTGACATTTGTGGAGTTTAGTTATATGATGCGACAGTGGATATAACATTTGGAATAGCTCTAAATGTGACGGATATCCATTGTGTGGTGGGATAGCAATACCATATATGGTATTAGATGGAACTGCTGGGAACCGCTGCCACATTTAGCGGAACATAAATGAATGTAACGTACATATGGTTATTAATGGAATATGGTTATTAATGGAATATGAAAAGATGGGTAGCAGACGAGTCAAACCCATTACTTATCCTCCCACTAAATGCTTAAATAGACGATTCTGGCCACCTTGGAGAAGGGGGGGCGAATTCATATTGTTTAGAGCATAGAGCATCGCTTTTCTGTTATGAGAAGCTTGCAGAGATAAAACAGAAGCACTAAGCCCGGATTTGAAGGTGCGAACTGCTATTTTATAATCAGAGGTATTCAGCCAGTGAAGGGAGGAGAGTCTTTGTCCAAATACTATTGCTGTGGAAGTTGACATTCTCTGTTATAATTTTAGCTTTCTTTGCCTCTTGAAGGCTAATTGTAACTTCTAGAAGAGAGGTCTTGAAGACTTTGTACATAATTCTGTTTACAGTTGCTGAAGTTGATTCCAGAACCATTTTTGTACCATTTTAAAGAGATTAATTGGATCGGTACCCATTGGAGAGGGACCCAGAGACATAGCCTAGTGAAGGGGGTGAACTCCATTATCAACTTCTGTTTGTGACTCTCTGATTCTGTGTTTTTTTACCACATCTAATTATCAGTTTTGATTTTCATTTCTGTTTAAAGCATTTAATTTATGTTAATGTTGTTTCATGAATTAAGCAAACTGGTAAATGCATTCTTTAAAAACTTTTAATGCACTCAAGTTTAGATCCGATGGATCATGTTATGGTATCAGAGCAAGTTAACTGCTTGTGCAAGTTTGTGAATGCTTACCAGGTCCAGGTTAAAGCTTGGTGAAGGAGAATTAATTGAAGGAGATCCTGAGAGTGGCTCAAGGAGAACATTCTCAAGAACCATGTCTTCTCCACGAGGGGAAGAAGAAGGACATATAGAACGGGAAAAACCTGTTATTTCTGAAACTGAGTTTTTGGAGGCTTTTATCAGTATGAAAGCCATGATGGAAATTCTACTCAATGAGCAAGCAGAAAGGAAGGATAAAGAAGAAGGATCTTCATCCAAAGATGTAGAAGTGAAGAAGGAAGAAAAGGGTAAAGGAGTAGGAGGTGATGGTGATCCTCCTGATACTAATCAAAATTTCTCTTCTTCTCATGCTTCTCATTCACATAATGCTAATGCAAATACTAATATGCCTTATTTCAAATTGGATGTTAAATTTGAATTACCAATTTATAATGGAGATTTAGATGGTGAAAAGTTAGACAATTGGATCAAGTAGCTTGAAGTATATTGCAGGGTGCAGGGCATTAACGATGACCCTTCCAGGATTCAATTGGCCACTTTGAGAATGAGTGGTATGGCTCTTACTTGGTGGGAGAGCAAGATTCAGCAATATCTTTGAAAGAACAGTAAAATTATTTCAGTTTGGAATGAATTCATTGAAGTATTAAGGAAGCAATTTTATCCTTTAGGACATATTCAACAATTAACCATGAGTTGGAAAATGTTTAGACAAGCTAAAGGACAAAATATTCAATACTATACTCATGAATTCAGAAAGAGGGCTATTGCATTGAATGTTTCATTAGATACATAGGAAACACTTCTTAAGTACATTGGTGGCATGCATTCTTATTTGAGACATACTTTGTTGATGTTTAACCCCAGTCATTTGGATGATGTATGTGTTCAAGCTACACATTTAGAAGCTAGGGGTAAGCATGCTAATGATACTTTTGTGAAGAAATCATTTAAATTTGACAGCAAATTGAAAGGTAAAGATAAGGGGAAAAAGAAGATGGCTACTGTTAAGAAAAAAGGTGAAAAGCCTACATGTTCGCATTGTCGAAAGGGACACGATGTCTCTAAGTGTTGGAAACTTTATCTGGAGTTAAGCCCAAAGAAGTACGGAGGAAAGAAAGATAAAGGCAAAGAAAAAGCTACTGCAGCAGTTATTCAAGACTTGGGATCCGACTCAAGTGATGAAACAAAGTTTGCAACTGTCGGAATCCAGGGTAAGAATAAAAGTATCTCACTTCCCATTGATGCAAAATCAAGTTCTAGTGCAAGTACAAATCTACCATCTACTTCTAAGCAAAATGATAAAAATAGAAGTGCATTGTTTCATGTTCATGTCATTGCAAATCACACAAAGATTGATACATTGTTTGATAGTGGTTCGCAAGTAAATATGATATCAAAAGAAGTGGTTAAGAAATTGCATTTAGTTACTATGCCTCATGAAAAACCCTATCCTCTTGGTTGGGTTACTAATGATACACAATTGCAAGTTACAAAGAAATGTGTATTAAAGTTTGCAATTACTGGAAAGTTCATGGATGAGGTAGAATTGGATGTAGTACCACTTGACATTTGTGGAATTGTACTTGGGAGTCCATACTTGTATGACCGGAAAGTAGTCTTTTATAGAGAGTAGAATAAGTATCATATTTTTAAAGATGGTGTGGAATATATTGTACGAGCACATAAGACAAAAACAAATCTAGCAATAGTCTCTGTAGGACAAATGAAGAGGCCGATAAATGCTAGTAAGAATTTTGTGTTAATGATGGTTAAGGTGAAAAATGATGAGATCTCTAAATATTTTGAAGGATGTGATCCTAAACATAAATCTGAATTGATTGAAATTATTTCTAAGTATGATGATTTATTTCAAGATCCGAAAGCGTTACCACCAAAGAGAGAAATTCATCATGAGATACATTTGCAGCAGGATGTGCCACTCCCGAACATAGCCATGTACCGGATGTCTGTAATGCAGAATGAGGAAATCAAGAAGCAGGTTCAAGAGTTGATAGAGAAGGGGGTCATCTGGCCAAGCACTTCTCCTTGTGGCTCTCCTATAGTCTTGGTTCCGAAGAAGGATGGGTCTTGGAGGATGTTCATTGACTATAGGTCCCTTAACAAAATCACCATTAAAAACAGGTATCCTCTTCCTCGCATTGATGATTTGCTTGATCAGTTGAAACATGCAACTTACTTTACAAAATTGGATCTGCGTAGTGGGTATCATCAAATCCGTGTTGCTGAAAATGATGCCGGGAAAACAACATTTAAAACAAAACAGGGTTTGTATGAATGGCTTGTGATGCCTTTCGGGCTCTGTAACGCACCTGCTACTTTCATACGGGTCATGAATGATGTCTTTCGTCCATTCATTGATGATTTTGTAATTATATATCTGGCTGATATCCTGGTGTTTAGCAAAACCTGGGAGGAACACATTGTACATGTGAAGAAAGTTTTAGATGTACTGAGGAAGGAGAAGCTTTATGTAAAAATGTCTAAATGTGAGTTTACTAAAACTTCTTTAGAATATTTGGGCCATATTATTGGTGGAAGCCACCTGCGAGTGGACCCAGCCAAGGTTGCTGTCATTTTAAACTGGCCACAGCCTAACACTGTTACTGAAATTAGAATTTTTTCTGGGTGCGGTTCAGTATTGGAGGAAATTCATTTCTGAGTTTACTTCCATTGCTGCTCCATTACATGCGTTGACAAGCGTTAAATAAATTTTCCAGTGGGGAGGCAAGCATCAGAGAGCCTTTGACACTTTAAAGGAAAGGATTAGCACAGCACCAGTTCTGATGTTGCCATATTTGCAACAGCCATTTGAGATCGAAACAGATGCCAGCGGGTTTGCCATGGGAGTCATTTTGATGCAAGGGAGGAAGCCAGTCTGTTACCATTCAGAAACGTTATCTACTGCGGTAAGTAACTATCCGACTTATGACAAAGAGTTGTATGCTTTAGTACAGAGTGTGAAGAAGTGGAAACATTATATCATGGGAAAAGAAACAGTCATACATACTGATCATCAACCACTTCAATATCTGCAATCTCAAACTAAAGTACAACAAAGTAGGCATTTAAGATGGATGGGATTCTTGCAATAGTTTCATCTTGTAATTAAATACAAAAAGGGAATTCATAATAAGATAGCAGACATGTTATCAAGGCCGCCCACAAATGCTTCAATCATTCTTCAGAACAGCTCATTAACACATGAAAGTTACATTGAACAATATGCAGAAGATAAATATTTTAAGAACGTATATGCATCAATGATACATGGCAAACAGGAAGAGAACTATTATGTGCATAATCAACTCCTGTATCATCTCGGTAAACTCTGTATTCCAGAGAAAGAGAGAGTGCATGTGATCTGAGAAGCACATAGTTCATTGATTGCAGGACATTTTGGTGTAAGTAAAATGTTGACAATATTGAAAAATCACTGTTATTGGCCTCAGATGCAAGAAACTGTAGCTAAATATATACGAGGATGTGTTATGTGTGCAACGAGTAAGCCTAGAAATAGGAAATTGGGTTTGTACACACCTCTTCCAGTTTCTTCTCGTCCCTGGGAAATCATTTCTATGGACTTTGTAGGAGGACTACCTATGTCTAGAAAAGGGCATGATTCCTATATGTTGTTGTGGACAGATTCAGCAAAATGTGTATCTTAATGCCATGTAACAAACAGATCACTGCTGAACAAACAGCTCATCTATTCTTTCAGAATGTTTGGGTACATTTTGGGCTACCCATGTCTATTGTATCTGATTGGGATTCCCGGTTCTTGGGAGAATTCTGGTCAACTTTATGGGAGCTTATGGATACTAAACTTAAGAAAAGTACAACTTTTCATCCATAGACCGATGGACAAACAGAGGTAGTAAACAGAACAGTGGTTCAGCTGCTCAGAGGATATTGTAGTAAACATCCTAAACTTTGGAATGAGCAGTTGCAGTATATACAGCATGCTTACAATCATGCAGTTCATTCTTCTATGAAAAGATCTCCTTTTGAAACTTGTTTTGGTTATCTGCCAAAAACACCGATGGAATTCTCTTTTGGCAAAGATGCAGTGGATGGCGATCATGATGCAGATAAAGCTCTAAGATTCATTCAAAAAATCCAAGCGGTGCGGCAAGCAGTTCAGGAATAGTTGGAGAAGAGCCAGGCAAAGTACAAATCCAAGCATGACAAGCATTGAGTTGATCATCAATTTCAGGTTGGTGATAGAGTTTGGTTACATATCACCAAAGAAAGAATGAAAGGTGAAGGTAAAAAGCTTAATCCTATTAGGTATGGTCCTTTTGATATCTTGGAAAAGATCGGTACTAATTCTTTTTGCTTGAAGTTACCTCCATACATGCAAATTTATTCAGTTTTCAATGTTGAGAATCTTAAATTGTATGAGCCTCCTATGATCATGGATGAGGAAACTAACATATAGATTCTTTCAGTTGATGATATGGCACCTGAATACATGAAAGAGTTGCAGGATGATGTTATTCTTGATAGAAATGTAAGGACTTCACGAAGGGGGAATGTTGAGTACCTTCGAGTGGGGCTTAAAGGCATGCATCCTAGCAAAGCAAGATGGATGGAGATTGGAAAAGTGAGGGAGTTGTACCCTCACTTACTTGCAGAGTGACTAAGGATTTTGGCAGTCCAAAAGATCTCCAATGAGGAGAAATGATCCTGTGGATTATTCATCTTCAAAATTACACTGATCCAATATGGTACAATGGTTATTAATCTATGGTTTGACATAACATCTCATGGTTTGAACGGTCAAGTCTTACGGTTAAGACTTGGCATCTGGCGATTTGTGCACCATCAAGAGGTAATATAAAATGGTTTGTACATGCTCGCACAGTTAGTTGGCAAAGTTCTGGTGGTCTTGCGCACTGTCAAGTGGAACATCGAATGGTTCGTGAAAATCCCGTGCAGTCAAGTGTATACCCTCTAGAGGTCTTGTGCATGATTAAATGACACTATTCTGGCGGTTAGATGAGGGTGTGCGGTCACGTTTGCCATGACAGTGGATCAGCTATATAGCAAAGTTCACATATGTGACATTTGTGGAGTTTAGTTGTATGTTGTGACATTTGTGGAGTTTAGTTGTATGCTGCAACATTTATGGAGTTTAGTTGTATGCTGTGACATTTGTATGCTGTGACATTTGTGGAGTTTAGTTATATGTTGCGACAACGGATATAACATTTGGAATAGCTCTAAATGTGACGGATATCCATTGTGTGGCGGGATAGCAATACCATATATGGTATTAGATGGAACTGCTGGGAACTGCTGCCACATTTAGCGGAACAGAAATGAATGTAACATACAGCCAGTTGAAATGTTTCGACGAAAATTAAAAGATTGCATATGGTTATTAATGGAATATGAAAAGATGGGTAGCAGACGAGTCGAACCCGTTACTTATCCTCCCACTGAATTCTTAAATAGACAATTCTGGCCACCTTGGAGAAGGTGGGGGGGGAATTCAGATTGTTTAGAGCACAGAGAATCACTTTTCTGTTATGAGAAGCTTGCAGAGATCAAACATAAGTACTAAGCATGGATTTGAAGGTGTGACCTGCTGTTTTATAATCAGAGGTATTCATCCAGTGAAGGGAGGAGAGTATTTGTCTAGATGTTGTTGCTGTGGAAGTCGACATTCTCTGTTATAATTTTAGCTTTCTTTGCCTCTTGAAGGCTAATTGTAGGCTTCCAGAAGAGAGGTCTTGAAGACTTTGTACAGCATTCTGTTTACAGTTGTTGAAGTTGATTCCAGAACCATTTTTGTACCATTTTAAAGAGATTATTTGGATCGGTACCCATTGGAGAGGGACCCGAAGACGTAGCCCAGTGAAGGGGGTGAACTCCGTTATCAATTTTTGTTTGTGACTCTCTGATTCTGTGTCTTTTTCCCACATCTGTTTATCAATTTTGCTTTTCATTTCTATTTTAAGCATTTAATTTCTGTTAATGTTGTTTCATGAATTAAGCAAACTGGTAAACACATTCTTTAAAAACTTTTAATGCACTCAAGTTGAGATCCAACGGATCATATATGGAGTTGATGCTGTGTTTCTTATTCAATTAGTTGCTCCAGTTATTAAATTTATGCAGGAAATAAATGAAGAACCTAATGATATAAGAAGAAGAATGTTTCAGATAATTCAATTGCAACAGGAGAGAGAAACTATTGAAAATACAGCTGAGATGCATATAAAAATGATGAAGGTAAGCTTTGATAAAAAAAGTTAAAAAAGATGTCTTTGCAGTGGGTGACCTTGTTCTCAGGTGGGGTGCATGAAAGGATGAAAAAGGAAAGCATGGAAAGTTTGATAATTTATGGATAGGGCCTTTTACAGTGATCAAAATTCTGGGAAACAATACTTTTGTTTTGCAAAATTTGAATGGTGAAGAAATTGCAGGTGCAGTCAATGGACGTTTTTACACATCTTGAGGGATAAAGGATTATTGCACATATTCACTGTATATATCATTTTCTTTGAATAAGACTCCAGCCCAATAAGACAGAAGGGACTTTAGCAAATTTCTGAAGGCACATGTCAACATGTTCTCAAATTTTCACAAGGAAAGCTTTGTCCCCAGTCAGAGCCAGATGTTATCTGTAAGGTTTTTTTTCATTTTTATCCTATGGTTTTATAGTTTTTTGTTTATGTTAAGTACATTTCTTTAATTTTACCTTATTTCATATCTTTGAGTGACATAATTTTTTATATTTGTTTTATTGTGATTTCCTTTGAAGGCTCAAATCATGTATTATTTAAAGTTATGAACCTATATCAAGAGCAAGAGGTTTTATTATAAATTGGATTTTATAAACTGGAAGCATTCCTTAAACTGGAAACATTCCTTAAAAGTATTGCATTGATGGTTTTATTCATGAATATCATTCGTTGTAAAAAATATGACAATGGTATATGGATGTATGTAAATACATGATAAACTTGACAGGCTCGGTACTATGATATAAAAGCATCATTATTATTTCTTAAAGGCAGTCATGTCTAAATAATAATTTTTACATCATGTCACTCATCTGATTTAACAAATGTTCTTCATATGAAATCGAGGAATTTGGTGTAATGAGTAATGGTACCAATGTTGACAGCGTTGACAGTTGACAGTAATATTCTATATTTCCCTAAAAACCGGTCATATTACTGTTCTCAAATTCCATTTGCTCTGTGAAGTTTATATTTTGAAGAGTTTTCAGAATGCCAAGAGTAACAATGGAAGAAGATTCAGAAATTATGGTGAAAAGAAGACCGGGAGGCCTAATTTGTAGACTAGAACCTGATAACACACAATGGACACTGCAATTTCCAAGGTTAGCCCAGTTGATGAAAAATTCTGGATGCTTTGCTTTCTATGAAAAGTTGCAGGGTTATCATTCACAGGTAACTATGGCTTTTATAAAAAATTATAAAGATGGAATGGTTCAGCTCAAGAGTTTAAAGATCATGGTGAATGAAGAGTCTATTGCAGAAGCAATAGGGGTTCCGATGCAAGGAGAAAGATGGTTTAAGCAGCAGTATTTTCAAGGAAATTACAGTAAGTTCTTAATTCCAGGGTTTGAAAAATTAGATTGTGTTGAGGCCTAGAAATTCGTAGGAAACAACAACAAGGGATTCTCCCTAGTCAATGTTCCCAACTAGCCCATGACTTTTTGGTGTAGGGAATCCATCTGGTTTGCGGTCCGACTATCGTAGGTCAAGTAATAAAGTTTTTACCGGTTGCGGCCTGGTCCACCGTATATATTTTTGTATTTTTTGACTTAAAGTATGATATGCAAGTGCCTATCTAAAATGCAGGTTGATAAAGAATGCAAGGAGCGGTCACAATGTGATGTGCAGGTTCTACTTCTTACCTCTCGTCTTAAACTCTCTCGCATCTAAATCATACACAACTAGAAAATACATACTAACTAAGCTGTCTCTAGAGAGCAAACAAAACTAATTCATGAGTAATATAATACTTTTCACGTGTTAAGGTAAATTGCAGATAGTTGTTCTTAGAACCAAACACATAAACATGAATAAAGATATACATGACAAGATAGCTCATCAACAGTTAAAAATTCCATTACTCATAGTGGAAATTATCACAGAATATACCAAAGAACATTCAGATAAGAACATAGGTTCATAAAGTTAGAACGCTCTCACAGTTAATGAAACACAGTAAAAAATGAAATAGTTCCCCTTCAACATTGTTCATTTTATCACATTTGACATTCCACACAGCACTTTCTCCAACATGTAAAATTTGCAATTTTTATTGTAAAACTAAGTATTTCCTCTTACAAACAATAGCTCACAAGTTTTTCCAGGGAAAAAGCCCCTATCCTCTCTCACTTTTCTCTCTTTATACAAAAATCACAAAACCCTTGGGCTTCCCCAACCGTCTGACCTTTGGGGTCCCCAAAACCATTTAATCTCATAATTTTGTTTCTTTTTGTGAGTACTCACGTTGCGTATAATGCATTACATTTTTAGATTTCAACTTATGAGAACTTCATAAGATGGGACCAGATCAGTAACTGCTGAACCTTTTCCAAAACTGGGTCTTTGTTGCTATTGATTCCGCTTTGTCTTTTATTTGTCCCCTTTTAGATCCCGTTGATCTCAGAATGTATCTGCCTATCACTTTTCAACCAACTTTCCTCTGCTTTATCTTTCAGCTATGTCTTCTTGCAGCAGCGATCCGAAGAATATTCTAAGTCCGTCTGCAGACAAAACAAAAAAATCATCGTTACTTCGGACTACATCTTTTCAAAACTTAAACCACACTAACAATAAAATTTATCATCAAGATGAGACCCTGCATTGCACTCTCGTCGCAAAAATCTTAACAAGAATCAGAAACCACCGCCACCCGAAAAGGGGTTAAAAATTCACAAAACGGCGGGAAACAACCTTGTCGACTGCTTGAACCATTAAAATATTGGCAAGATAGTATTATTCACAGCCACACCGACGGGTTTCAAATGGACAACGAGTTCCATGGGACCATTAATTCCATCACCATCGAAAAGACTAAATGCCAGAACATCGGGAAAAAAAGCTCCCTGTCGACGAACAGAAAGATAGAAACGTTGGGTGGTTGGGGAATTAGGCATCCACAACGGCAGAAGATAAAAATACTATGGGATCCACGGCAAATAAACATATTGGCAAAAAATCGTAACAAAGCATCGGCGAGTAGAGCAGTAATATGGCAGACATTTAGTTCGCTCAGGAGTTTCCATGGCGGAAAGTAAACAGACTACAACCTTCAATCAAAACCATAAACTTTCTGATACGGTGTAGAGACATCATGAAAATGTTAAGCATTCGAAAAACCTAAGGTCGGGCATCATCCCAAAAGCCTGTCTCACTTCCAAAATGGCGGCTTCACAAAGATCAAGCAACCCCGACTCAACTTCAACCAACCTCCCCGACTCAACTTCAACCAACCTCCAATAACACAAAACAAGTCAAAACAATAATAACATGACATCGGAGAATTCAAAACTATCCGGTGGAACACTCATCATTCAGCTTCCACAACGGAGGCTCCACAAGGAAATATGGCTCCGACGCGTTGTTTAAATGGCCTCCGAACAATCAAACTGAAAAACTTACTTTCAGTTGGGTGGCGATGAAAGTTTGTTTCACCTCCGAAATAGTGGTGAAAATGAGAAAAATGCTTCCGAGAACAAAGAAAGAAATTGTAGATCAAAGGGCAAAAAAACAAACTCTAAATTCCACAACCCAAAGCAGTTTCAAACATAAGCAATTTTCCAAAAAGCATGAAGAGAGTTAACCTCAAAAATAGTCCAAACTTGTAGAAAAAGGAAAACAAAAATAGAGTTCATGGATCCAAACGATTCTAGGCAAGATAGAAATTAACAGGACGGTCCAAAATTTCAAAAATTTGGGAAAACAGTTGTAGCTACAACAATTGGCGACTACCTGGTGAACCTAGATCTTTGGACAATTTATTTCTTGAGTAACAGACTATTTAAAAAGAAATTAACATGTTGAATTCTTCTAGATGTCTACATTTCTCAAATGGAAAATATATGTACTTTTAATCATTGATGATAGTCCAATTTAGGAGAATGGAAACTAAGATTTCCAAGTCAAGATAACTCTTTTGAGGCCAGTAAGATGAGTTTCATTTGTTACCTCTATCTTAAGGTAGCTACCAGCTTGGACACCAAAGGATTGTAGCATATGGTAAAAGATATATTCATTTGTTCCTCATTCCCTTGCCATTTTGTACTTTTTGTGCTTTTGGACTTTTGTCCTTTTCATCTTGGCATGGGATCATTTATATATAATATACTGTTTACCCTGCTTCCTTTCCATGGGCCCTTTGCTATCACCCCCTAGGACATTTTAAAATGTGAGATGGATGGATCCTCAAAATAGTATTCCAGACCTTTTGATCCTGGTTTATTTTACAAGGATTAAGTAGGACTTCAATGTGTTCATAGCCATTCGGGAAAACTGCTAAACTAGAAGAAATTATTTCAGATAAAACAATAATACATAGTCTTACACTCAAGGATTTTAATCATTCCAGAATTATGATGTTCCCCATGCAACCAAGAGTTTGCCTCCTTTTATTGAAATCAGTCAAAATCTAAACTAAAACAAAACAAAAATAAAATAAATCAAAATAAACAGTCAAGTCAATTTATTTATGTACAAGATAAAAGAACAAAAAAAAAACTCAGGAAAAATAAGGTTTGAGAACTAAACCATTTACTGGTAATTTCTCTTCCCACCCTTGTAAATATTGCCATTTATAGGTTGAGGGGCCAATATTTGCCACAATCTAGAAAGGGCCTATGCACAACTGTTGAAATTTCGTGTGTTTTCCTTTCTCGTCATGGGGGTGGTCCCACTTGAGAACCAAATCTCCTACCTTGAATTCTTTTGTTCCAGCCTTGTGCTTATCAAACCATCTCTTAACTACCTCCTGTTGTTGTTTAAAATGTTCTCTGGCCTTGGATCTAGACTCTTCTACCTTCAGAAGATTATATATCCTCATCTACAAGACTTCATTATCTGATCCTCTGGATTCTTAAGCGATTATGGAAGAGGGTAACATGATATTGGGGGGTAGAATGGACTCTTTTCCATAAACAATTGTATACAGGGACACACCTAATGAATTCTTAGGGGTGACCCTATCATCCCAAAGAGCATTCGGTAACGCTGAGTGCCAGCTCCTCTGATTTTCTATCACTGTCTTTTTTAAAATCCTAATCAGATTCTTGTTTGTGGATTCAGCTAAACCATTTCCCTGTGGATAGTAATTAGCAGAGTAATGCAACTTAATTCCTTTCTCATGAGCAAATGCAGTTAATCTAATCGAGGAAAATTAAGTAGCATTATCGAAAACTATAGAAATTGGAACTCCAAACCTGGTCATAATATGGTCTTGCAAAAAGTCCATGACCACATCTTCATTTAATTTACGCAATGGAATGGTTTCAACCCAACGAGTGAAGTAGTCGGTTGCTGTCAGAATATACTTGTGTTGCAGGGAAGAATTCATCTTTATCTCCCCAATGATATCCATCCCCCACTACTCAAAAGGTTCTGTTATCATCACAGGATTTAACAGTCATGCTGCTTTAACTTGTCTTCCACCACACTTTTGACAAATGTCACACTTTCTGACATGGGTGTGTGCATCTTTGAACAGCGTGGGCCAATAGTATCCAGCTCTGAGAATTTTATGAGCGGTAATATCTCTAGAGAAATGTCCTCCAGTAGGCCCATCATGTAACTCTATCATTACCTTCTTCGCATCTTCTTTCTCCAAGCATCTAAGAAGAAATCCATCGTAATTATTTCTAAATAATATTCCTTCAACAATTTGATATTAGGTTGACTTAAGACGCAGTGCTCTTCTTTGCTTAGAATTCCAATGTTCCGGTAACAATCCAACCTGGAGGTAATGCACAAGGTATGAATACCAAGAATCTGGAGTTGTGAAAAGAAGACATACATCCATCAAATGTAACTCAGCTTTGCCTTCCCAGTCATGTTATTGATTGTCTTTACTTTTAGTCATCAGTTTGCACAATCCTTTCCCTTTGCCTATGGAAGCTAGCTTGAATTTGAGGTCATACTCCTGTAGAGATGTTACCCAGTTGCATATTCTTTCTTCTAGTTCCTTTTGTACGAAAAGAGACCTCACAATTGGGTGTAGGACTATTACCTTTGTCCGGTTCTTCAGTATATATGGTCTGAATTGTTTCACCGCTTTGAATACTGCATGAGCTTGTTTATCCATAGTTGGGTAATTCAATTCAGCTGCTTGCAGACCAGTGCTCATAAATGATATGGGGAACTCATCTCCCCCATATTCCTTTTGGGTAAGCACAACTGCTAGTGAATCATCAGATGAGAAAGTGTATAAAATAAAATCTTTATCAAAATCTAGACTTTTGAGAGAGGGTGCGTGCGCAATAGCTATTTTAATATTGCTAAATGCATTCTTCTCTACATCAGTCCACTTGAATTGTACACTTTGCTTTACCATTTGCTACAAAGGTTTAACAATTTGAGTGAAATCTGGCACAAACCTTCGCAAGAAGTTTATTGTCCCCATAAATGATTGCATGCCCTTTTTATTATGGGGTAAGGGAATCTGTTTGATGGCTTTAATCCTTTCTAGGTCTATGGAGATCCCCTTCTTAGAAACCACATGACCCAACAACCTACCTTCTGTAACAGCAAACACGCACTTCTTGGGGTTTAGTGAGATACCGTATTTTCGGCAGCGTTCAAAAATATGCTTTAGATGAAATGCGTGTTCCTCTCTTTTCTTTGAGAATATCGTGATGTCATCGAGGTATACTATAGCACCGCGGCCAATCAGACCATGAAAAACTATGTCCATATCCCTCTGGAAGGTAGCTCCAGCGTTTATGAGTCCAAAGGGCATTCTTCTGTAAGCAAAAGTTCCCCACCTGGTCCTGTTGACGGGCGTATTTGACTAAGCCCGCAACGGGGGAAACAACCCAGACCGAGATCCTTAGAGCAGGTTCCAAGCTGTTTGGGATGGTTGTTTCCG
>LPNX010608020.1:113032-144463 GCA_001517045.1 Pseudotsuga menziesii
TCCTGAACGTCATGTTTAGTCTGTCTTCTTCAGCTACTAATACTTGATTGTAGCCTGAGAATCCATCTAATTAAGAGAATAGTTTAGATCCTGAAACCATTTGCAATATCTGCTCCATGAGTGGAACAAGATAATTGTCTTTATCTGAAGCACGATTTAAGTTCCTAAAATCCACACATAGCCTAATTTATCCAGATTTCTTCCTCATCGGTACCAGATTTGAAACCCATTCCGAGTGTCTAACCTTGAAGATAATTCTAGCATCCACTAGTTTCTTAACTTCACTTTGGATTAACGGTTCTAATTTTGAATGCATTTTCCTTAAAGGCTACTGATAAGGCTTGATTCCAGATTCGATGGGGATGACATGCTGGATAATATTGATGTCATATGTCTTCAGATCTTCATACGTCCAGGCAAAAACATCTTTGTATTGCTTGAAAAGAACGATGAACTTATCCCTTTCAGCTGGGGAGCAACATTTTCCCAGATTCACATATTTAGGCTCCATGTCAGTCCCCAAATTAATTAACTCGAACTGTAGAGATGAGCTATGAGCCTTCACATTCGTTGGTCTTCTAAATTTCTCATTTAAATCAAGCATCCATTCTAAAGTCTTGACTCCCTTAGGAATAAAATTATCGAATTTCATCTCGGCCTGATGTTCTTCATCATCAATAATCGCCCCTTTGAATGCCTTGTCATTTTTCAAGCATTCTATAATCTATTGATCATCATCGAACACTCGTATATTGGTAATCATATCTAGAATCGAGGGCCTGAAAAGCAATTCAACAGAGCACCGATTATTAGAGAGCACAAGCCTCGCAGCTGATGTGGCCAACAAGTCAGTCGCTACATTCTTAAGTCTTGGAATTGATACAATGTTAAATGCATTAAAGCATTTAAGTAAATCCCATACTTCATTTTGATAAGCTTTTAAATGAGGAGAAACGCAATGTATTTGATTCCAGATTTGTTTTACAGTTATTTCGGAATCTCCAAACAATTTCAAATTATTTGCCTTTAATTCAATTGCTTTCCTTAATCCCTGAACCAATGCTTCATATTCAGCTGTGTTATTGGTACATTCAAACTCTAACCTGCATGAAAGAAAATATTTGTTTTTCATAGGGTCAATCAGGATACAGTCGGCTCTTGACCCCTCTAAAGTTTTAGAACCATCAAAGAAAAGTGTCCAAAAATCGCTACTCACTACTGTGCGAGAATTAACATCTACATCTACAGCTAAGTCTACTATTTTACAATCGATTTCATCAGCCTGTGAAAACCAAAGGATATCAGGTTGAGCGTCTATTGTACTGCTAGCTTCTTCCGCTTAATAGTTTCCTGGTTCTAGCTCAATAAAGTAGTTTCCCAAAACAGAATCCACTGGTTCATTTTTTTCTTCGAACTGAGTAACATTGTGTTTCATGTGGGGCTCCCTCAAAACTTTAATTTGATTTGGGATTCCTTTATATGGAAGCCACAGATGCGACCAGTCCAAGGCAAAATATCCATTTAGATTTGCCTACCAATCCCTGCTTAAAACAAGTCCATAAGATTCCGGTATGTCAGCCATCACAATATCGATGACTTGACACACCTTATCATTTGAAGATAAGTGAACAAGAACATCCTCCATTTCTCCAATTACCTTCACATTCGTTCTATCCATCTGAACGACCCTCCAGGTACATGGTTTAGGTTGCCCATTTATCTTTTTGCAAACCGACAATGGCATGACATTGACTGATGCCCCCGAGTCTACTAGGCAGTTATGCACATTATGGTTGAAATTTTCAAAAGTAAGGAGAAAAGATGGATTCTTGCTTTTAGGCTTACCTCCCATACTTGCTTCACCAATTTATTCTTCTTGGAGTAGATTGTTAGTGGGCAGCCTCTCCTCTGATACTTCAAGTGCTTTCAATAGCTTTTATTTCTGTTGTGGCACATTGCACATTTCAAATAATGAGATGTTTGCCCTTACCATCTTGATATCCTCCACAATGTCATAATCCATCTTATGTTCTGTGATATTTGATCTAACATTATTTATTTTTTCTTCATTGGGCTTAGTAGGCATGTTGGTCTGTCTAGGATTTTGACTGGTGATGGTAAACTCTAGAATTTTATTAGCTGAGGAGCTATTTTGAAATTTCTTAACATTCTTTTGGAGTCTTTTGATCTTCGGGAGCATAAGACTATTTTCCTTGATCAACCCTTGGATTCTTATCGTTACATTTGTTTCCGGGATGCCTTCATATCTCAAATCCTTTTCTTTCTCGTCATCAAACAACGATACACAATCCCATAAAACCATATCTTCATCTTCCTATTTTTCTGTTGATTTATTATTATCTTTCCCTTCTTCATCATTGTCTTTAGTTAATTTGGAATCTAGAAGTTGATTCATGACCAACGTCATTGAATTTATCCATTGAGGACAATTCTTTTTAGAATGGGGTTGTTGATGGAAAGTGAAAAAGTTATCCATTCCTACCTCCATTAAGTTCATTGACACAGGGCTGTGAATAGGGGGTTGGGATTGATTTTTATGTTAGGATATTTAGACACTTAGGAGTTAGTTAAGATCAACTTGTGTAATATATCCGTTAGGTAAAAGTGTGTTTATTTAGTATGCATTAGTATGCATTTGTAAATATTCTAATCCGATGGTCACGAAATGTTCTAGACATAGAGTGATCCAATGGTTCAACTTCTCTTAGATCATACCTACCATTAATCCGTGGCTTAACACCCGATTGGTCTATGATCTCTATTTAAAGAGCATAGAGGGTCCTTGGCTAGTTGATCGATTATGAGAATCTCATGTAACTTTCTTTCTTTTGCATAATAAATTGCTTCGGGTAGCTATTTGGCCGGGGCCGTGGACTGTTTCCCTCTTGAGGGTTTTAACCACGTGACAAACATGGGTGTATTGATCTGTGATCTGTTTGTGTGAAGCGGTTGTTCTTGGTGTTCGGTCCTTTGGAAGTACCCTGTGTACCCTAACATGGTATTAAAGCTTTTATGAAGAGACGCTTTCGGTTTTGATCAAGATATGGAACCGGTGTTGCCGAAACCTTGAAAGGGTTTATGTTTTTGGATTTTCTGTGCATTTGTTCCATTGCGTCCGGAGCGTCATTTCCATTTGGAAACAGTTTTCGTTTCACCGAAAACCATTTCCATTTGCTCCAAAAACACCCATTTCGGCAAATCTGAAGGTATAATGTTACAGTGACGGATTTGTTTTTTTTAAATCTCTCATATTTTATCAGTTTTATTTTTAGATCCCTTTATTTTAGTCTCAGACTGTTGTCTTCCCTGGCTGCGTATGTTATTTGCCATGCACCCTGCGCGATCACGGCGAATCAGAAACAGTGAGGGAAAGTTTTTTTGTATTCTCGGCTACGTATGCTCTTTGCCGTGCACCTTGTGCAATCACGGCAAATCAGAAACAACAAGAAAACTTGAAAATGTAGACTTTTTGGGTAAGCTAACCAAGATCTAACCCCATTGTGTGGAAAAAGTTTTTTTTGTTTTTGTTTTTTGTTTTTTTTTGTGATTTGCAGGAGAAGAAAGCAAGCACGGAAAACGAGAAAAAAAAATGTCCCCTTCCTCTTTCCATAGTTTTACGTACCTTTTAAACTTAGCTCACTTGGTCCAAAGTTGCTTTACATCTTGATAAGTCTTGAGTTCAAGTCTCATCAAGTTACTTTTTAGTGCATGCAATTTCTATTTTCAAGTTACTTTATTGTAAAAGTGCATCTCACATTAATAAAATAAAATAGAAGTGAGTCACTTAAGTCTTTTAAATTATTGCCGCACTATTTAAAAGTACATTATTGTAAAAGTGAACCTCACTTATTCTACAAAAATGATTCACTTCAAAGCAACTTTATTGTAAAGTGATTGTCAAAGGTAGATCTTTGGAAGAGGGGGGTTATTTTTTTGTTGGTCATGTTAATATCTGCCACGTCACTATTGGGGACATCTTCAACATTTCCTTTGATCCAGCATAACTTCATCATCCGGAATCTGTTTTAAGTGCCGTTTTTTTTTAAACAACATATTTTTTCAAGCTCTTTGCATCCAGACAGTTAGTTTTTGTTTTTTCAGCTAGTATTTTATAGTATGGCCGCCCCTTGTGATATTATACTTACAAGTTCTAACTATTTCTCATGGAAATCTCGTATGGAGGATGTTCTGCGAAGTAGGGGACTTTTTAGGATAACCTCAGGGAAAGAAACAGAACCCACTGATGATGATAAGGAAAATAAATGGGAAAATAGATGTGATGAAGCTCGTGGATTGATTGGGATGTCAATCTCTACTGATTTGAGATTCCACATATCTGGAATTGATGAACCTGATGTTGCTTGGGACAAGTTGGAATCTGTGTTTGGTAAACACAGTGAAATTTGGGGTCATCAACTTGAGAATGAGTTTATTTCCTTGAATCCCAATGATTTTTCTTGCATTCAAGACTATTTATCTAAGTATAAAACTCTTAGACTATTATGTGTAGAATGCAAGATTAAGAAAGAAGACAAACAATGTATTTATCATATTCTTTCCAAACTTGGACCTGCATATTCTGTTTTTGTATCTACATTCTACTCCATGAAAGAATCCTTGACTGCAGCCAGCTATGTAGATCCTAGTCTTGAATCCTTTTGTGATTCCTTAATTAGAGAGCAAGATAAGCTCATTCATCTTGGAATAATTAACAATGTAGATACATCTGAGAAAGCCTTATTATCCCAACAGAAAGAAAAGTTCAATCCTCCCAAGAAATAGAATTTTTGCAATAATAAGAAAAACAACAAGGTTCCCAAACCCTCTTAGTCAGCTCCTTGTTCAAAAAATGACAAAGGATCCAAGCAAAAAGGAAAGAAGACTGAGCGTCATTGCAATTTTTGTGGGAAAGATAATCATGATGAAGCTAAATGTTTTAAGAAGATGGCAGCCTTAGAAGCAACAATGAAGAAGCACCACATCATCCTAGATTCGTCTTCAGAATCTACCTCTCATGCACATGCACTTTGTGCTTCTGGTTACTCTTATACTGCATCTTCTTCTTCTACTTCAAATGAATGGCTCATTGATTCTGGAGCATCTTATCATATAGCTAAGGATAAAGCCATATTTTCTACTATGCATGAATGTAACACCAAACAAATATTTGTTGGTGATGATAGATCTCTAAGCGTTATAGGATCTGGAACAGTTCCAGTAGAGAATGGTCATTTCAGTGATATACTATGTGTTCCAAAAATTTCCTGCAATTTGTTATCAGTCTATCAAATTGCTCATTCAGGTGAAGGTAAAACTGTGATGTTTACACCTCACCAAGTTGTAATAAAGTATTTTAAAAATCCTCAAAATGTCCTTGCTACTGGAATTGTTGATGATATTACCAGGTTGTACAAATTTAACAACTTTGGGTCATCACCTTTTCCTTTAGTTTTTGTTGCTCATAGTGATAACTTGAGCAAACTTTGGCATGAGCGATTTGGTCACTTAAATTATCGCTCATTGCAACAACTATGTAAAGAAAATATGGTGACTGGTCTTCCACTGGTATCTTGCAAGGATGGTGTTTGTTCCGGTTGTGTACTCGGAAAACATCATCGGGACAGTTTTGACAAACGTGCCTCTTGGCATGCCTCGGTTCCCTTGGAGCTTGTGCATAGTGACTTGTGTGGCCCTCTTCCATCTGCTTCATTTTTTGGTTTCAAATATTTCTTAACCTTCATTGATGACTACTCTAGACACACTTGGGTTTACTTCTTAAAACTTAAGAGCGAAGTATTTAACATGTTCTTGGCGTACAAGGCCCTTGTTGAAAAACAATCTGGTCATCAAATTATGAAGTTAAGATCTGACAATGGAGGAGAATATGTTAACAACAAGTTCACTATTTTTTGCACTGAATAAGGAATCCAACAACAACACACTATTCCATATACACCACAGCAAAATGGTGTAGCTGAAAGGAAGAACCGCACTTTAAAAGAAATGGCTAATTGTATGATCCAATCTAAGGGACTAAGTCTTCAATATTGGGCTGAGGCCATAAATTGTGCAAATTACATAGTAAATCACACACCCACTAAATTTTTACAAGGTATAACACCGGAAGAAGCATGGAGTAATGATTAAACCAGATGTAATTCACTTTCATGTGTTTGGTTGTGAAGCATGGGCTCACATTCCGGATGAAAAACGGAAAGCATTGCAGCCTAAAAGTGAAAAGTGCATATTTGTTGGATATTCTGAAGATGTAAAAGGTTATAGACTTCTTCAGCCACATTCTCATGATATAATTATTAGAAGAGATGTTAAATTTGATGAAAATATCTTGGCTTGCGAGCCTAACTTGGTGGGTGTGCCATCTTTGGCCTGCGAGCCTGATTCAGTGAATGTGCCTTCTTGTTCTTCTTCTTCCAGCTTCCTTGACAGGTTTCCAACTCTAGTTTCTGATGATAACAGTGAGGATGAAAATCCACCTCTGCCTGCTCATGTTCCTCCAATTACACCAGCACCAATACTTCCTCTATGGGTCCGTTCAACATGTGAAGCAGCTGGTGATCTTGCTGGTGATCCTAGAGATCAATGTCGAACACGTTCTCAGTTTCAATGAGCCTCTTCTCTTTTGGCTCAAGTTTCTGAGAATCATGATCCAGAAACTTTTGCAGAAGCTTCAGGAAATCTAGATTGGGATGCAGCTATGGATGAAGAATATCATTCCATAATGGCGAACGATACTTGGGATCTTGTTCCTCTTCCAAAAGGAAGAAAACTTGTCAGATGTAAATGGGTCTACAGAACTAAGTATGCATCAGATTGAAGTGTTGAAAGACTTAAAGCAAGGTTATTTGCCAAAGGTTTTTCCCAAGTTGAAGTGATTGACTACAATGAAACCTTTGCCCCTGTAGCAAAAATGAACTCCATCGGCCTTGTTCTTTCCCTTGCAGCCTTACATAACTGGGAAGTCCATCAAATGGATGTCAAGTCTGCCTTCTTACATGGTGATTTACATGAGGAAATTTACATGGAACAACCCCCTGGATATGTTCAGAATAACTCTAGCCTTGTCTGTCTCCTTAATAAATCCTTATATGGCCTTAAGCAAGCTCCTAGAGCTTGGTATGCCAAAATGGATAGCTTTCTCCTTGACACTGGTTTTTCTAGATTCCATTTTGACCCCAATGTCTATACCAAGAAAGTAGGAAACCATCTCATCATACTTGTTCTTTATGTTGATGATGTTACCCTTACTGGTAGTGACCCTAACCTTATAACCCATGTGAAATCCAATCTTAAGCAAACTTTTGAAATGTCAGACTTAGGACATTTGCATTATTTTCTTGGTCTCCAAGTCTTGCAAACCAAAGAAGGAATCTTTCTTTCCCAATCTAAGTATGCTTGTGACCTTCTTCGTCGCTTCCACATGGAAGATTGTAAACCAGCCCCTTCTCCCTTCCAGTCTGGAGTCAAGCTTTCTACCACTTGTACTTCCCCTGAAGTATATGCCACCTTGTATCGTCAGCTTGTTGGTAGTATTTTATACTTGACTCATTCCCGTCCCGACCTTTCCTTTGCCGTTGGTCGTGTTGCCCGTTACATGCAAACTCCTCATGAAAGTCACTAGAAAGCAACAAAAAGAATACTTCGATATATTTGAGGTACAATTCAGTTTGGGATTCATTACAGTACAGGGGGGAAACCTTTGTTGGTTGGTTTCACTGATTCAGATTGGGCCGGTGATCCTGATGATCGAAATTCTACTGCAGGTTATGTTTTCAGTCTGGGATCTGGACCTGTCACTTGGGCTTTTAAGAAACAACAAGCTCTTGCTCTTTCTTCATCAGAAGCAGAATATCGAGCCACAGTTAATGCCAGTCAGGAAGCTTTATGGCTTCGACAGATCCTTTCAGAGTTTGGATTCGAGCAGCAGCAGCCTACTCCACTTTGGTGTGACAATCAAAGTGCCATCAAGCTTGTAAAAGATCCAGTTCTACATCAGCGCAGCAAGCACATTGAGCTACACATGCACTTCATCAGAAATCTTGTTCATGATCGTGTTATTGAAGTACTCTATTGTCCTACAGATGATCAAGTTGCAGACATCTTCACCAAGTCTCTTATAGAAGTGAAGTTTTCTAAACTTCGGTCTATGTTAGGAGTTCAGGAATGTGTCCTTAAGGGGGGATAGGTTCTAATGCCTCCTTCCTTCTCCTAATAGTGTCACTTTTGTAAATCCTTCAATCCTATCCCAAGTTGTTCTTAAGGGGGGATGTTAGGATATTTAGACACTTAGGAGTTAGTTAAGATCAACTTGTGTAATATATCTGTTAGGTAAAAGTGTGTTTCTTTAGTATGCATTAGTATGCATTTGTAAATATTCTAATCCGACGGTCACGATATGTTCTAGACATAGAGTGATCCGACGGTTCAACTTCTCTTAGATCATACCTACCATTGATCCATGGCTTAACACCCGATTGGTCTATGATCTCTATTTAAAGAGCATAGAGGGTCCTTGGCTAGTTGATCGATTATGAGAAGCTCATGTAACTTTCTTTCTTTTGCATAATAAATTGCTCCGAGTAGCTATTTGTCCGGGGCCATGGACTGTTTCCCTCTCCAGGGTTTTAACCACGTGACAAACATTGGTGTATTGATCTGTGATCTGTTTGTGTGAAGCGGTTGTTCTTGGTGTTCAGTCCTTTGGGAGTACCCTGTGTACCCTAACATTTTATCTTCCCTTTTCTTGTAATAAGGCTTGTAGAACTTTTGGGCTTCCTTTTCCTTTTCCAAGTCTATGATTCTGTTGGAAAGCTTCTACATCATTTTTTCCATTCCTTCAAAATCTATCTATTGCTCCTCTTTAGGCTTAGCAAACAACAAAGCTTTTATCCCGACATTTTTTTCTCCTGACTATTCAGGATAGTCTTCAAAACATTCCCTTTCAGCCTCTACTCTTTCTTCTTCCTCATAAGTCTCAGCTAGCCTAAGTTTGGAATTCATTTTAGAAAACATGGCCAACTCGAGTCCTATAGCTAAGGTATAATATTCAATCAGTACTTTATCTGAGGGTTTGTCAGCTTCAAAAAAATTCTTAAGATAGGCTGTGAATATTTGGGTAAAACTATGCACCTTCTCTTTTCTTTCTTTCTTTAAGGAGCATAGTCCTTTCATGAGAGCTACATGAGTTTTTTGGGTTGCATATTTACTTCTAAAAATCCTTTCAAAGGTATCCCAATTAGGGATAGAGTTGGCAGGCAAACCAAAGTACCACGATGCTATTGCTCCTTTAAGGGTGTGTGGAAAAAGTCTGCAAACCACATCCTCAAATTCCCTATCCCTTAATCCTTCTATTGCCAAATAGAAACTTTGCAAGTGATCATCTACTAACATCTTCTCATTTGGATCAAACTTGGGTAGCATCTTTTCAAAAGATTGAGGTAAATCGTGTAAAGGAGGTGTTAGGTTTAAAGGTGATCTGGCTTTCCAAGTAGGTGGTGGATTAGGTGGGTTGGGTGGCTGATTTGCATTTACGCCTGCCATGAGTCTGGGTGGAGAGTGAGGTGGTGAATGAATAGGAGTATGAGCAGGGGAACCATAAGGAGTATCTGGGCCTACTTGATTCAAAGGCTGTACAACTTCCTGTAAGGCTGTTTCTGCAAGTTCTTGCAAGTCTCCAACCAACACTGAGTCTTCCAATATAGGACGGTATTTCCTTTTATATTCTCTTCTGGGAAATTCAGGGATAATCGGTAATCCTCCAATCTTCTTCACAATTTCCCTAGTGTGTCTTCTCAGGTCATTAACAACTTCATTGTCCACATAATACAAATGTTCTCTAACCTTTTCTTTAGGAATTGGATTGGGAAACAATCTACCTTTTGAACTGTCACCGATGGAATAATCTTAGGAAAATGGGTTTCCTCAGCTAACCATGCACTGGAGGCCCTCCTTCTAGTGCCAGAAACTATTGAGGCCTGGAAATTCGCAGGCAACAACAGCAAGGAATTATCCCCAGTTAACGTTCCCAACTATCCCGTGACTATTTGGTGGAGGGAATCCATCCGGTTTCTGGTCCAGCTACCGTAGGTCAAGTAATAAAAGGTTTTACCAGTTGCAGCCCAGTCCACTGTATATATTTTTGTATTTTTTGATTTAGGTATGATATGCAAGTTTCTATCTAAAATGCAGGTTGATAAAGAGTGCAAGGAGAAGTCACAATGCGATGCATAGGTTCTTACCTCTTGTCTTAAACTCTCTCGCATCTAAATCATACACAACTAGAAAATACATACTAACTAAGTTGTCTCTAGAGAGAAAAAAAAACTAATTCATGAGTAATGTAATAATGTTCATGTGTTAAGGTAAATCACAGATATCTATTCTTAGAACTAAACACATAAACATGAATAAAGATATACACGACAAGATAGCTCATCAACAGTTAAAAAATCCATTACTCATAGTGGAAATTATCACAGAATATACCAGAGAACATTCAAATAAGAACACATGTTCAGAAAGTTAGAATGCTCTCATAGTTAATGAAACATAGTTGAAAACGAAATAGTTCCCCTTCAACATTGTTCATTTTATCACATTCAACATTCCACACAACACTTTCTCCAGCAGGCAAAATTCGCAATTTTTATTGTAAAACAAAGTAGTTCCTCTTACAAACAATAGCTCACAAGTTTTTCTAGGGAAAAAGCCCCTATCCTCTCTCACTTTGCTCTCTTTATACAAAAATCACAAAACCCTTGGGCTTCCCCAACCGTCTTACCCTTGGGCTCCCCAAAATCATTTAATCTCACAATTTTGTTTCTTTTTGTGAGTACTCATGATGCATATAATGCGTTACATTTTCATATTTCAACTTATGAGAACTTCATAAAACGGGACCAGCTCAGTAACTGCTGAACCTTTTCCAAAATCGGGTCTCTGTTGCTATTGATTCATGTTTGTCTTTTATATGTCCCCTTTTATATCCTGTTGATCTAAGAATGTATCTACCTATCACTTTTCAGCCAACTTTCCTCAGCTTTATCTTTTAGCTATGTCTTCTTGCAGCAACGATCTAAAGAATCTTCTGAGTCCGTCTGCAAAGAAAAACAAAAAATTCATCATTAATTCAGACTGCATCTTTTCAAAACTTAAACCAAACTAAAAATAAAATTGATCATTAAGATGAGGCCCTGCACTGTGCTCTCATCGTGAAAATATTAACAAGAATCACAAACCACCGCCACCCAAAAAGGGGTTAAAAATTCATAAAATGGCGGGAAACAACCTTGTCGATGGCTTGAACCATTAAAATATCAGCAAGATAGTCTTATTCACAGCCACAAAGGCAGGTCTCAGATGGACAACGAGTTCCACGGGAAAATTAAGTCCATTGGCATCGAAAAGACTAAATGCCAGAACATTGGGCGAAAAAGCTCCCTATTGGCAAACGAAAAGACAGAAACGTTGGGTGGTTAGGGCATTATGCAGCTGCAATGGTAGAATATAAAAAGACTACGGGCTTTGCAGCAAATAAACATATCAACAAAAAATCGTAACAAAGCGTCGGCGAGTAGAGTAGTAATATGGCGGACATTTATTTTGCTCAGGAGTCGCCATGGAGGAAAGCAAATAGACTACAACCTTTGATCAAAACCATAAAATTTCTGATGCGGCGCAGAGACATCATGAAAACGTTAAGCATTCAGAAAACCTAAGGTCGGGCATCGGCCCAAAAGCCTATCTCACTTCCAAAATGGCGACTTCACAAAGATCAAACAACCCCGACTCAACTTTGACCAACCTCCGATAATGCAGAACAGTCAAAACAATAATAACACGACATTGGAGAAGTCAAAACTATTTGACGGAACACTCATTGTCCAGCTTCTGCAAAGGAGGCTCCACAAGGAAATGTGGCTCCGATGTGTTGTTTAAATGGCCTCCAAACAATCAAACTGAAAAACTTACTTTCTCTTTGGCGGTGATGAAAGTTTGTTTCACCTCCAAAACATTGGCGAAAATGAGAAAAAGGCTTCCGAGAACAAAGAAAGAAATCATAGATCAAAGGGAAAAGAACCAAACTCTAAATTCCACAACCAAAAGTAGTTTCAAACATAAGCAATTTTCCGAAAATCATGAAGAGAGTTGACCTCGAAAATAGTCCAAACTTGTAGCAAAAGGAAAACAAAAACAGAGTTCATGGATCCAAATGATTCTAGGCAAGATAGAAATTAACAGGAGGGTCCAAAGTTTCGAAAATTTGGGAAAACAGTTGCAGCTGCAATAGACTGGAAGAATGGTATTCATGTGAGGAAGATAAAAACTAACTGGCAAATTCCCTTGGAAATGGTGCAAAATTATATTACATGCGAAGGTTGATATGACAGGGTTCTCAAATGTCATTTACGATTGTTGATGCACCTCGATGGAATCTTAAAGCTCAATCTCCCATTTTATCTATTGAAGAGCTTGCAAAATATGGTTACATGGGTTCAAGCCCATCTAGAGCATACTGCTCGTTCTGTATACCATCAGGGATTAATAAAATTGTTGTCGATTTCACAATTTTTAGAATAATAAACCCATAGTTAGCTACCTTAGACATTAATTAATCCATTTTTTTCTTATCTACCTAGTTTCTATGTCCCACCTTATGCAAGTTGTCATATACACATCCATAGTGGTCAAACTTGATAATTTTGACTCATGGAGCACTTGGGAAAGCTCATGGAATCAAATCTACTTTATTCCTGGCCTTCCTAGTGCCCTTCTGCTTTTTCTGCTTTTTCAGTGCTTTAAGGCAATTGGGAAAGTTTGACTAGGTGAGGCTAACTTGTTTTTTGTCCTACAGATCCTCCACTCTTTTATCCTATGAAAATCATGCATGAGTTGTCCTTCCATTACCTTTTAGCTTTCCTAAGTATTTTTTCCAATTCGTGAGCTCCTTGACAGTTTTGGAAACTGCTTTATGCACCTATGGGGGATTTGCTTAATTTTAGTAAGCCTGCTTTTGACTAGATTCGAATTGCCTCCTCATGCATTCGAATACCTTATGTAACTATTTATTGTGGCAGCCTATGACTTCACACGGTTGGCTATTGTACACTGATTTAATACAGTTTAGTGTTCAGCTCCATATTCAGTCTCTTTTGTGAGTGATTTTGCATGTACAATTGATAATTGTTGTGAGTGTAATTGTTCTATCACTGGGTTCAATTTCCACATGGTATCAGAGCCTTTGTAGATTGAATTCTCTCCTTCAAATTTGTTTTGCAGGTTTGACATCATTGACTGGGAGCCTTCTACTGACAACCGGGACAATTTCTGAGCTATGGATCAATCTTAGAAGATCATCTTGACTCCATTTAACTTCTTTGAATGGAAATCAGAGATGGAGATACTGTTGAGAGAAAAAGGCCTCTACAGAGTGACTATGGAAACAGAAGCAGATCCCAATGCAGATGCAGAGAAGATAAAATGGCATAGCAGGAGGGATGAGGCCTATGGTCTCTTGTGTCTGAGTATTTCCAGAGACCTCCTTTTCCATATTGATGGATTGACATCATCGAATGAAGTATGGGAGAAGCTTACTGATCTTTTTGGAAAGATATATGAGATAAGGGGACATCAAATCGAAAATGAATTGATCTCCCTAAGTCCCAGTAGCTTTGAATCCCTACAACTCTATTTATCCAAGTTCAAAGCACTTGTTTTGCAGCTAAAACAATGTGGGATCAAAAATAAGGATGATCAGCTGGTCTTGGCCATACTCTCGAAGCTTGGCCCTAACTATTCAGTGTTTGTTTTGACCTTCTATGCCACAAAGTTGACAGTTCGAACCTGGAAGATGCCTAGCCTTGTAGATTTCATGGAATCTCTCACACAAGAACAAGACAAACTGGTGATGATGGGCACCATCAAACAATCCAAAGACCAAGATCTGGTTGTTGGAGATTCGAGGGTGGATTCAAAAAGCAAAAAGAAAGCTAAAAATCCACCTGAGCAAAAGAGAGACAAGAACAAGTCTCTAGAGGAGCCTCAAGGTTCCAAGAAGAACCACCAGAAGAAGAAGAACAAAGGAGAAATGAGCAAGTGCGCATACTGCAGTAAGGGAAATCATTCTGAGAGCTCCTGCATGAAGAATCAAATAGACATGCTGACCCAAATCCTAGAGAAGAATGGCATCTCCCTTCCAGACAGCTCAAAGAAGAGGGAAGGAGGATCAAGTTCAGATGACAGAGAGAGAGTTAATGCATTGGTTGCTGGCACATCAAGCTCACCTAGTTTCATCATTGATTCTAGAGCTTCAAGACATATGGTTTCGACCAAGGAGGCATTCACCTCACTTGACATGTTGAAAGGTCCACCAATAGTACTGGGAGATGACTCTCTCATTGAAAGTTTGGGAAAAGGGAGGATTGATCTTGATCATGGTAAGTTCAGCAATGTGTTGTATGTTCCTGGTCTTGCTTCTAACCTCTTATCAGTGTATCAGATGACCCACACTGGGTCTCCAAAGAAGGTCATATTCTCCCCTGATGAAGTTGAGATCATAGAGATTTCAAGTGGTAAAGTCATTGCAAAAGGAGTTGCAAATCACACTTCAAAGGTCTACATGTTCTCACACTTCCTACCCTACTCAAACCCCTCTGCTCTTCTGATTCATGCTAATGACGAAAGAAAGATTTGGCATGAAATATTTGGCCACCTAAATTACAAGTATATTTCTGATCTTAGTGAAAAAGAGATGGTCATAGGGTTACCCAAGATAAAATTTTCCAAAGGAGTCTGCCAAGGTTGCATCCTAGGAAAACACCCAGAGCATAAATTTGAGAGAGCTAGTCATGAGAGAACCTTTGCACCTCTTGAGTTGATCTACAGTGATGTTGCTGGCCCATTCCCTCATATGTCCATGATTCAGTCCAAATATGCATTGAATTTCATAGATGAATTTTCCAGGTATTGCTGGGTTTACTTCCTAAAACACAAGTCTGAAGTTTTTGGCCTCATCAAAGCCTTTAAGGCTTTGGTTGAAAACCAGTCTGGGAGGAAACTCAAGGTCCTCAGATCTGAAAATGGTGGTGAGTATGTCAAGTCTAAGTTTATTCAATATTGTGCAGATGTAGGTATTCAGATGCAGCATTCTATCCCTTACACACCACAACAGAATGGTGTTGCTGAGAGGAAGAACAGATCACTGAAGGAGATGGCAACATGCATGATGGAGGATAAGACTTTGCCCCCAAAGTACTGGGCCGAAGCTATAAAATGTGCAGCCTATATTCAGAATATGGTGCCTCATAAACAGCTTGATGGTATGACTCCTTTCGAAGCATGGAGTGGGCACAAGCCAGATGTGACCCATTTCAGGATTTTTGGCTCAAGGGCTTGGGCTAGAATTTCAACAGAAAAGAGAAAGGCTTTGCAGCCCCAAAGCCAAGAGTGTCTATTTGTTGGGTACTCTAAAGATTCAAAAGGGTACAAGCTGATAAATTTGAGCAAAAACAAAGCCTTCATTGAAAGGTGTGTTCAGTTTCAAGAAGAACCCCTAGGAGCAGTGGAAGTTGGAGAAGCCTCTTCACCACCAGAACCTATGAATGTAAGTGAAGAGATAGTTGAACATGCTGATTCTGATATGTCTGATAGTGATGAGTTTATTTCAGATCCTAAAATCCCTACAAGGGCAAAGTGGGCAGCCAAGACCATTCATGCAGTAGGAGAGCTAGATGGGAATCCTAATGACCCTAGGAGGACTAGATCTCAATTTGAGAGTGCTCTGTACATGAAGGATCCTATGTTTGTTGAGAAATTCTATCTAATGGTGGAATCAGATCCTTGGACATATTAATATGCAGTAGGAGATCCAAGATGGCAAGCATCCATGAAGGAAGAGTTCAGCTCACTCCAGAAGAGCAACACTTGGGAGTTAGTTGATCTTCCCCCAGGGAGGAAGCTAGTTTAGTTCAAGTGGGTGTACAAGACCAAATTTGCTGCTGATGGTTCACCTCTGAAGTACAAGGCCATATTGGTAGCCAAGGGATACTCATAGGTTCATGGCATAGATTACAATGAGACCTTTGCACTAGTGGCAGAGATGGTCTCCATCAGGCTAGCCTTAGCCATTGCAGCATCAAAGCAATGGGAGGTACATCACATGGATGTAAAGTGTGCCTTCCTAAATGGAGATCTCACTGAAGAGATATACATGCAGCAGCATCAAGTATTTTCTACTAACCCATCTCTTGTGTGCAGGCTAAGGAAGTCATTGTATGGGCTAAAGCAAGCCCCCAGGGCTTGGTATGCCAAGATTGATAGCTTCTTGCTATCACTAAATTTTGTTCGATGCAAATCAGATCCAAATGTCTATTTGAAGTTGATTAATGGTTCATTAATGATCATTGTGTTATATGTTGATGACCTTCTCATTTAAGGAAGCTCAAAGGATGAAATTGCTTCCTTGAAGGGTGCAATGAACCAAGCCATCTCCATGACAGATTTGGGGCTCTTAAGCCAATTCTTGGGGCTTGAGATTGCTCAAACCAAAGCTGGAATCAAGGTGCACCAGTCCAAGTATGCCTTGGATTTTCTTAACCAAATTCAAAATGAAGGATTGCAAGCCAAGCAAGAGTCCTTTCCTTTCAGGAGTGAAGCTTGAAGAAGCTAATTCTTCACCTATGGTAAACAATACTCTGTATAGGAAATTGATTGGATTTTTGTTGTATCTTACACATACTAGACGTGATATTTATTATGTAGTAAGTGTGGCTTCTAGATACATGGATCAGACTCATGAGATCCATTGGAAAGCAGCCAAAAGGATCCTTAACTTTGTTCAGGGAACAAGGACACATGGGATCTTCTATAAAGCAAAATATGATCTTGATTTGATTGGGTTTACTGATAGCGATTGGGCAAGTGATAGCACAGATAGAAAGTCCACATCAGGATATGTGGTCATGCTTGTATAAGGGCCAATCAGCTGGTCAAGAAAGAAACAGAGTGCCATTGCACTCTCATCTACAGAAGCAGAGTACAGAGGAGTTGTCAATGCAACAACTCAATGTTTATGGTTGCAGGGGTTACTTGGAGAGTGTGGCTTTGAATCAGAGTACTCAACTACCATATACTATGATAATAAAAGTACCATTCGAATCTGCAATGATCCATCTCAGAAGCAGAGAACCAAACACATTGAGATCCATATGCACTACATCAGAGAGGTTGTGCATGATGGCACCATTCACCTACTCTTCTGTTCATCTTCAGAACAAGTAGCTGATATATTCACCAAAGCATTTTGTGAGAATACCTTCAACAATCTCAAATCACTGCTGGGGATTTTTGATCATGCTTTGAAGCATGAGTGAAGACAAGATTTCCAAATTTTGTTTTACAGTCCATGTTTAAGGGAGGATTTTCCCACTGGGTTTTTGCCTCCTTCCTTGGTTAAATGGACTTGCAGTATGTAAAGGGTGAATAAGACTTGTTTCTAGGCCCTATAATTTTTTGATATATTACTCATAAGTCAGGCTTAAGGGGCAGTGTTAGAATAATAAACCCATAGTTAGCTACCTTAGACATTAAGTAATCTATTTTTGTCTTATTTGCCTAGTTTCTATGTCCCACCTTATGGAAGTTGTCATCTACACATCCATAGTGGTCAAACTTGATAATTTTGACTCATGGAGCACTTGGTAAAGCTCATGGAATCAAATCTGATTTATTCCTGGCCTTCCTAGTGCCCTTCTTCTTTTTCTGCTTTATTGCCTGCTTTTTTAGTGCTTTAAGGGAATTGGGAAAGTTTGACTAGGTGAGGTTAACTTGTTTTTTGTCCTACACATCCTCCACTATTGTATCCTATGAAAAGCATGCATGAGTTTTCCTTCCATTACCTTTTAGTTTTCCTAAGTGCTTTTTCCAATTCATGAGCTCCTTGACAGTTTTGGAAACTGCTTTATGCACCTATGGCGGATTTGCTTAATTTTAGTAAGCATGCTTTTGACTAGATTCGAATTGCCTACTCATGCATTCAAATCCCTTATGTAACTATTTATTGTGGAAGCCTATGAATTCACAGGGTTGGCTATTGTACACTGATTTAATACAGTTTAGTGTTTAGCTCCATATTCAGTCTCTTTTGTGAGTGATTTTGCATGTATAATTCATAATTGTTGTGAGTGTAATTGCTCTATCACTAGGTTCAATTTCCACAACAATTGCATAGATAAGCATGAACTTGGGAAATTTTGTTATCAGATTTAGGGTTTGAACAAAGGACCAAATAAAATGGAAAATGGGTAACAAAAAACTTGAACCAGCAAACAAGAAATCATGAAGAACAAGCTGAATATGTTACAGCAGAAGGTAAGGGTTTTGTAGAAGAACCAAATTAGAATAATTTGTTTCTTGAAGTTTCAATTACAGATGAAAACCCTGAAACATTAAGAATGATGTTAAAGAATATAACTTCAAAGAATGAAGCACGAGTTCAACTTTTGAAATCACAAAGCATTGTTGTAAAGCCTAGGACTAGTTTAAGAAGTAAATTGCAGGCAGAAATGGAATTGGTGCATGAATACTATGAATAAATTGTGATGATAAATGATTCTTTCAGCGAAGAAATTGTACACACATCCAAAGGTCAATATGGTTTAGATAATGAGAATTTCATTGATGTTTAGGGAGTTGCAGGGTCTATACCAGAAATCTTTTACACAAATAAACAAGTGTGTTAAGAAGATTGCTCAGTCTCGAAGCTTCCACAAGAAGATGAGGTCCTTATGAAAGAAAAATCCATTGAAATAACTCCAGAATTAAACCAAATTAAGAAATATTTGCAAACATATAAGGAGCAAACCAAGTTTTTACAGAATATTAATGAGAAGTTAATGACTGCAAATAAAAGATTACGAGAAGATTTGGAGGAGAAGGAAGTAGATTATCAGAAGTTACTTTCAATATCTAAAGACATTTTGAAAGAGAAAAAAAACATCCAGAAGCAGTTCAAACACATGAAGACTTAGAGTAAGGAGACGCATAATCAAATGGAGAACAAAGATGCTGAGTTTTCCAGATTGCAAAGAAGATCCCAGGTTGTAAGTGATCTAACTGTCTTAGCAGAGGCTTCTAAGAGTCTTTAGAATTAGAGTCATAGTTGGCTTTTGAAATCAATTAGGTTTTGACAGATGTCTATTTCTATTTGTATTTTGTATTACACTTGTATTACAATTGTTTTAGGAAGATCGACTTTTCTATTTTTGAAAGAATTCGATCCATAGAAATAGGATCTGATAACTATCTGAGAAGCTGAGAAGTTTTGTATATAAGGATAGTATCTAGATTTGAAAGAGGGTGGTAATTGGAGATGGGAATCCAATTTTGATGTATGTTGTATGACATGAAAATCTTTGCATCTTCAATACAGGTTCTTCTTTGATATGATTATTATTACGAGCTGATTTTGTATTTTTATGAATTGTGTTTTTTATGATTTATCCTGTATATGGTCAATTACATTCCATTACATGATTCTTATGATAAAATACAGTTATATTTCAAACATTTAGTGACAGAGTCAGTTTCATTCCATAAATTTGTGCTCGTAGTTCCCTTGATATTGAATTTTTTATTCCATTTTATGTCATACAGATCTTTAATGGTTATGTGATTTTCCTATATCTTTGATTATATACCAACCTAGTTTTAATTTTGATTTTATTGAATTATATTTAAAAAAAAAAGATTTCTTTAAGCTTGAACCCCTGTAGTCTAGGTTCAACTTTAGGCTTTAGGAATAACAAGTTCCTCACAAATCCTTGGATGGAATCATTTCTTTCGAATCTTGGAGTGGACACAATCCTGATGTGTCCCACTTCAATATTGTTTGGCTCTACAGGTCAGGCTAGAATTCCACAAGAAAAGAGAGGATTTGCAACCCCAAAGCCATAAATTCCTATTTTTTGGATATCAAGAATATTCCAAAGGATAAAAATTGATAAACATGAGCACTCCAAAATATTTTTTCTAAAGGAGTGCTCAGTTTGAAGAAGAGACCATGCCAACAACTGAAATTGAAGAATCCTCTTCACCGCCACCTCTGATTGCAAGTGAATATTCTAATGAGATTTTTTTTTCTGATATGTCTAATAATGAATTTTTTATTGCATATCCAGGAACTCTTACAGTACCTAAGTGGGAATCAAATACTATTCAATAAGATGGGGAACTAGTTGGGAATCCTAGTGATCCTAGAAGATCTAAATCTTAGTTCGAGTGTTCCCTCTTTGTCAAATATCATAGTTTTATTGAGAAGTGTTATATGATGATTGAATCTGATCCATAATCATGTGAATAAGACTAATATGTTCAAATATGTGAATAATCCATGAAAGAAGAATTCCATTCGCTACAGAAAAATGAGACATGGGAACTAGTTAATCTCCCACCAAGCGGAAAGCTAGTGAAGTAAAAATGCATCTTAAAAAAATATGTTGATGGATTTCCTCTGAAGCAAAAATAAATTTTAGTAGCCAAAAGATTCTCTCAAGTCTAATTCATTGACTACAATGATACCTTTTCACCAATGGAAAATATGGACTCAATAAGACTAGTTTTGGTCTTCACAATATACAAGCAATGGGAGGTACATTGCATGGATGTAAAGAGTGCCTTCCTACATGGTGATATAAAATAAGATATATATATATGCAGTATCTAGAAGTTTTTGATACTAATTCATCTCTTGTGTGTAGGTTGAAGAAATCATTATATAGGATAAAAAAATCTCCCAGAGCTTGGTATGCTAAGATAGAGGACCACCATAAGTCAAATGACATGATATGTTTTTGGGGGTCTTCCCTATAATTCCCTTCAACATTTTTATGTACGATGGGATGTTGGTTGAAATAGGGATTGATTTGGTAGCATGGCGAATCACATCGTTGGTCATCCTTTCCAAATTAGGTAGGTTGAGGTTGGCCATAAATGGAAAACCCATAGTCGTAGGTACTCCAAGTGGAGGATTTGTTAAGGGAGGTTTCTCCATATGGGGGTTCCTGGTGGGTGGAATTTTTATATGGGAGTTACTATAAGAAGGGGTTCCCATTGAAAAATAACCTTTGTATGTATTCCTCATTACAACATTCCTAGTGGGTGGGTTTCCTATGGGAGGATTTTTTGAAGAGAGGCTCCCAGAACGTGGGTTTCCCATGGGATGGTTCCCATTAGGCGAGTTCCAAATGGGAGGGTTCCCAATAGGTAAGTTCCCAATCAGTGAGTTCCCAGTAGGTGGGTTTCCAATGAGAGGGTTCCCTGTTAATATTGTGAACCATTGATATACAAGAAAATATGAATTTTTTAGGAAGGGAATTATGCAGTGGATTAATCAAAGAGAATGTACACTTAACATGAAATTCATGCCACAAATTAAAGATAAGCCAGAAAAGAATTTCCCAGATAATAAAAACATTAATATTCATTCATTAATAAAAAAATATAATGATTATACAATAAATATGATTCGAATTCTAAAGATAGGATTTGAATCTATCAATTCTAACTAATTGATTAGCTAACTCAGCGTGTCTAAATCAATGTTGGAGCTCACTAATCTAACTCTAGATATCTAAATCAGTCTACAATTAGTTAATTGATGATGTAGGTGGGAAGAAGGTGCCACTCTCCTTGCATGCATGCAAAAAAGGTGCTAGGCTAATTTAAATTGATCTCACTAATTGTAACTAGAAGTTAACTTAGCATAACTACTTACCTACAACAACCAATTGATGGAGGCTACTGGTGGCACTTAGAATGGGATCCTATAATGTAGGGATTGGTCCCAAGGGAAAATAAATTCATGCATGCACATGAAGTAAGTGGAAGATAACCTTTAGGTGTGCCCCCCACACTTTATTATAGAAATAATAACTCCCTAAGTTAGGAAAAATGACCAAATAGACAATATTGGACAAAGGAGGTTAATTAATCCTAACACCCCCCTCAATCCTAACTTTGGACAACTTGGGACTTGGAAACTAGGCCAAGGTAATCCATACAATATAAATGAATAAAATATTGCTTAATAAAATAAGTAGAATGGGGAAAACCTCATGGGAACCCCCCCCTCTCAAAATAAGCAGGAATCAAGAAACAAGCTTTGAATACAAACTTGTGAAAGTATTTCTGCAATCTACATCTTTGTGGAGAAACAATGTATAATGTTGTTTTCTTCTATGAACTAGCATCTTGGGAATATGCATTTGAACCTCTCCCAAATAAATGATTATGTCTAGAGTAATTTTCCTCTTTGGAAGAAGAGGACTACGCTTAACTGAATCAAGCACATAGATCAATGAGGGTGAAATAATCACTCCTAAAATATGATATTTCTTCCAAAACATAAAAATTATCACTTTTATTCACACCAATAGAAACATTAGAGAGAGAGAAATCGAATTCCTCTTCATTTTCTAAAGCAATCATTGGCAAACTTTGCACAAAATTTAGAACAGAAGAATCACTGGAGAATGCTTGAGTAGAATGGAAGGATATTTTTTATTCAATAATATATATTTGAATTTCTTCTTATGTATCATCTATATGAGAAGATGAGATATCAGAGATCTCTTAAACTTCTGGAGCAATAGGAGAAGGATTCACTTCAAGGATACTTTCAACAATTAGAATTGATTGAGTTGAAGATTCTGCTTCTTTATCTTGAACAACTTCATTTGAGAAAATAGAGGTCAATACTTTTGAAGGAAGAAATATTTTTGTGCTAGGTGTGCTCTCCAAATTTCTATAATTATCCTCATTGTGCTTTTCAAAGGTTGTATCCAATTATGTCCAGATATTTTGGGTATTCAACAGAATCAGTAAGGTAGCGCATGCTTGGAGAAAAATCCATACATATCCTTCCAAAATATCTATCACCGTCATTTATCCAGTCATTTTAATATTCATAATATTCTTTACCAATCACAATAGATAACTCATAGAGACCTTGTCTCTTTAGAGATGAAATAGTCTTCAATTTCCACTCTAAATATTTTGTGAATGGAGTAAGAAGAAAAACTGATGCTCTTGAATCCATATTGAAGTTGTACCTGCAAAATATCATTGCAAAACAAACCAATTCACAATAATATAGTAGCTCAAGCCATTCCACCTCGAAATATGCACTTTTATAGAGTTTGTCACACCTGCAAGGCAATAATTGCAGGAATTATGTGGAAACTCAGCTGCTTTTGGTGCACAATGGAGGTCAGACAAGGTTTTATTATAGCCTGAACAAGGGTCTAATACCATGTTAAATTTGTCAACCATTGATCTATAGAAAAATATGGAAGGTGTAGGAAGGGAATTATGCAGTGGAATAATCAAAGAGAATGTACACTTAACATAAAAATCAAGCCACAAATTTTAGATAAATCTGACGAGAATTGCTTAGATGATGACAACATTAATATTCATTCATTAATCAATAATACAATGATTACACAATAAATAGGATTAAAAATCTAAATATAGGATTTGAATATATCAACTCTAACTAACTGATTAGATAACTCAGTGTGTCTAAAGCACTATTGGAGCTCACTAGTCTAAACTTTGTATGTCTAAATCATTCTGCAATGAGTTAAATGATGAGGTGGATGGGAAAAAGACACCACTCTCCCTGAATGCATGCAAAACTAGCACTAGGATAACTGAAAGTGATCTAACGGATTGTAACCCAAGGTTAACTCATCATAAATTCTTACCTACCACAACCAAATGATGGAGGCTACTGGTGGAACTCATACTGGGATCCTATAATGTATGGATTGGTCCTAGGGGAACATAAATGCATGCATGCACATGAAGTAAGTGGAATATAACCTCTAGGTGTGTCCCCCACACTCTAATATAGTAATAATAACTCCCTAAGTTAGGAAAAATGACCAAATAGACTATATTGGACAAAGGAGGATTAATTCATCCTAACATTCCCAATAGGTAAAGGTCTACTACCAACTGATGGGATGCGAGAAACCATGGGGCTATGTGGATGTGACATATTTGTGTGGTATGGATCAATATTGTATGTCTATTTATATGTATCTTATATGAAACTCTCATGACCTAATAAATGTCAACCCAGGAATGTAACTTAGAGTTGCATACATTATCTGTGCAGATAAAATACCCTAGTGAAAAATCTTATTTACTATTATAAAGAAGAAGTCAAACTATTCAAATTTAATTAATAGGAAAGAAAACAAAGAACTCTAAAAGCACACTTAAATCCCAAAGTTGTTTATGTCAACCCTAATCCTCAAAATTTCAGAACTAATGAAATCCAAAAATAAACTTTGGATAAAGTTTTGAATCTTGTTACACAATGCGTAAATGAAAACTGAAACAAACTCTAAGAGTGATAAGTAAAGATTTACCAATTTATAAATATACAAAAGAAAATAACTACTATCTTAAACCATAACAAGAATCTTAATAAGTGATGAATAAAATGTATCGAAATTTGAGTTGTATGGCATATTATAGGAACAGAGTCAGAGTATTTATATTCAAGGACAATTTAAGGGACCAAGGAAGAAAACACACTAGTACTATTAACTAACAAGGGTTTTGACTAAGTACAGGAAAAATGACATGTAGAACGTAAATGTTTTAGATTTGAAATATGCCGGATGATTGCTATGAGAAAAATTAAAAATTGTCTACTTAAACCTTACTAATTCCGGAATAGCCTAGAATTTATACTAAACTATCTACGAGAGTTGTTTGAATATTTGTTGGAGGATAACAACTCTATCAACATGCAATTAAGACTGGAAACTATTGTACTCAATAATCAATTTCTAAAGTAAACAAGAAGATCGAATTCATGGGGACCTAACAACCTATAAGGCAGTACTATGATCAATATAAAAATTGCATGAGAAAATTATGACTAAACCAACCATAAACTAAATTATGTTCGGGTACATAGGGTACTCACAAAATACCGAACACCTAGAGTAACCACTCACACAAACAAATCATAGATCAACAAACTGATGTTTTCATGTGGTTTAAAACCTTGAGAGGGAAACACTCCATGGCCCCATCAAAATAGCTACTTGAGGTAGTTTATTATGCAAAATAAATAAAGTTACAAATGAGATTCTCATAATCGATCAACTAGAGAATGACCCTCCATTCTCTTTAAATACATATCATGGACCAATTGGGTGTTAAGACATGGATCAAGGGTAGGTATGATCTAAGAGAAGATGAATCATCGAATCACTCCATGTCTAGAACATATCATGATAGTCATATTAGATATTTACAAAGGTATAATAATGCATACTAAAGAAACACACTTTTCCTAATGGATAGATTATAACAAGTTGATCTTAACTAACTCCTAAGTGTCTAAATATCCTAACATCCCCCCTTAAGAACAACTTGGGATAGGATTGAAGGATTTACAAAAAAGACACTATTAGGAGAAGGAAGGAGGCATTAGAGCATATCCTCCCTTAGTGACAAATTCCTAAACTCATAACATAGATCAAAGTTTAGAAAACTTTTCTTATGTAAGAGACTTGGTGAAGATGCCTACAACTTGATCATCTGTAGGGAAAAAGAGCACTTCAAGAATGAGATCATGAATAATATTTCCGATGAACTGCATATGTAGCTGCACTTCAAGAATGTGATTATGAACAATATTTCTGATGAAGTGCATATGTAGCTTTGATACCATGTAAGGTTTGTCGTTACACCAAAACCTGTAGATGTTGATGAACATTTGAAACCGAGAACAAGGACTAATCACTAGGCATGGAAATTAGTCCATGTTTTCATATTACCAGAGGTGGGATGGTTATACCATGAGGAGGTTGTACCGATATTCCAACAACCCGCTTGTTGCGTAGCTCAGGGGAATTGAACCTGAGACCTATTCTCTGATACCATGTTTGGTTACACAAGGTACTCCCAAAATAATGAACACCTAGAGAATCCACTCACACAAACAGATCACAGATCAACACACCTATGTTTTCATGTGGTTTAATCCCTCCAGAGGGAAACACTCCATGGCCCCATCCAAATTAGTACTTCAGGAGTTTATTATGCAAAACAAAGAAAGTTACAAATGAGATTCTCATCATTGATCAACTAGCCAATGACCCTCCATGCTCTTTAAATAGATATCATTGACCAATCGAGTGTTAATCCACATATCAAGGTTAGGTATGATCTACGAGAAGATGAATCATCAGATCACTCAATGTTTAGAACATATCGTGACTATCATATTAGATATTTACAAATGCATAGTAATGCATACTAAAGAAACACACTTTTCCTAACATATACGTTATAACAAGTTGACCTTAACTAACTCCTAAGTGCCTAAATATCCTAACAAATTCTGATGTTAATTCATTCAACAACAAATATACTATGTCTCAGTATGATTCTACAAAACCATGCTAGAATCAAGTTAAATATCGAGGACAGGAAATATACACAACAAAGAATAAAAATGAAGAACAGAATCTAAGAATGACCTATATTCTACAATGAGAAACTTATTTCAAACCTATGAAAAGAATTGGGATAAAATTTAAAACCATGCATGAATTAACTATGATTATAAGACAATCAAGATGATTAAAACCATAACTATATATTTGCAATCCCAAATGTTGAGTGGAAAATCTAAAACATACCGCTAATTATTCCTCTAAACCAAAACATCTTGGAATGTAATTTCATTTTCCATTCCTATGCTAAGACAATCTCCTCACCGATCACTTATTGATTTCAAATGATTCATGTACTTTTATTAAAAGAGAAATGTTGCAATGTGTTTCTAAATAACTTCAAGAAAAATAGGAATTAATATCAATGATGCGGTTTCTATATTATAGAAAACCAAACCTACAAGCAATATATACCAAAACAAAAGTTATTCAATCAATAAACGAAATCTATGTTAGATTATTCATACTCAAAATAGGATTGATGTGCCAGGAAACAAAACCCATGCATATCTACAAACACACTAAACTGAAATAAAAATATGCACACTTGAACAAAATATGCAGGATATGAACATAAAGTCCTCAGAATCCCAACTGGTGGCCCCTACCAATCAGAAGACTAGCCTGGAACTTAATATAGGGTAAACCACAAACTTACATACAGATCAACATGCTAGAATAACCATAATCTCCAAATGAGTCTTCACAATGCTATATTGAAATATAAATTCATAATAGAGTTTTTAAACAGAATAGTTTTTGCATCATTATCATTGTCCCCTACTTCCTAATACCCTTGTGTTTTTATACATATATTAAAAAACAAAGATCCCTCCTTTCTGGATGTCATAAAAAATTGATCTATACAACATACCTGATCTTGCTCCTAATATAGAAAAAGAAAGAGCTATAACAGTAATAACAATGCCTAGGCACATCCCCATGAAATAAAGTGCACGAGTGATGATCCCAACGATCATTTCTTGTATTAGCAATAAAATTATCTGAAGATCAAGAACCATTGAGAGATCCTGGTGATTGTTTGTTATCCTCGATTTTGAATGAAATCCTCCTTTATTGATTTGTTGACCCAAAGGAAAAGGTCCATCGATTACCTGTAACTGTGGGCTCAGTTCATAAAAATTGATTAATACCGGGAGGAGTAATACATTGAAAAAGATTACTTATTAGAAATCAATTAAAATTCTTGTTCAACCAATTAAAAATACCAAAAATAGGGTCAAATTACTCACTTAGCTCTAAATGCCTTTGGTTTTCAAAAACAAATAAAATGAATATATTATATGGTAGAGAAGGAGGCTAGTAAATAGTAAAAGAGGCCAAATAACATAGGAATAAGTAGCATAATAGGGAAAATTATGGGTTCCAACATCTCCCCCAAACTCATTAGGTTGCATGTGCTCATACAACCATAGGTAACATAACATCACTGAATAATTTCTCTCACAGCCTTAAAATTATCCTTATACATCTTGAAATTCTGAGAATATTTATCAACTGATGCTGTTAGTTGATCGGTTTTGGAGACCAATTGATTTTTTTCTTCCTCTACTTCTTGTTTTGTAGTTGTAATAATCCATTTTTAGATTGAACATGTTGATGGAGACTAGTAAGTTCTGAAACTTAATTTTGCAATCCTTGTATATGTTCCTTAAAACTACCAAGTTCATATTCTATGGATAGATTTACATTTGCACTTACCTTCTGTGGACTGTTTATTTAATAAGAATATTCAAGTGATCCTTGCACCTCATCATTATTCCCAGGAGTGGTCGCAGACCCAGTTGAGCCATGGAATTCTTGAGGTAATGCATTGGGTATATCAGGAAATTGTATCTGCTTCCCATTCATTTTCGATCTTCTTGCTAATGATTGGGATAGAGGGACATAAGCATCATCATCAGATACACAGGGTCAACATCTAAACCTTTTGATTTAACTACCGCATTTTGAGACAAACGAGGATGGGATGAACTACGATTATGCAAACGTGATCAAGAAGTAAGGTAGTTGAATCTTTGTTTCCTTTTACCTGTCACAACATGCCTCTCATATGTACCAAAAATTTCCTTAACAATATTTGTAATAAATACATCGAGATCGTCAGGATCACCTTCCTGTTTGGATTCTTTTTTTTCTCTGGTTTTATATTGGCTCCAATTTCTGATGTTTCATGACACTTACCAGATTCTTCTGTAGGTGTATAACCACTTAGATTTTCATCATTAGAAGAAGAGTGTCGAAGCTCTAGCAATCCTAGCCATAAAAAACGTTTACAAGACACATTTTCTTTACTTATCTTGTCAAGAAGGATCATTTTAACAAGGGCATGGTGGAAAACAGTCGATTGAGGTGACTGAATAATATTCTTCACTGAATTTTTCATCTTGTGGAGGCTTCTCCATAAAAATTATGGAATATTTACCTCATGACTAGGTTCAAAATGCATCAACAACTGAATATGATAGAGGAAGGTCTAACAATACCTTCCTTTGCATGCAAGGAGCTTCTGTATAATCAACAATGGGTCACTCCATTGTGGAAGCAATCCGTCACGAGAAATCCCCTTTAACCAATCACAGTTTTGAAACCCTTTTCACATGAAATGGTTTGAGTCCTTTGAAGCCACTACTTGTTTCTTGAAGAATTCAACCCCTATCCTTGGAAATCATGTTTCTTCAGCAACTATTTCCTCTATCACTATCAGCTGAACATTCCTAATTTTTGCAACTCGATCATCAAAACTCAAGGAAAATTGTAGAGTAACCTTGTCATTATACCCTTTGATCCTATAAAATAAAGGGAACCAACCATATTGCTTGAACATATCCTGGTAGGAATAAAATTCAGGGAGTTTTTCTAGGGCTTGGTGTAATGTCCCCTTTTTGGAATTTTATTAAAATGCCCAATTTTCCAATTTTTTCACAATTTTGGCTCTTGACTAGTTTTGATGTCTAGACCTCCAAATTGACCCAAATGCTTCCAAATTTTATCTGAAGGTACATGAATGATAATATAACTTAAATATCATGCTCATGTATGTTTTTTTACCTCCCAATTACTTCTACAAACTTTTTTAATGTTCAGTTCAAAGTAGGAGTCTTTACTAGCAAATTGGGGCTCCAATTGCCCCCGGGTAATTGTCGGAAATAGATTTACAAATGATCCCAAAGTCACTTGAATTTATGAACAGAGGATGGGTATGTGTAAGGGACCTTTTAAAAGTCTCATATGCATCCCTTTTCATTTTATACATGCTTTTATGACTCTTTCCAAAACAATTCCCAAGTCACAATTTCGACCCTTGGGGAAAATGCACCAAATCTTCTCCCAATGCAATAAAAATGAGTAAAATGTATTCCAATGCTTAAGTACTGAACATGGGAATTTAAATACACATTAATTAAAGTCCATCCATAATACATTTAGCATATATACATTCCTCCATTCTAAATAATAAGCATTACCATGGCATATATCAAAATGGAGTGGAAATGGTCATCGTTTGCTCATTAAAAGTCATTTTGACATACAAATATTGGGAATTTCGACTTGAAACTTTATGAGAATGAATAAAGGATAATATTTAACTGATTACAATCATAAATGTACAATTAAAGTCTCTCCCAATTTTAAATCATCAGCATTACAATGGTTCACAACAAGATAGTGGGGAAATGACACTATTTCTTCATTGTTCAACATTTTTACATGAATTATTTTGGGTATTTCCACCTGAGAGTATTATAAACATGAAATAAATATAATATACATTATCACATAATAAAATTGGCATTATAATATTCCCCAAATAGATCAATAGCTCACCCAAAGCGTAATCTCTCCATTGGCATGAATATGGTGTAAAAACTGGAAATAGTTGAGAGAGAGTGCTGCAATAGAAGAATCCAAATGATTTCCTATAGATTAAACCTGAAAATAAAACTCCATTAAAACTCCATGAAATACCTGAGTGTCCTTTCCAAAAACCAACTAGGATGGGAATCTTTCACCCTCGAAATTGGCTTAAGCAAGAAAACTAGTCATCCACTAGCTCTTACAATTCACAAATGACAATTTCACAAATGAGAAAAAGCTTATTATCATGGATGATCCCTGTATTTTATAAAAATTATTAGTCTTATAAGGTTCCAAATCCAAGTTGAATCGGTGTGGCTACTCATGCTATGCCATGTGGGATCTCTCTTCACCTTCGCTCTTCTCCCAAATTTTAGTAGGAGCCTCTTGTACTTCTCCAACTCCCAAATTAGACATCTAAGATGCTCTATTCAGTCCTAAAATGTACATATGTCAGTATGTTATCCTTCATATCTGAATTTTTTCATAACTATCATAGAATCTCCATCATTGGTTTCATAGATGTCATAAATGTAAGGGGAATTTAGCCAAGTGTCCATGAAATTCCCATTTGGCTCTTCCTCTCCCATGTAAGTTACAATTCATCCAAAATCAGACTTATGAAGTATATGGAAAATTATATTAGCCTAATAATCCATCCAAAAACATTAGGCTTACCATATATTCAAATTTGCAAGAGAAAGATACCATTTAACATAGGAATTTTAGCCAGTGTGGGCCCCATAGTCTCCATGTGTCTTCATGCTCCATTGCCAATTCCATTTTCTCTTTTATTTATTTAATAAGCTAAATTATTAAATATTTATCCCCTTCTAATGTCTAAACATCATTTATTATCCCCCTGTTACGGAGAGAAATTCCTATGGCTTGGGGTACCACAACAGACAGATAGACTCCAGAAATCAATCTTTCCCAATATGCAATAGAAATAAACAATCTAACACTAAAGGAT
>LPNX010608061.1:0-12259 GCA_001517045.1 Pseudotsuga menziesii
GAGTTCTTCATATTCCTCATTGCTTGAGGGATATTCTTTGGATGGAAAGAGCTTGATCTTCAGTTGCTCCCACCTTCTCTTCTTGAGCTTCTTCTTCTTGCGAGTTCTCTTTCTAGAGTCTATTGAAAGTAATCACTTCCTTCTAGCACACAATCATCACATGAATGAATTCCATGGTCCTGGGAGGCCATTCAAGGTGGCCATCACCACTTTTGCATTCTTCACTTTTTATTTTACCGCTTCAAGTTGTTCTTTGATTTGAGAGACTCTTATGACTGTATGGTCTCTGCATTCTGGATCTTCACATTCTTCGACTGGTTTCTTTAAGTCATATTCTGATTTTGTTCTTCCCTTCAAGTAGCTTGAAATTCTGGAAGACCTTCAACAGCTTTGCTTGCAAAAGGTAGTGCTCTGTAATGCCAAAGCTCATTTGGCTCTACTGTGTCATGGATCAAGGATTTTTATGGATATCCCTTCAATTTGTACAAGCCTCCTTCCTGTTCTTCAATCACTACTACATCATCGATAGTCTTTCCTTTTGACCATATGATGACTTGACCATCTATGAATGTAGCCCGCATTCCTTTTGCATCAATGCTGAAATGGAGAGAAGGTTCTTCTTCAATCCTAGCACAAACAATACTTCTTTCATTGTTAAAGGCTTACCAGAGTCTAGCTTGTATGAAGATTCCCCACTACCTGTTATTGGATATTGGTAGTCATCTCCTAGTTTCACCTTGTGAGGTGATTCATGTTCTGACAGTCTTACAAAGGATTCTTTAAATCCCGTCATATGTTTGGAAGCCCCACTGTCTATAATCCAATAATCACTTCCATGAGTAATGTTACCTATGAGAGGTGATATCAGAACATATTCATCCTTGCTTGAAGAATCTTCACTTTCATATATGGATCTCTTTCTGGATGGTTCATCATCCTCTGCAGCATGAGCATGATGTCTTGTTTGGCCTTGACCAATTTCTTCTTGTGAAAGGCTTCTAACCTCGTCTCCCTCTAAAACTGGAACCTCTATACTCAGGTAGGTATCCAATCTAGTTTCTTCAGAGAGATTAGATACTTCCAGGCTTGGAAGTTGTCAACTTCCCCAATCTTGTCACCAATCTGATGTGATATATCATATTGAAATGAGAACCTCAAATGGAAATAGCAAAGGATTAGATCTTACCGATTTGAGGTGTCCGTCCTTGTCCCGGAGTTCGCTGATCTAGGGTTTGTCGCAGAAACCCTAATTTTCAAAACTTGGAAACTTTCATATCTGATTGGACAAATAGATAGATCTCTTCAAATGGAGCTGTCCAATGTACTCATTTTCTGAAAACAGTGGAGGGAAGCTCCCGAAACAGGAAGCCCTAATTTACTAATTTCTTCTGCAGAAATGCCTATTAATGTTTCTATGATATCTCCGAAATTACTTATCCTCTATGTCGGAAATTTCACACTGAGGTAACCTCGCATGTCCCTGATCCAAGAATGCAAGTTTCATCAGAATTGGTTTCACCATTTGGGATTTATGATGCTTTTCCCAAGGTGACCTGTTACAGGGATGTTCAGAACAATGAAGTTTTACGGCATTCCACGTGTCACTGGTTCATGTTCTAAGTCTAATATTTGTACCACCAAAATTAAATTTGGTGCCCTTTCTGTAAAATATTTAGGAGTTCCATTTGGACCTCTGTAGCTCAAGATATTGCATATCTCCCCAGATGTCCTATTTAGGGATGAATTCTGGAAGAGGCTGGAGCCCTAACTTGGAGAGATCATATCTCCTGGAGTACAACGAATATGAGTATGATTTTTGGACACAGGATTCATAAGGATTTTCTCTTTGGTCCCTACAATTTTAATTGTCTAATACTTCACCAATATCAGAATATAGCGACTGTACCAAAACTTAGCAGTTTTAGTATTTAGGGTTTCTCCTAGCTCAGGGTCAAACTAGGGTTTGACTTTTCTGGAGTTTTACCCAACCAAATTTCTTGATCCAAGTCTCTAAACTTAGGTTTTTATGAGTATAATAACCCTATGCTAGTCTCACTCAAAAATTCATCTTCTGTAGAAAGCCCTAATTTCTGCATCAAAGACTGAAAATGCTCGAAATCAAATTCCGATTCGACAGAAAGATGCGCCCTAAGGAGGAGAGTTGTTCCACCTTAATTTTGCTAAAAATATGTGGAGGAAGATCCAAAAACTAGGAATCCCTAGTTCCTATAGCTGCACAATGTCTTCTTCTCAGGTTAGCTCTTATACCATGTTAGTTTTTCATCACATTAAGCTAGCATTATGAACTTAGGATCTTTTCACTGAGAGAATAAAAAGCACAGCAAGAAAACATAAGCACATCACAAGAGACAATAGACACAAAGATATTTTCCTTGGGGAAACCTTAGAGGAGAAAACCCCACAACTTCCTCTAAGATAAAATCAGCACCAAAACAGTAAGAGATCTCCCAACAATAGTGGCCTTCTAGTCCCAGTATATTTCCTCCTCCACAAGTGCGCCTCACTTAAGAGAGTGAATGATGTGTTTCACAATGTAATAAATAGAGAGACTCTCACTCTCTATTTATATTCATCCATTCACTTGAATTTCCTTTTCACATGTAGGTTCAACCTAATAATTACTACTCGAGCCTACACCTTAATTAGTGTATAATAACTCAAGTGCCCCGAAACTGTGGGGACTTACCTAATGACTTGATATGACTTGATTACATTATTAATCCTCCCGATAGGAACATCGGGGCGTGACTGCATGACTCAAATACATAATAGAAACATCCCAGAATAAAAATCGAGTTACAATACATAAGATACATAGAAGAATACATTCCGGAGTTACATATACATCAGCATTCCTTAGTGAATACGATTTAGATATCAAACATATAAAATTAAAGGAGAATAAGGTGGTTGATGCCTTACAAAGAAATGCAAATCTGAATTTTATAGCTGCTATTACTAGCTATAAAACATAATTGGATGATAAGTTTGAAGATATAGTATAAATGGATAAATATTATCAAAATTTAAGAGAAAATGTTATAGAAAAAAATATGAAAAAAAAAAGATTTTAGTTTGAATGAAAAAGGTTTAATGTTGTATAAAAAAGATTATATGTCCTAATGTACCAAAAATTAACTTCTTGATCTTAAACAAAGTACATAAGAGTCCTTACTCAAGACACCATGGTTACCAATAGATGATAACAATGCTAAGAAAAGGCTATTTCTTGCCTAATATAAAAAATGAAGTGGCTGAAAATATACTTCGGTGTGTAGAATTCTAGCAGGTTAAAGTTGAGCATCGACACCCAATAGGTATTTTCAAACCATTACCCATCCCATATTGGAAATGAGAATTTATCAGCCTTCATTTCATAAGAGGACTTCCTAAAAACCAAAATCAAAATTATTTTTTGATGGTAGTGGTAGAAAGAATTAGCAAAGAAACTCATCCTATACATGTTAAAACTAATTATAAAGATGCTAATATTGCTTATATTTTTATGAAGGAAGTTTTTGTTTGCATGGAATTCCAATAATGATAATTTCTTATACAGATCCTAAGTTTACTAGTAATTTTTGGAAGTCATTGTTTAAAGTATTGGACACTAAATTAAATTTAAGTACTGCTTATCATCTGCAAATGGATGGACAAAAAGAAAGAGTGAATCAAATTTTAGAAGATATGTTAAGGATGTATGTTAGGGATGATCCAAAGAAATGAAAAGAATATATGCACTTAGTAGAGTTTTACTATAACAATCATTATCAAGTTTAAGCTAATCTTAGTCCTTTTGAAATATTGTATGGTAGGAAATGTAATACTCCCATTTCATGGAGCAATCTGATTGCCATATTAATGTTAAGACCTGAATTGTTAACAGAAATGGAATTGACAATGAAACTAGTACAAAGAAATATTAAAATTGCACAGGAAAGATAAAAGAGTCATGGAGACATTAAAAGAACTCAGAATTAATTCCAAGTAGGTGAGTCTATTTTTGTCAAGGTAAAATGCAGAAAAAACTCCTTTAAGTTGGGGAGTTGTGCTAAATTACCACCCAAGTATTGTGGACCATTTGAGATATTGTAAAGATTTATAACAGTGGATTATGAGTTAGCTTTTCCACTTAATGTCAAAATATATAATGCATTTCATATTTCTCTATTGAAAAAGAATGTGCATGATGGTAATGTAATCGATTGGAATGTTATCCACACAGAACCAGAAATAGATTTTTAGGTGGAAGTAGATTGTATCCTAAACAAGAGAGAATGTTTTATATATAATCACACCATTGGACAAGTAGATGTGTAATGGAAATACCTTATTCCTATAACAAACCTGTAATTCCACATGTAAATTCTGGTAAAGTTTTGTCGGTTTATTTTTTCATATCGAGATATGAATTCTTTAACTTGGGATCGAAACCCTTTTCCATTTCCTACCTTTATATTTTATTAACAATAAAAATGTCACGTCAGTTATGGGTAACAACTCTATTAAATTGTTGGTTAAGGTGACACCGACAATCCAAATTTTACTTTAGGAATTGCTACATAACTTAATTATGATTCCCTCTATTGTTTCATGTGAGATAGTAAACACTTTAAGAGACTATTTATTAGTTCCATAAGATCATGTTTATTCCTTAGTGCATTCAAACCTTGTTCGCATTCATGTGATTATACATCAATAAACTATCTTATTAATTAAGCAAGTAGTAATTGATTTCTTACTCAAATAGAAAACGTTATATTATATCCATATCAAAACAAAACACAATATCAAATAAGACACAGATGACATACATAACATGTACAGATAAGAGAAATAGACCAAATAAACATGGTTCATCCTATCCAATGGTTATGTCCACCCAAATTTGCTAACCTTTTATTAGTTTATTCTTCAAGAGGATTACAAATCAACAGTACATTATCTACAATTTATTCTCCTTTTCCTCAATCTCTCTTTCATAGAGAATATTTTATATCACAAATCAGCCTTATAAAAAGGCCTTCCTTTTAATTAGGGAAAAAGTAATACAAATGATTTATATTTAATAAATAACTTAACTATTTATCCCTTGATAACATAGAGCTCAATCATGCTCTCTAAGAAGGTAGAACGAAACTCAAAAACATTTGGCTTAAAGTATGTTGAGCTCCAACTAACCTATAAATTATAGAACCATAACTCATGTATGTATTTAGATGGTTTTTTTAAATAAATGAGATGGGACTCTTCTCTTGAAATATCACTCCATTAACTCTTAGTAAGACTATAAAAATAAAAGGTCAACCTCTCAATTCCATGGTTACCATCAACACATGTAGTGATCTCTATTTAAGTCAAAAACAGATAATAACTAAGGGTTGACTCTCCCCTTAAGCCTACACATTAACGGTTAAGTATATTACACATGGATCAATTCAGTACTAAAATTATTATCCTTACATATAAATGACAAGGGTAAAGCATGCCGGATTTTATCCTTTTCAAGTATTTCGGTCCTCTCTAAAAACTCATATAACTTTTATAGAATACTACCTAGAAATCACTATAAATAAGAATGACAGTGATGTTAAATGCATCGCACTTTATAATATAAGAGGAGAACTGTGTTCAATCTTGAACTTCAGTCAACCAAGCTATTTTTGATGTATTTGTAACTTCAGAATGTATTTACTTGTATATCTTACGTATTGTACCCTGATGTTTATTTTGGGAAGTATATATAATGTAATTGACTCATGTCATACCTCGGTGTTTCAATCGGGAGATTCAATAATGTAAACAAGTCATGTAAATTCATTGAGTTTAACCCTCCTTGTTGATCAGAGGGAAAAGTCACCACAGTTGTGGGGCACTAGGGTTATTAGACTCTCCTAGAGATGTTGGCCCTATTAAGTAATTGTTAAGTGGCACTGACATGTTGAAGTGGACATTAAGTGAAATAAAGAATATAAATAGAGAGTGAGCCTCTCTATTTATCACGTACACACACTCACTCATTCGAAAGCATGAGTGAAAAAGGAGAAGCTCTCTCAAGTGGGAGAGAGAACAAGCTATTGGAGATCATCTTTATGTTTTCAGGTTTTACTGCTGCCATTGGTGCTAATTCTATCTCTGAGGAAGTTGTGGGGTTTTCTCGTTTAAGGTTTCCCCAAGTAAAATTATTTGTGTCTCTTGTTTCTTGTGTTTACTTATGTGCATGTTATTCTCTCAAATAAGATCCTAAGATCATATTGCTTAAAGGATAAAAATCTAACACGGTATCAAAGCTAACCTGAGAAGAAGACATTGTGTAGCTATAGAAGCGAAGGATCCTTACTTTTTGGGTCTCTCTCCTCATTACATCAGCAAAATCATTCTAGGCTAAATCTCCATTGAAGGGCGATCTTTCTGTCGAAGCAGAATTTGATTCTTGACATTTTCAATTTTTGGTGCGGGAAATTAGGGATTTTCTTAGAAGAGGAATTTTTGAGTGAGCCCAGCATACGATGGTTCTCCTCATCAAAATAAAATTTTAAATACATAGGTCGATATTTTTGGCTTGGTGTAACTTTGTGAAAGTCAAATCCTAGTTTGACCTTGAGCTATAAAATCCCTAAATACAAAAACTGATAAGTTTTGGTACATTCACTATATCTTGGGATTTTAGAAGTATCAGGGGCCAAAAATTTCACAAGTAGAATATAAAATCCTGATGTATCCTATATCCAAGTTCCAGCCTTTTATTCTCTATATTATAGGAGATATGGTTCCTCCAATTTAGGGTTCCATCCTCTCCCAGGACTCATCCCCAAAAAGGACACCTAGGGAAAATTACTATATCTTGGGCTACGAAGGTCCAAATGAAATTTATGAGGATTTTACAGAAAGGGCACAAAATGTACTTTACGTGGTCCAAGTTTTAGACCCAGAATATGAAACAGTGACATGTGGTAGTATGTACAACTTAGCTATACTGAACAGTCCTGAAACATGTCACATTGGTAACACGCTCATAAGTTTCAATTGGTGAAACCAATTTTGATGATACCTATGGTGTTGAAATAGGGACAGGAGAGGCTACATCAATGAGAATTTTTAGACACATAGGATCAGTAATTCCAGATACTGGACAAACAGTATGAGACATTTTTGTAGAAGAAATTGGTAAAATAGGGCTTCTTGTTTCAAGACCTTCCCTCCATTGTTTTCAGAAAATGACTGCATTGGATAGCTCACCTTGAAAAGGTATATATTTCTATCCAATAATATATGAAATATTCCAAGATTTGAAAATTAGGGTTTCTCTAAGAAACCCTAGATCAGCCAGCTCTCGAACAACGACGGACACCTCAAATCAGTAAGATTTAATCTTTTGCTATTTTCATTTGAGGATCTCATTTAAAAGTGATCTATCACATCGGCTTGATGACAAGCTTGGTGAGGCTGACAACTTCCAAGCATGGAAGTATATGATGTCACTATTTCTTGAAGGAAATGAATTGGACACATACATAAGTAGATAGCTTCTAGTTCGAGAGGGAGATGAGGCTAAAAGCCTTACCCAAGAAGAACTTGGTCAAGGCCAAGAAGATCATTTCTGATTCAATAACGAATAAAATTTTACCACAAGTGTCTTCCCTAAAGACAAAGACACCCAAAGAGATGTTTCATTCCTTGACCAAGCTATTTGAAGGGAAGAACATAAATTAGAAGATAACTTTGAATTTTTTTTTGAAGAATGTGACGATCCAGAATGCAAAGACCATGCCGTCATACTTTACAAGGGTCTTCCAAATCAAGAAAAAGCTTGAAGCAGTAGAAGAAGAAGTGGAGAATGCAGAAGTAGTGATAGCCACCTTGATCATTGGATTCCTTCAAGCGATGAATGTGTTCTAGAAGGAAGTGATTACTTTCAATAGACTCTGGGAAGAAGAAGAATCTCAACTCATAATAAGAGAAGAAATATGGGAGCAACTAAATATCAACCTCTCATGATCGAAAGAAGATCCCTCAAGCGATGAGGTATACGAAGGAATCAACTCTTGAATAAACTCTTATCCATATTAACATTTGGATAATAAATGATGTATGAATAAGATGATGAAGTTGAAGGCTCAATAAGGAGTCTACCCACGAAACAAATAAAGATAAGTATTCAACTGTCATTTCATGATATTGTTTTGTTATGCATTTGTTTATATTCAGTTGATGTGTTATGCATGGTAGAATGTTTGCATTAATGACACTATACTACTAATATGCATGTGATGGGTAAGTAGCTCATGATGCTATAAAACTCTCCATTGCTACTTATCTAGAATGAAACCTCTTTGCTGACATATTGGATTAGTGCACAATCTCAATGTTGTCGTCGTAGAGATGGAAGGCATCTATAAAATTTCCATGAGGTATGGTTGAATGTTGTATTGGATAAATAGTTGCATGATGATATCTTGATGCAAAATAATTTTTCATTATGAATTTACCTTATGAAATATTTCTATCCATACAACTAATGCATTTGACTTATAGGAAAGATCGCGTAAAAAGCGCCTACGAGCAAAGAAGGATGAGACTTGTTCCAAAGAACAAGTGATGAAAGTTCAAGATGAAGAATAATATGACGAATACATTGACATCATTGTGCAGAACCTTCCAGCTATGAATAAGTAACCAAGAAGAAAGGGAATATTAGTTCAAAAGGAATGATGTCTAGGATGCAGTATTGATACGTGAAGGGAAGTTCATAGTTCCATCATGCAGTAGATGGAAACATCATGGGATGCAAGGAAATATTCGTAGCATGAGGATTCTTATTAAAAGTAGGAATAAACTATGAAGAGAAATTTGCATCCAGCAGGAGTTGAGACACATGACAGGCATAATCTAGTGTGCAAATGAATGAAGGCCTTGTACGAGCTCAAAAGACACCCATGGGATAACACATACATGATGAGATTGATGAAGATATTAACCTTTGTTACAAGGTTGAAAATGAAAGCCTATAGAGGATGCCAAGCTCATAGATGGGTGCGACAAGAAATTTTAAAAAGGTTCAAGATAGAGGATCTTGGTATACATTGACCCTAGATGGATACATAGAATATTAGTAGTAGAGGAAGCTACTTGTCACTCAGGTACATAATGTTTCAGTGCATAGAGTATGAAATACAGAGGGAGAATGAAGGTTTGCTTTAGAGGGATGACTGCAAAAGATCCTAAGGCTCGACATGGTATGACAGGATGGAAATTCTACTGATGAATATAGGGTTTACTGAGTAAAGAAGATTCCAACCTTTTCTTCAACATTGAAGGTGGAATACTAGTGATGCTCCTGTTATATGTTGATGACTTGTTCCTGATAGAAAAGAGGAACTCATTAAAGTTACAAGAAGGAGACTTGTCGCCAAGTTCAAGATGAAGGACTTGGATATGATGCACTACTTTCAAATCATGGAGGTGTGGTATAATCTTCCTGGGACAAGGGAATTATGCAGTAGAGATCCTAAGGAGGTTCAGGATGATGGACTACAAGGCCATGAACACACCTATGGAATTGGACCTAAAGCTATTGAGTGTTGTTTCATCAGAGACAGTTGATGCTACGATGTATCATCAGATGATTTGTTGCTTGATACGAGACCAGATAATTGCTTTGCTGTGAACACATTGAAACATGTTCACCCGATGGTTGCAAATCATGCAGAGAGGTACTTGAAGGGTATAGTTGATTATGGGATTAAGTATGATATAAATCAAAATATTAACTTGGAGGGTTATGTGGATTCGGATTGGGCAGTGCCATTGATAGGAAGAGCACTTCTTGGTGTAGTAGGAAGCAGTCCTACGTGGCACTGAGTACAGCCAAGAAGGGATGATCTTAAAGAACCATACTTATTTAAAAGTCTATAAATGTTGGTGAATCTTACCAATTCCTAAAATGCCAACTATAAAATGTTTGGTGAGATTTTTCAAAAAATATTATAATTTTCAAGGATTTTATATCATTTATATAATAATTTGGTGATTTTTAGGGTGAAAAAAGTTTTCTCCATCAAAATTGGACGAAATAGGGCTTCAAAAAATGCAAAATGGTGAATCATTTTTTGGAGAAAAACCCCTCAAAATAGTCCATGGGATAAATTTCACCCCTAAAATTATCCCTGGATCCAAGGCAAAAGATGTTTCCACTTGCTATTTGGGAGGTAGTATATTTTTTTTGAGAGCTACTATTTGATTTGGTTGATCTAACTTGCATTTTTTGTATGATGTAGAGAGGAGCGGTGATATAGATCGAGATATCTTGAAAGAGGGAGTTCTAGCATATCCAGTGAGACAGGTTATCTGAGCATAAATCCTGGCAAAGCTCGTAGGTTTTTAAGACGTAATCGGTCCTCTAGGTTGTCCTGGGATGTAATCAGTCCTAGAAAAGATCCCAGGTTATCCTTAGAAGTAATCAGTCCTGATGTGATTCTATGGTAAAGATGGCCAGAGTGAAGTTTAAATACTTCAGGAAGAAACTTGGTGTTCTCCATATTGAGGTCCCCTCCAAGGCAAAGTGATGAGTCCATGAGCCATTCTAACATGGTAAGAGGATTGGTTCCTTCCATGGTCAGATGTAAGGGATGAAAAATTCTTGTCATGGTGAGAGGATTGGTTCCTTCCATGGAATATTTGATTGTTGAGCCATTCTGAGGTGACTGTGGGATGTGTTCCCACATGATCAGATATAAGTGTTGAACATCATTCTCTGGGAGAATGGAGGTACCTGGTCAGCTACCAGGAACACTCAATATGGGACTGAGAGCCATTATGGAGTGGTGTCTTTACACATGGTCAAATGTAAGTGCAAAGCCATTATGGTGCGATGTGTTTACACATGGTCAGATGTAAGTGCAGAGCCATTCTGGCGCAATGTGTTTATACATGGTCAGATGTGAGTGCAGAGCCATTCTGGCATGGTACATTCCATGGTCAGATATAAGTGTTGAAGATGATAAATACCTACATGAAGGCTAGGCCTACAACTAGCATGAAAATGGGATAGCTCTGTAGAAATTCCTATGACGAGAAGAATGAAGAGATAGTACCATTTGATTGAGATAGGAGAAGCAGCTTTGATGATGATTCAGAATTGATTATCATCCAGATCAAGTGATGATCCATATCCAATGATGATCTAGATCTAGTAATGACTTAATGATGAATATGACTTGATGATGATCCAGATGATATAGAGAAGAAGACTTGTGCTGATAAATTGTGTAGAGAGAATACCTTCCTAGTTAAGAGGGAGTGTTGATGTATTTTTAACCTAAGAATATATTCACTTGTATATATTATGCATTGTACCATGATATTCATTCTAGGAAGTATCTATAATGTAATTGATTCATGTCATGCCCCGATGTTTCAATCGGGAGAATCAATAATATAAACACATCTTGTAAATTCATTGAGGTTAACCCTCCATTGTAATTTGTGGCAATAGTCCCCACAATTGTGTCAAGTTTAAGCCTCCTTGTTGATCGAAGGGAAAAGTCCCCATAGTTGTGGGGCACTAGGGTTATTAGACTCTCCTAGAGATGTTGGACCTAGTAATTAATTGTTAAGTGGGGCCGACAGGCTGAAGTGGACATTAAGTGAATGAAAGAATATAAATAGAGAGTGAGCCTCTCTATTTATCACACACTCACTCACTCATTGGGGAGAATGAGTGAGAGAGGAAAAACTCTCTCAAGTGAGAGTGTAGAATACCCATGATACCTTAAAGCTACAAACCATTTAAGAAGTCTTCAAAATAAAAAGTTTAGTAATATTTTCACCAATTAAAGCATTATATTGCATTCATAACAGCATCATCATGAAAATAAATAAGCATGCACAACATAATAATAAGAATGACACAACCATATTCACGTGGTTCACCTCGTCCACGAGGGTACATCCACCAAGTTTGATAATCATTTCATTACTTCACTATTTAAGAGGATTACAATTCAGCAGCACAATCGCTGCAATCTTATTCTTCTTTCCCACATTTCTAGATGTCACAAATCAGCCTTTCATAGGACAATGAATGCATAGCCTTTACATTTCATATATAACTTTAACTATTTATCCATTATGGACGTAGAGCTCAAACCTGCTCTTCAACAAGTAGAAAGGGACTCAACACACTTGGCTTAAAGAGTGGCCAGTGCCAACTAACTTATACATTATAGAACCAAAAGTC
>LPNX010608061.1:23424-58895 GCA_001517045.1 Pseudotsuga menziesii
TTTAGGACTCAATTTCTGTCTTCTCCTACTAAGGCTAGTTAAGTACTCTAGCAGTCATCTTTGACTGAAGGATTCTTTGAGTTTAGGAATGCTCTTCTGGACTAGAAGATTTTTTCACAAAGAGGAGACCTTAACAACATGACTAAAATGCAACTTAAGATGTCATGGTCAGCAAAGAGATTTACTCAGGCATACGTAGAATGATCAACAACGTAGCTTAGAATAGAGGAGAAGCTTACCCTGGTGGTGTGGTGCCTGGTTGAAATCGTCGTAGGGGTATACTCCGTGGATTTCAAAGAAATCATGCGCAAAATACAACCAGAACCTTAAACCTATCCCTAAGAAGTTTATGGCGCAGTTGGTTGTTTGTGAAAAGTAGTCTTTTTGGAGATGTCGTGTCCACACCTATCTATCTATAGGATCAACATAAGATTATCAGAGCAATGCCATACAAACAAATAGAATATCAGTTTCTGCTATGTTAATGTACACATTGATAGTAGCTCTATAATCATCCACAACTTACAACTTACCATACTGCGCAGCCAGAGAGAGGCATCAAGCAGATTCATAGCTTTTGGGCAGGTAGAGGGGGGGTTGCGTTCACACAGAGGCACTCCTCAGTTCCCGATCACGCGCTCCTCGACAAAAATGTTCCAATAAATGCTAGCTATGGGTGGTTGAGTTTATGGTTTCAACCCTATTCCATACTTGTTATGGAACTGAACTACCCACGCTTCACCCAAAAAATTTCCCCAGGCATAGAATCCCCAAGCGAGAGAAAGAGAGCTGGTGATCTTTCCCCGCTACATACTTAAGTATCGATTACTTTTTTTTTTTAGTAAGGTCATCCCCTCCCACTTACCTCGGCCAAAATTGCTAAACATAGCATTTTTCCATTGGAATTGTGGGAGGATGTTGGGCTAAGAATTCCCAGGATTAAGGAAATTGTTTCAGCCTTGAATTTAGGTCGCGACAGTCTAGGTTTAGCAAGGATTTACTCCCTTTACTCAAGCTGAACCTCTCCTTTAATTAAGCCAATATTTTAGCTAGAATAATTTAAATTCCTTCCTTTCCCCATAATAATAATTATTCATTCTCGTCTCTTTTAATAAGAAGGTTTGACCCATCACTCTTTTTCTTCAGATGTAATTGTTTGTGTCAAAAGACTCCAACCGTCTTCCTTATGTCTATAAGGAAATTAATGTATCCTGAGACTTTTGACATACTTTATGTATTCCCTTTTTTTCATAAAAGGACTTAATCCTATCTTTCCCATTTGACATAATTATATCCTATGTCATTATATATAAAAGGAAAAGACTCAATCTATCTTTTCCATTTGACTAAAATATATAATAAACCTATGTCAAAAAGGGCTTACTCTTATCTCTACCTTTTTGACTTAATTTATAAGGTGACTAATGCATATAGTTTCTAACCGTTAATTCTTTGGGATGGTTTTTCCCTTTGGTTCTTCCTACCTTACGGTTAACACCTCGAACCTGTTGTCAAGGTCACTATCCTTTACATTTTCTTAGACCATGTTTTACTTACAATTGATATTAAGTAGTTGGCCATTTAATTGGGCTAAATATGGTGAATCGGGAATCCCTATAGGATTCCCTAGCCATGACGATACCAAAGCTACGTCATCGTAGTTAAGGATCTTTACCATTTTCCGTTCTTTTTCCCTCATGGTTTTAGTTGCTCGTCGTTGAGCTGTGTTCAATCGTTAAGTTCCCTAAGGGACTTTAGATAGTATCCATTACAAGTTCTTACTAGTGGGGCCTTGGCCTTGAGCTCCTCACCAAAAGACAAATACAACATTATTCAAAATTTTTACAACACATTCAGGGGTCTACACGAGGGATGTTACAGAGAGAGAGAGAGAGAACAAGCTTGTTGGAGATCATCTTTATGTTTTCAGGTTTTACTGCTGCCATTGGTGCTCATTCTATCTCCAAGGAATTTGTGGGGTTTTCTCCTTTATGGTTTCCCCAAGCAAAATTCTTTGTGTCTCTTGTCTCTTATGTTTATTGCTGTGCATGTTATTCTCTCATATAAGATCCTAAGATCATATTGCTTAAATGATAAAAATCTTACAGCTATTACGGCCTAGTCCCTATTGTCGCCCACTATCATTAAATTCATATTTATATAACATTGGAAGAGGGTTTGTTTTGCATGAAAGAATATATAATCTCAGATCTCATATTGAAACCTATCAATCTTCTTGATTCCCAAAAGGATGCAGTAGACTCAAATCTAAAATCACATGAAGAGGGTATCATTTTCCTATGTGCATATATATATATAATACCAGATCTCATATTGATGCCTATCAGTCTGATTGACTCCCAAAAGATGCAGTAGACTTAGATATACAATCACACGTAGAGGGTATTATTTTCTTATGTGCATAAATATCAAATATAATAATCACTTTGAGTTTGAGAGAAATGAAGTATTGCTAGATCTGAAAAAAGGATTCACAAAATTTTCAAGCAGTAGCTAAATGCCTAGATATCCTAACGACCTCAACTTGATTAGCTAAATATCATAAAAATAGATCAAAAGTACTTGGAGGTTGAATGCAATCAGCTTGTTACTAAATCTGCAACGATTCAAAAGTTAACCAACTAGGAGGTAAATGCTAAAATCATATTCATCAGTTGTAAACAAAATCTTTCATAATGAACTCAAAGCTAAAAAGCACTAATCGCATTGTTAGCAGTTCTATCATGTTTTAGTGTATTCCCTGAACAAAACCAGTGTATAAACCTGATCTGGAAAGAGTATTTCAAAAGCTAATCCAATGGTGGTTATGTCGTGATCTACTAACGATCTAAATCACAACAATCAAATATATCTATTATTTTTTCCATGATTCATCGTATTCCATATAGGAAATCATAATTCAAATTTAAATCAAATATCAATGCATTTTTTTCCCACGTAAATAGTGATCACTAACACCCTTTTCCGAAATTAGTAATCTAGCTTCCATTGTTAATATCGTGTAATGTACTTACCAGATATCCAAGGCGTTGTGATGCCAAGTTTATAAGTACACTCCTAGCGACCAAGTTCTAGATTTCCTTTTCTTTCCCCCCTTCAAGAAGCAGAGAGCCTCTTCTTTTTCAAAACACAAAGCTCCCTCCTCATTTATAGAAGGCACATAGATCATTATGCTAGATGCTAGTGTCACTCTCCTCCTAGAACATGGAGTTATTCTCCTCAAATGCATAAATCATTTTCTAATAATGCCAAGGTCCTTCTAGACAAAGATCTTTTCCCTCACAGATGTAGATATCCTTCCTTTTCTTCCCAAACAAATTCCTAACTTTATTAAATAACCAAGTAAGAAGTGATTCTTCCCTAAGATGCACCAATCTTCCCACAAATCAAGGCAGTAAATTTGCCATTAAATTTGCTGAGACAGGTCTCCCTTAATTCCATAGTTAGTTAACCACCTCCAAGGTATGCGTCCAACCCAAAAATAGTCTTTTTTCATCCAATTTCCTTCTTCTCATGAGTCATCTTTTCTTGCTGTGTCTTTTCTGTTCTGATCTGCTTCGATCTTTTCTGATTTTTAACAAGTCACCATTTTTTTCATGACCTGTAGTTTCCTATATGAGATTGGCTCTTGCCAAAATTTATTTAGTCACACATGTCAAAATTCTATAATTCAACTCAAAACATAAACAACAGGTCCTTTTGCAACATCATTATTGCAAATTATGGAATCATAATTTACATAATTATTTCTCAATAATTTAATTGATTCACAAGTAATTAAGTTTTACTCATATTTTGGGGGGACTACTTTTATCTCAAATTCTTGGATACTTAACTAGTCTTCAAATCAAGGAGAAATATTTCTTTCATTAAGAAGTTAACATAATTTTCAATCAGAACATTAATATTCCTCATTCCTCCTTGCCTTCGAGGGAATTTTTCCTCATGAGGACTTTCTTCATATCTACACATTAAGACATGTGACAATCTAGTTACTTGGAAAATTCGTTAGCACATTATTCGTTCATTATTTTTCAAACTCTCCCTTGAGTTCTTCTACCAATTCCCATGTGGACTTCTAGGCTATATCTAACGTTACTCTCCCTTTTGTCTGCTAGTCAAAAGTTATATCATCAATGACATCAAACAACGTCCTATCTTACAGATGTCGATCTCTTTCCCAGGTGTTGCTATTGATATTATAACTCTTCCACGATTCCCCTTAAGCCTCCTCACTTGAGTCCACAAATTCCTTTTCAACCTAGCCCCATGCTCAAGTCCATGAAAAGCAAGGTAGAGTTAGATAATCAATTTTATTGCTACTTCATATGCCTAACACCAATGTGCTCACATGAAAATCCTTGCCTAACACCATTGTGCTCCCACAACATATATGCCTAACACCAATGTTATCACATAGCAATCATTTTCCTAACACCATTGTGCTCTCATGACATATATTTTCCTTGTTCGTATTTAATGTTAATTACAACCTTTGACTATTTGTGATGCACACTCTTTGGTTCTAAACATGACTTCACTATCATTGTCCTAATTTGCGAATCAACTTCACAATTAGTTGAAATATAATTGACATCTATTGATAAGCAATAAATTCATCAATTTAATCAACAATTCATAAGTTGTATTTATTTGTACCTCTGCCATAATTCATGATTCACACAAATCTGTAAACCATCCAAAACTAACTCCTTGTCATTTTGAAAATTGGGCACAACTTGTTTATGCAAGTAAGTTTATATTCCATAATTTACATTGATTGTGACAACGGTCATATACATGGTTAAAACCCTATAATGTCAGTACATAAATAACATAATCCATAGTTAGTTCTTGGTCGATAAAAACCTCAAAATCCGATAATTTATAAAAAGTTAAAGAAGTAAAACATCACTCATTCTTAACTTTATTATTTAAGCGAGTGAATATTCTTTTACCAACAACCAATTTCGATTAATAGTGTCCCTGGCATAATCCTGCAATTTTAGTACATAGCATTATACTATATTCTTTCACTTATAATTTTCAAATACTAATAGCAATTAAACATCTCAGACTCTGCTGGACACAATGTTTATAGTAAGAGGGGGGTGAATCAATGTAAAGCCAATTTTAATACTTTTCTTAACTTATCACAATTAACTACCAATTCATCACTCCAATATTCTACCAATTTCATAATCATTTCATAAACATATTTCTCTTCACCATTCACATATCATAAGCATTTGAATCATCAAGAACCATAACACAAAAGAACACAACAACATATAATTTTGTAATCTTTTTGTATTAGTTTTGTATTGGCTACAACCTTGAGGTAAAATTAGTACCTAATGATATGAAGGGAACCTACTCTAAATACAGGACACTGCCTAGTTTTCTTAGACCCTGCTAAAAAGGGTTTGGGATATCCTAACCTCAAAAGCAAGACAAGACTTTTAATACAATTACAGCTCAATGTCTCATCATACTTATCACACACACATATCACTATCAAGTGTGTTCATTGCCACATCATCTTTCTGTCCATGTCATCACTGTCATATTAAAGATCACTCTCAAGCATATCATTGTCAAGTTATCACATCACTGTCATACTCAGGCCTATCATTTTCATATAATCCTTGTCAATTCCACCATAATCAAGGTAACACATTCAAGCATTCACTGTGTAAACATGGAAACTAATTTTATGAACATTAACTTCATGATAATGGTTGTCAAAGGTTGTCACATCACTGTCATACTGTTGTTTAAATCAACTGTCACTACTTAGTCATGTCATTCTGCTCTTTATCAAGTCATTCTGATCTTTGACATATCACAATACACTTGAAAGGATGTTATGTTAAGTTGTCACTATGCCAAAGTTGTCACTGTCAACTGCTCAGTACTCTCAAGTGCCTCTTAGATATTTATGTCATATCTATCTTATGTCATAGTCAATTTAATGCTATCAACTCTCCCTGTATCATCAACGTCTGTCACTTCATATCACAGATGTCATTTGTCAATGTTTGTCACTATCAATTCAAATTATTTAATTGTTGTCTCTATTAGGTTGATATCAGGCTATCAAATAATGGTTATCAGTGTCACATCATCCACAATTATGTCATCAAACAAGCATCAAGCTTTCATCAATCACCTCAACACATTTCATCATGCTATAGGTCTGCACATTAAGTCAGTTGTACTTATGACTGTTTGAACGTTATATTTGGCTGTAAACGCATCACCATGTTTAGCTTCATATAAACAAAATCATCACATAATACTTGTACATTAAAAAACACTTACTATATGTGTGTTATCATTGTATCACAAATAATATATTATAAATGCTTCTTGCACTACTGTATGTATCACTATACTACAGTATTTATCATTGCATACCATGCATTAATTCATACGTCATCATGCCACTATATGTGCAACTAGGGTATCATCACTAGTGCATCATAGTCATTACAGTATCATATGTCATCATCAGACAAGGCAATGCAAACATCAAAGGTTTATTATCATATACTGCGTACTCATATTCCTATATTTACTATTGCTAGGGTTATCATCATCCTACATCAGTATACATCATCACAATTTACCACTGTATGTATAACACTTTTCATTGTATATTATTGTACACATGCCTTGTTATTGTAATATAACCTTACTCAAGATGGTGCTTGTCAAAACTATAGATTCCAAGGGCATCATTACCATCCAAGCTGGGACAGTTTGAGGAATATTCCAATTACTCAGAGCTATTTGTAGGTGTTTAAAGAATTTATTGTGGATATTTCTTTGTTGTTCATTCATAGTAAGATGTCTTGAGCATTGGGACAAGATCTAGCAAGCACCATCAAATTCATCAGACCTCAAGTGACTAGAACATTATCAATTTGGACTGTAAAGAGGAAGAGTTTTATGGTCTGATGTAATCTCTTGACTGTCATGAAGGCTGCCACTTCTTCACCTGAGTCTAATACCAATGTTTGCTGCTGTACTCCACCAAATTGTCATCCATGAGTTAGGGAATGGTTAATTTCATTGACTGCTGCTCCAAAATGGGAGAAAGTACTATTGTCATTGAATTCCTTTAGTCCATCTAAAAGAAAAATAAAACTTAGAATTGACCACTACTAAAGCAAGCTGGAACATTCTGTTGCAACCGTACCCAATTCCTTCCTCAGATCAACAAGTTTAACCCCAAAAAAAATATATTCTGTTGGTGTAAGAAGACATTACTTGGATGCTGCTATTACTACTGCTGTCTATGAATTAAAAATTGTTAAGACTCGAATGAGGCATCCCATTTGAAAATCCACAATCTGTTGCTCCCATAGTATTCCTAAATGGCGAAATTCCTTAGTCATCCATGAAAATTGCAGAGCTGTCTGAAAATTAAACTTAAAAAATGAAACTTTGACTGGGTATTTATACTAGTTTCCCCCCCAAAAAAATCATTTTTTAGCCAACTTGTCATTTATGCATTTTTTATTTATTTATTTTTCTTTTTGAGCCGACTTCAAGGGATGGTGTGGGGCTAGTTGTTGTATTTAGTAATTTAATTTGGATCGAATGGTGTCACACATTGTTCAAAGGTCAACCTTTAGGGTTTTTTCTGTGTACTTTATTATTTTTTTTAATTTGAAATTGAATTTTAATTTTTTCACAAAGACAAACATCCTTCATTCAAGGGTCAAACCCTACCATGGTTTTAGGGTGTACTTATTTTTATTCCTCCCCATAGTCAACCCTTCTTCAAATTTCACCCTTATTATTAAAAATGGTTTTAGGATTATCAATAAGCCACTAGGGATTCCATACACCTGGCATGCTACCATCCCAAATGCAAGAGTATGATCATGGGCTGTAAGCTCATCATCAAATTGGCTGATGTCTTGTCACCCTTTTTTTTGCTTCTCATCATCCCATTTACACCTTTTCCATTAATGGTGTGTCATAAATGACAACTTTTCTCAACAATCTCCCACTTTGTCATTGATGGCAATCTCATCCAACTTCTTCCCCCTTTGACATTAATGACAAAGGGTAGAAGCTTAGTTATTAAAAGGTTCACAATGAATTTTTTTTTTATTCTTGATATCTTCATAGTCAAGTCTCCCCCTTTGATTTAGTTGGGTATTATTTCATGGAGATCATCCTTGTGCTTTCTCTTTGGCTATCCATCAAATTGTACTACTGGATTTCATGTCAGATTTCTCCCCATGATCTTGTGGCCTATGAAAAAACTTGTCCTTCTTCCTCAAATTTGTTGTATCACAATTATCTTTTCACAACATTCTCTACTCATCAACACTTGCTCTTTAATACTACTGCTCAAATTCTGTTTATCAACCTCACCATCATCATACAATTCATTAACATTTTATAGAATCACATGCATACACTACTCTACTCTCCCATTTAAAGGAATTTATAAAAACCTTTATTGTTGTATTGAGCTTCATTTTCTACCAAGAGTTTTTAACAAAAACAATTTCTTCATATATTCCATGAGATCTTCCTCAGTCCGAATTTCGTGCTTGGGGTTGTCTTCTATTATAAATTGTTTTGTAGCTTGATCTTCCTTGCAAAAATATATTCCACTGCTTCCAGCTCGAATTACCTTTTGAAATTTGATAGGCCTATTCCCTTTGAACCACTGAATACTATTGCCAAATATTTCTTGAATCTTCTTGACGTACTGAAGTCTTCTTCAAACTTCATCTTTATCACATGGTTCTAATTCCTCTTTATTTTTCTCACACTAGCAACAAGTATTTCAATCATATTCAAGGGTAGATGCATTAGCAGTCATTTAGAAAATTCATAAAAGGTAAGCATGCATCAAATAGAAAACTTCATGATATCAATCATACTCCCCCTATCATCCAGCCTCGATCCTTGGACCTATTTATTTGCTTGGAGCAGCCATCATTACTCATTGAGTTCATCCTCCAATAATGAACTCATGGTGTACATGAAATCTTAAAGAGACTTCAAGTTGCCTTGCCAAATGTAAACCATCTTTACTTGTGCACTGATCCTTAATTTCATTCAGATTTAGCACAATGTTTTTATTCATCCACACTTGCTTCTTGGCATCTATCTTTTCATTATTTTCTCCATTTCTCTTATTGGTTTTCTTGGATGAGATATATGTTAGTATTCTCATATAATTCCAACAATTTTGTGCTTTGTGCCCAAATTTATTGCATGACCAACACCTTCCATCACTTCTTAGATAAACCTCTTTTCTCCATCCTTGAGAATGTACTTGATTGTAGGTTCTTTTCTTTTGATCTTCAAAGTTTCCTGGATTTGTCTTCTTCCAAGGTTCACAATTTCTTCTTGCGGAAGTGTATGAAGAAATCCTTCTTGGCTGACTTCTTTGACTGCAAACATTCATGGGATTTGAGTCCAAACCCATTGCACTTGTAGCATCTTAAAGTATGACATGTGGAAGCAATATGGGATTCTTGTTTGCATGTCTAGCATCTAACCGAGTTGCTTTGTCTTCTAATATTTATGCTTCCACAATTCATTGCCTTCTGGAAAAAGTTTGAGCAAGAAAAACAATAGCCATTAAATTCATATTCATACCTTGGACCTTGTTTCCATCTTGGAGTTGAATCTTTGCTTTGAGGAATAAGTTCAGCTTCTTGATGTGTTCTTGAACATTAACCATCCTTGTTGTCATGTGCATGTACATAACATTCATCCTTGCTCATTGATGGACCAGCATTTGGGGTTTTTTGAGAACACTTGTCTTCTTATAGATTGTCTTCTACCTTTCTAAACCCAAGACCTGATTTGTCAAAGGGAGACCTTTGGAAATCCAATAATTTATCCAACATGACAGAGCTGCTGATGAACTTCTCATGATGCTTTGATTTTTCAATCTTCTTTTTGAGATTGACAATCTCAAACTCATGCTTTTGATTTGTCACTTCTTTTTCTTCCAAATGATTTCTTAATGTTTCTTCTATTCTCTTGGCTTATTCTATCTATGTTTTTAGATCAAGATTTGCCTCTCTTGCTTCTTCAAGTATTTTTGAATCTTTAACATGATTCTTTTGTTCTGGGGTTAGATCAATCAAATCAATATTTAGATTTTCTTTTTCTTTTTCTTTTTCCTTCAGCAATTTTAGCCACACTACTCCTTCATGGTTTAGTTTCTTAAGAAACTCCTTTAGTTCAACATTCTTATTTTGGAGATTATCTATATAATCAAAATTTATTATCCTAAAAATCTTGTAATCAGATTGATTAAGATCAACTTTGTTCAAGTACCAATCAGGTCCGATATCTATGTTTCATACATAGTTTATAATTATTTGTTTAGCTTTCAACATTGCTTCATTATTCTCAGTAATGGAATTTTCAATTTCATCAAATATAGGAACACTGCAATTGAAATTATCGATACCTTTAATGGAGTCTGAATATTCATGGTTGGCATCTTCATTAGTTTTGATTTCTGCCTCTTGATTGTCTTGTTCATCCTCCAATTTGAACCAAATATCCTTTGTTGAACTCCATTCCCCAATACTTTCTTTGGCTGGCCTAGGAAGTCCATCCATGATAAATTTCAAAGTTGTTGTATTGTCCTTATTTGCATATTTATGAGCCGCTGCTTTGTCCTTCTTGTTCGATAGATTGGGTGGATTGATAACAATTTCCCAAACTCCAAATTTCTTGAGATAGGCTTTCATTTTTCTCCTCCAACCAAAATAATATTTCACATCAAACCTTTGTACATCATTGATGAATTCTTCTTGTGGATCCATACGTGTGTCCATGGATTCCTTCAAGTTTGCAATAGCTAATGATGAAGGCCGGCTCTGATACCAATTGTTGGACACAATGTTTACACTAAGAGGGGGGTGAATCAGTGTAAAGCCAATTTTAAGACTTTTCTTAAGTTATCACAATGAACTACCAATTCATCATTCCACTATTCTACCAATTTAATAACCATTTCATAAAAATATTTCACTTCATCATTCACAAATCATAAGAACTTGAATCATCAAGAACCATAACACAAAAGAACACAACACCATATAATTTTGTAATCTTCTTGTATTAGTTTTGCACTGGCTACAACCGTGAGGTAAAATCAGCACCTACTGATATGAAGAGTAGCTACTTTAAATACATGACCCTGCCTGGTTTTCTTAGAACCTGCTAAGAAGGGCTTGAGGTATCCTAACCGCAAAAGAAATACAAGCTTGCTAATACACTTACAACTCAATGTCTCATTATACTCATCACACACACATATCACTGTCGAGTGCGCTCATTACCACATCATATTTATGTCCATGTTATCATTTTCATGTTAAAGATCACTCTCAAGCATATCACTGTCAAGTCAGCACATCATTGGCATAATCAGGCATATCATTGTCATATAATGCTTGTCAAGTCCACCATTATCAAGGTAACATAGTTAAGCATTCATTGGGTAAACATGGAAACTACTTTCATCTAAACATTTTCTTCACAATAAGGGTTGTCAAAGGTTGTCAAATCACTATCATATTGTTGTTTAAATCAATAGTCACTATTTAGTCATGTCATTCTACTCTTTATCAAGTCATTCTGATCCCTGTCATATCATAGTCAACTTGAAAGGATGTTATGTTAAGTTGTCACTATGCCAAATTTGCCACTGTAAATTGCTTAGTACTGTCAAGTGCCTCTTAGCTATTTCTATCATATCAATCTTATGTCATAGTCAAGTTAATGCAGTCAACTCTCCCTATTTTATCAACGGCTATCACTTCATATCACAACTGTCACTTGTCAAAGTTTGTCGCTATCAATTCAAAGGATATTACTGTTGTCTCTATTAGGTTGATATCAAGCTATCAAATAATGGTTATCAGTGTCACATTATCCACATTTATGTCATAAACCAAGCATCAAGTCTTCATCAATCATCTCAACAGATTTCATCCTGCCATAGGTCTGGAAATTAAGTGAGTTGTACTTGTGACTATTTGAACGTTATATTTCATTGTATATGCATCACTATGTTTAGGTTCATATCAACACAATCATTACATACCACTTGTACATTCAAAAACACTTACTGTATGTGTGTTATCACTGTATCACAAATATTGTATCAGAACTGCTTCTTGCACTACTGTATGTATCACTATACTACAGTATTTATCATTGCATGCCATGCATTACATCATATGTCATCATGCCACTATATGTGCAACTAGGGTATCATCACTAGTGCATCATAGTCATTACAGTATCATATGTCATCACGAGACAAGGAAATGCAAACATCAAACGTTCATTATCATATACTGCATACTCATATTCATATATTTACTATTGCTAGGGTTATCATGTTCCTACTACAGTATACATCATCACAATTTACCACTGTATGTATAATACTTATCACTGTATATTATTGTACACACACCTTGTTACTGTAATATAACCTTACTCAAGACGGTGCTTGTCAAAATTGTAGATACCAAGGACATCATTACCATCCAAGTTGGGACAATTTGAGGAAGATTCCAATGCTTCAGAGCTGCTTGTAGGTGTTTAAAAAAGTTAATATGGAGATGTCTTTTCTATTCATTCACAATAATATGTCTTGAACATTTGGACAAGATCTAGCAAGCACCATCAAATTCATCAAACCTCAACTGACCAGACCATTATCAATTCAGAATGTAACTAGGAAGAGGTTTAAAGTCTGTTGTAATCTCTTGATTGTCATGAAGGCTGCCACTTCTTCACCTAAATCTAACACCACTGTTTACTTCTATAGTCCACCAAACTGTCATCCACAAGTTAGGGCATGGTTAATTTCATTGACTGCTACTCCAAAAAGCAAGAAAGTATTGCTTCCAGTGAATTCCTTTAGTCCACCCAAAAGAAAAATAAAACTCAGAATTGACCACTACTGAAGCAAGCTGGAACTTTCTATTGCAACCCTACCGAATTCCTTCCTTAGATCAACAAATTTAACCCCCACAATTTATATTATGCTGTTGTATGAAGACATTACTTGGCTTCTGCTATTACTACTATTGTCTACAAATTAAAAAATGTTAAGACTCTACTTAGGCAGCCCATCCAAAAATCCAATGTTTGTTTCTCCCATACTACTCCTAAACAACGAAATTCCTTAGTCACCCATGAAAATTGTAGAGCTGTCCAAAAATTACACTTACAAAATGAAACTTTGACTGGGTATTTATACTAGTTCGCCCCCCCAAAAAAAAACTTTTTTGAGCTGACTTCAAGGGATGGTGTGGGGCTAGTTGTTTTATTTAGTATTTCAATTTGGATTGAATTGTGTCACACATTCTTCAAAGGTCAACCCTTAGGGTTTGTCACATGTACTTTATTAATTTTTTTTAATTAGAAATTGAAATTTAATTTTGTCAAAAATACAAACATCCTTCATTTAAGGGTCAAACCCTACCATGGTTTTAGGGTGTACTTATTTTTATTCCTCCCCATAGTCAACCCTTCTTCAACCTTCACCCTTACCATTAAAAATAGTTTTAGGGTGACCATTAAGCCACTAGGGATTCCATACACATGGCATGCTATCATCCCATATGCAAGAGTATGATCATGGACTCTAAGCTCGTCATCAACTTTTCTTTTGTCTTATCACCCTTCTTTTTTCTTGTCATCGTGTCATTTACACCTTTGTCATTAATGGTGTGTCATCAATGACAATTTTTCTCAACATACTCATTCATCTTTAGATATTTACGAGTAAAGGGACACATCAATTCTACACAACAATAATGAGTGGTAAGCTAGAGAAGTATGAATCTCAAGTGATATGTAGTTCTATCTGCCTACTAGTATCTTTCAGAGGAACATTATACTCATCAATAGGACTCGTCTATTTTGAGTAGACGCCCTCTTTTGAAAGCTATGCATACATAGGTAAACATTTTTACAAGAACAATAATGGATAATGTTCATTAAAGTTAACAATAGGCTTAGAATACTATTTCTCCTACATCAACCCACAATAATTGTCATCGATAAGTAATAGATCACAATAATTATCATGGTAAAATTTCAGAATTCAAGAATGATGATTTTCTTCATAACTTGCAACCATAATGATTCACATATATCATAGCAATAGACATGTGCATACTTGTTATAATAAGCAAAGTATGTGTGAGACGTAGTTACCCCTTGATAACAATCATCTTGATGTACCAGAATATTTCCTATGCATAACAACTTAGGTAATCCTTAATCAATGTTTAAGATCATACCTGTTACCTTGTCCCAAGTTGATCCTCTTATCTTACCACTTACTAAATGATCAGGATCAGGATTGTTTGATTCAACAATGATAAACATTACAGACATTCATATTTCCTAAAAGTCACTATGATCTCACATTCAAGTTGTTAGCACATATAACATAACCATTAGAGAAGAAAATCTTTCTAAACAAATAAATGGAAAATATTTTCTTCTAGTCTTCATGCAATGTTATAATTTTGTAAAATAAGACTAACTTACCACTTATCACTAAGTATTTTCGACTCTAGTTATACACCATTGAGTTTGTTAATCCATTAATAACTAATATTTCCCATACCACTTCTCTTATACCAAAGGCACTTACTAGAGGAATTTTTTATAAACATGTAGTTTAATTTGGACTGAAATATTCCATAGTCACACATTTATCGATCTGAATTTAGAATGCATACATTGCAGTTTTTCTATCAAAACATTTCAAATGTTTTCTCAAGCAAACCGTAAAATTACCAATGTCCTTTTCGGACATGATTGCTTAATATTCTAAGGAGTCATTTATTTCCCAATAAACTTTCAACGACACTTAATTTCTTTGTAATTATTTTAAACCGTGTGTGTTGTACGTCAATGTCTCTAATAGCTATGTATTGTCATATTAACATAACATGTATTACAACATGTTGTATGGAGATATAATTTATGTATGATATGATAGTCAACTTCCATCAAGAATCACCATTTCTCGTTACTTTCAAAATACCAAGGATAGGATATAGGATTAATGAGGAAATGTTCTCCTTTCCATAAAGCCAATGGGGCTAAAATATATTTTTCCTTTCCTTGTATTTGATTTATTTAAACTATTCTCCCCAAATTCAATGAAGATATGCATGTTCCATGTAATGGTCCAAAACACTTTATTGTAAGGGGCCTTTGTAAAGTACATCTTGCACTTCCTAATACCTTTTCTCACTATTGTGAACAATGTTTGATCTTTATTAAGAAAACATGAAAGGGTACTTATCTCATTCATTATGACTTGATCGTCAATTCAATTGTGCATAATCGTTATTCACCTGCAACCGTATTCGAGAAATTTGGACCTTCAATTACTTTATCTAGAAAGAATTTCATGTTTAGTACATACATAAATAAAACTAATGGAACTTCCTTTAATATGTATTGGCATATGCAACTCCATCAAATTGGCAAAACACAGCTTACATTTCATCCTTTAATCATGAATGATTCAAGCGACCAAAACTAATATTTACCTTATTACCTTTTATGTCTATCAACTCCATACTTATTTTCTCAATGATACCTTGTGTTTTAAGTTCTGGCCAAAATAGGCCCAAGTGTTGCAACTTGGATCTCGTACCATATGTAACAAAACTGTAATTCCACATGTAAATTTTGGAAAAAAAATAGCATAAATTTTTATTTCTTTGTTTTTTCAAATCGAGTTATGAATTCTCTAACTTGGGATTGAAACCATTTTCCATTTCAAACCTTTATATTTTGTCAACAGTAAAAAGGTCACGTTAGTTATAAGTAACAACTCCATTAAGGTGTGCGTTAAGGTGACACAAAATCCAAATTTTACTTTAGGAATTGCTACATTACTTAATTATGATTGATTCTATTGTTTCATGTGAGATATTAAACACTTTAAGAGACTATTTCTTACTTCGATAAGGTATGGATATTCCTTAATGCATTCAAACCTTGTTCTCATTCATGTGATTATACATCAATAAATCAACTTATTCATTAAGCAAGTAGTAATTGATTTCTTACTCAAATAGAAAACATTATATCTATCTCCGTATCAAAAGAAAACACAATATAAAAAAAAAAATCAAATAAGACACGTATGACATACATAAGATGTACATATAAGAGATATATGCCAAATATACGTGGTTCATGTATATCCCTCTCGCATACCCTAGATATTTTCTAATTACGAATTTTTACTGTACTTGTTTCTAGTGAGGAGCTCAAGGCCAAGGCCCCAACAGAAAAAGAACCTTATAGCCTATATGAGTTAATTATCTAAGTGGAAAACGTAGGAGAGATAATATAGCGACACAAGGGGCCAACTAAACCCCACCTGGGGCTAAAAATCTAACAATTAAAGAACAATAATTGATACCGTAGTCTTACATATCGTTTGGATTATGGCAGTATTAGAGATAAGGTCCGCCCCTATAAGAAATTCCTACTTCGCTCAGATTGATCTCAACTAAGAAACTATGGATTAGTACTTAATCCTATTACGATTAATCCATGATGGAGGGAGTTGCAATCATTTTATTTTTACGTGACATAAAATAGTTAAGGGTTAAAGTCGAAAGATTTAAAGAAGGGAGAAAAGCAACATAAGGAGTTAATTGCTAAGGGCCTATTAGGTTCTCTTACTACTAGGGTTAATTAGGAGAAATATTTTGTATAGTGAAAAGATAGTTATGTTCTAAACTAGATAGATTAGGATAAATGATTAGAAGAAATGCTAGTTTTACTGATATATAAACAAATACCTAATTGTATTTTTCCACACCTTTTATAAAGGTAGTACTCTAGTACAATAGGATAGATTAATTTTCACATAAAGAATTGAATGAACTATGTATGAATGTGAATTACTATCTTCTACAAGTTCATATGTGTGATTTGTATGTATGTTTTCCTTTTATATTAGATGCCTTTATTTAGTGAGATTACTTTAACAATATATACATAACTGTTAGGAAAGATCCAAAGGTATAGAATTAGTTAGTGTGTGTAATGGTTTACACACTAAATAACTTATTATTATAAGTCTATTATTATAATAATGAACAATTATTATACAAACATAAATTAAATAACTAACATTAACTTTAAAAAATAGTAAACAAGGCTAGACATTTACTGTAGTAAATTCACCTAAGTAAAAATGCAAACTATGGTAACTCAAAATTGAAATACTAAATATGTACTTAAACTAAGAGAAATTAGGGTTTTATAAATAAAACCTAATTATAAGAAAATTTTAATTTAAAATAACACTACCACCTCTTTCACTAATAGAGGAGTTAATCTTTCATTTATACCACAAACTAAAGCTTACATACTATGTTTTTATAACCATGTAATAACGAAGTTATGATTTAAATACCTACGGTCAGAACCCTTAAAATACAGTTTTACACAAAAAAAAAAATATTAATTTACTCAACCACAACCTCTTATAGGTAATTCAAACAAGAAATAATCAAAATAACAAATTATTGCAAGCCTTCCTTCTTCAATTTAAAATAATAGAAAATATATATATTATCAAAACATAAGTACAATCAATAAGCTATGAGCTTATTAACTAAAAATCTAAACAATATTTAGAAAAAAATAAACAGTAAATGGAAACATATCAGTTACGGCCCTATGTCCCTTTACCAACAGAATCACGGCTTATAAGCCGATGTTAAAATAAAAAAATTGTAAACAAAACTAGACCCAAATGGCATTCCTCAAGTCTCGGCTATGAAATCTTGAAGTCCCCAACAATAAATAGCCACAAGGGATTTAATTTTAACTGAACCACTTATCACAATAGCGGCCACATGGCCTACCAAAATTTTTACAACATTGAGTATCCACGGCCGAGCCAAAAAACCAGAAACCCAAGGAAGTAAACCAACTCAAAGTAAACATCATACATCACTGCATGAGGAGCCTAAGCGAAACCAAGGCTTACCAAAATAAATTTTAACATGGAGCCCCTTATTTTGGTAACTGCTACCCCAAGCATTTTGGACTAAAGCCTGCATATGTGTTGAAACACAAAAACAAAATAATGTTAGACCACTGCTAATAAGGAAAGTATAATAAAACTAAATAGTGGAATAATGATTCTAAATGGATAAATTTATATACTTGGTTCTATTTCTCTTTACCCTTGCCGTGAGAGGCGTTCCAATAAAACCCTAGCTCATTTTTGAGAACGATGAGCTTCAAAGAAACACTAACAAAAGGAAACATGACTCACAGAGTTCAAGCCTAAAACCCAAATCCACAATGGGGCAGCGTCAAATGGCACTCAGAAGTTGGGCAGTGAGAAACAGTTATCCCTTCATACATCAATACCACACTACAACAAAACTCACGCCCGTGCTCACACTATCAAAATTCTCTTGTGCAAGGATGGAAGCCCCCTTTTGTACCAGAGTCAAGACAACGAATGAATTGGAAAATTGCAGAGCTATGCAAGGACAACAAAAAGATTATCCACAGAAATAAAGGCAATATCCAAGAGCACCTATACATGCAGATTAAGAACAAAAATGGTGAAGAAGTTTTCATAGTTGAGTGACAAACAGGCCAAGCGGCCATGAGCCTGTGGCCCTCTTCTTCTAGAGCAAAGGTAAAGATAGGTTAAGGAGACAATTTAGGGTTTATAGATTATATATGGTCATTCCCAAAAATTCAAAACCCTATCCTCCAATTTGTAACCACATGTCCTTCATTTTATTTGCAAATTGTGGGTTTAAGGGTATAGTTCGAAAACCATCGAAGCTGTTGGAGACATTTACCATCATACACACTCTTTTTGGTCAAATTGGCCTAGTTAAACCACTATCCTAAGTATAATTGACATTAATTGACATCAGTGGAGAATTAGTTGCCATCATCCAGTCACACCCACACCTACCTACAATCAAGGAGGCTAACTGGAGCACTCCGGGGGTTATCTGAGTGATATTAATTCGCCTAATTACTAATTGGTGGTTACAATCAATTCAACTAGTCAGTTAAGGTGCCTCCTCTCATTAAATATATTATTTAATGATTATTTAATATCATCTAATGTTCTAGAGTCAGCTGGGGCACCTCCACCAACTTCTGATGATCAGTTTAGCTTCAGTTAACCTCATCAGGGTTCATTGAAGTAATGGAGCACTAGCAGTTGATGGTTGGCTTGCTATGGCATGTGTTTGATCTCCTTCAGTTGTGATTCAGTCATTTATTGCACTCCGACTCCGGTTAGGGTTTGGTGAGTCAATTAAGGTTTTGGTCAAGTGGTTAGCTGAGTGTGATTGAATGGCTAAGAGTCAATTAAGCCAGACTCACTCATTGATTTCGAATTACCTCAGGTATTTGAATTTCTCATGGATTCAAGCGATTTCTTGACATTGGTATTGTAACCATTCATTGTTTATTAAATATACATAAAGGAAACTAATTCCGATCCCGATTAACACGATTTCGTGAGAATTTATTGATTATTCTTTGATGAGATTGACTTTGTGTTTCGAGATCAATGTGTAAGATTAATAGGACCAGCCTGGAAGCAGCAAGATTTTTATCATTATAAACTAAGTTATAACCTTTCTTAGTTTCATCATAGATTGTTTTCATTGTTGTATCTTTAACTACAACGAAGGTAGATAGTAAATATAGTAGGGTTTTAGTATAGTTTATAAGATAGTAAATATATTAGAGTTTTTGTATAGTTTTTAACCTTTGCATATGTGTAAGAAAAACATAATGCAAATAAGTATTTCAAGGATAATTGCATAGTAAAAATACCTTCTAGGAAGTTGAGAAATTATAACAATTAAAATCAACTATGTATTTACACTTGCAACTATAGAAAGATGCCTAGATAGCATATTAACTTAGACAATAAGTTGATATCATAATTAAAGATACTAGGGTGTTGTTTTGTTTTTAGTAATATCTTATGAGATGGGAAATTATAAAATGGAAATAAAGTATAGTTTTCTTCTAGAAAATAGTTCATTCTTCCTTATATAAAAAATAATAACACTATAGTTTAAGAAATACAAGTGGTGTTAGTACATCTCCAAGTAATAGGTACTAGAGTAGCTTAAAAATATCTTAAGGACTAAGTACTAGTCCTACATGAAATGTTCTCAATGTTTTTACCTAGATCTTTGTTGTTTCTACATTATCTCGATATATGTAGAACAAAAACCTTGGAGGATATTTTTGTATCAAGTATTTTAAACAAGGGAAACTGCTAGACGAGATGCCTTTTAGTAAAGTTGCATACATGTTTTAAACTAAAAATAGAATGATACAAATTAAACAAAGAAGATCTAGTTATAGTGATTTGGAAGAATAACTAAGTTAAGTTCAGTTTATTAGAAATTTTTATATTACTCTTAACTATGAAGAACATAAACAATAAGATCAATGATACCTATTTTACTACTCAAAGTTGTAAAGCAAATAAATTAACTAGCATTTTATTCTATGCTAGTTGAGAGAATAATCTCGACGTCGAAACAAATAATAAACTTGTTACCTATGAAGGACCTGTAAAAGAAACATTACTTCACTGCATTAGCTATAAGCTAAGTAAGGCTCAATCTCAAATGAAGTTCCTTCCTACTTTCATAAGACAGTAAAACAAACTTAGTACTAGAATTTAAGCATATGTTTCAATTCCTATTATTCTGAATCATAAATTGCTAAATCAAATCCTTAACATGGACTTAGGAAAACAAACTAATAAGTATATAGAACTAGAGAATAACAAATATTCAGTTCGAGTTTAATATGGCTTAAAGTAACTGTTACCATTAAATTTTTCCTAGGAAGTGATGACTGCGAACATTTTATGTTATATGAAAACTTTTAAATTGTTATGAATTTTTAAAGTATTACATGTGGTATCAAAGCACAAGGTTTTGACACTAGGCCTGAATGTGGCCCAGCTTGCATAGATAAACAATAGATTTAAAAACATGCATATTGATTATTACTTTTCTTCTGAAATATTATTTTGAGAGAATTTTTCTGAGTTAAACTGCAGGTATGGAAAGATGGGAGGAATATGTAGATGAAGAGTCCCCATTTACTGAATGAAGTAATTATAAAAGAGAACCTATATAATAAGAAATAACTAATAAGTATTCTGAATTATTACAAATGGTTAAGGAACTAAGAGCATAGATGGAAATAGTCAAAAAGGAAAATGAAAGAATTCTGAGAGATCAGGAGGAGCTGAACCAGATCCTAATGGAAAAATATCAAAATGAAGAAAAAGATAAATGAGCGGATCCTGAAGATATTCCTTACCAACATAAAAATAAAAAGTCTGAACATTATAGAATCGAAAGTAGTTCATCCTTCGAGATTTATGGCGATCTACATAAGAAGAATTATCAATATACTAATGATAGTAATGAAGATAATCATGAGACAAGAAAGAGAAAATTTAAGCCTTATGAATAAATTTTAGGAGAACTTAAGAAAATAAAACCATCAACATTTAATGGTGAAACTCAGAAACAAGAAGAGTCTAAATCATGGATGTCTGGGATGAAGAAATATTTTCAAATTTATAATTACTCTAATCAACTAAAAGCAAGAATGGCAATTTATAACCTCACTCGGAAGGCAGATATTTGGTAGTACGACCTAAAACGAGCAAAAGGCATTAGGGAGAAGATCATTAACTAGAGTACGTTTAAGAAATATATTAAGAAGAAATTCTTGTCAGAACAGTATTACGAAGAGTGGGATAAGGAATTTTATGAACTAAAACTGGGAAGAATGAACATGAAAGAACTAAATAGTAATTTTTTAAGTCTACTTCGATATGTGACTTACATTGTGGATGAGAATCCTAAGGTACAACGGCTTTTAAGTTTTTTACCTTTTCATATAAAATATAGAATTGAATATGATAATCCAAAAATCTTAGAGGAGGCTATGCGAAAGGTGAATTTCTATTATGAGCAGAATCATAAAAAGGAAAGTATGTCAAACTGAAAGGTTAAAAGATCTAATAATTTTGAATAGATAAAGAAAAGTTTCATACCTAACCATAATTGTAGAAATAATACCACACGAAATTTTCCTAATAAAAACTTCCAACGTAGTAAAGGTGATTCACAGATAAATCCAAATGGTCGTAGAAATAAAGAACTTGTTAGTAACCACAGTAATTACACTAAGAATAATGAATGAAAAGAACTAGTAAAATGTTGGGAATGTAATGGTCATGATTATGCATCAGTTTTCCCCAACTGGAAGAAGACTATTAGAAACATACATATGGTGCAAGAGGAGATGACTGTTGGTGATCTAGCAAGGATAATGCCAAGGATCAATGTAGCACTCGAAAACAAGCATGCGAACTATCAAAATTCCATGGTGGAAGTGGAAGGTAAGTTGAACCAAACACCTATCTCTATTTTAATTGATAGAGGGGCTACATTAACTTATATTTCTCATGATTTAGTAGAAAAATGCAAGTTATCAATATAAAATTTTGCAAAGTCATCATTAGTTCAACTAGCTACTCGCGCAAAAATAAAAGTGATTAGTTTTGTAAAGGATTGTACTGTAAACATGGATTAGTTTGAAACCTCTGTTAAGATTAATGTAATAAATTTAGGTTCTTATGATATGTTAATTCATATGGACTAATTAGAACATCATAGGGTAGTCTTGAACTGTTTTGATAAAAAATTTACTTGCGTGAATAATAATGGAGAAACAGTAAATGTAAGAGGAATACCTAGGAAAACATCTATAAGACAGATCTCTGCTTTGCAATTAAAGAGAGTTGTTTAGAAGGGTTGTAAAGCCTTTGATGTAATAGTAATTAATGAATAAAATACTAATAATGAAGAGAAATTAAAATTGGAAGACATTCTGATCCTGATGGATTTATTCGGATGTATTTCTAGAAAAAATTTCAAGACTGCCTCCGAAGAGGGAGTTAAAATTCACTATTGAGCTGGTACTTGGTGTAGTGCCCAGATCAAAATCCCCTTATCGAATGAATATATTGGAATTAAATGAATTCAAATCCTAGTTAAAAAAACTTATTAATAATAATTATATCAGACCCAGTGTGTCCCCTTAGGGAGCACCTGTAATTTTTGTTAAAAATAAATACAGTACTGTACGTTTATGTATATATTACCTTCAACTTATTAAAATGACCATTAAGAATATATATATGTTGGATCACATAGATGATATGTTTTTCCAACTACATGGAGTGATTGTATTTTCAAAGATTGATTTACGATCTCGTTATCACCAGGTTCGAATCAAGGATGAGAACATATTTAAAACAACTTTTAGGGCAATGTATGGCGACTATGAGTTTGTTTTTATACCATTTGGGCTTCCTAATTCCCTGGTTTTCTTGATGTGTCTGATGAATAACGTAATGCATAAGTACCTTGATAAATTCATGGTCGTATTCATTGATGACATTTTAATTTATTCAAAGTCTAAAGAAGAACATGGAGAGCACTTAAAAATTGTTTTACAAGAATTACAAGAACATTTTTTTCCTTTGCTATATAAACAAGACAACCATGTTAAATCTCTTGAGAGTGAAAAATTGCATCATTTGAAAAATTAATAGTAGTTACTCTAATCATTAATTACTCATCTCAATATGGTAAATCCTTATCTAAATTCATAATATAATTCAAGAGGTACTAAAATATTGTAGCCATCCAAGTAGTATTTATTTGGGAACTATACTTTTCAATTGTGTTCTTACAAAGTATGTTTCGTAACCTATTAAATTAAAAATCATTTATAGTGCGCTCTACATTAACAAATTTATATAAACGAGTAAGTTCAACCATAAAGCGCATAAGAAAAGTGAGACCACAATATACGTGGTTCACCTCATCCATGACGATACGTTCACAAAAATTTTGTTAGTCCTTTTATTACTTTATTGAAGGGGATAAAATACAAATGGTGGCACAACCATTGTCATTTTCCTTACTACAAGTCTCTTTGTAGAGAGACACTTTTAATTTTTCAATTTCCCTCTTTATAGGGCCTCCGTGACGAACTCATCAGTCTATGACATTCAAGCATCAAATATGTTAGTGTCTTTGAATGTTTTATTTATACCCAATACTAGGGGTTATGAGTTCATAAGTGGAAAAATTACCTATACTCAACCTGCAAATGGCGACTGCTTCTATTTAACAATTAGTGGTTTCATAGTTTCTAAAAGGATTGTTGAAATATTGTAACTTCGAAGAATATTCTATATGTATTTCTTTGTGGTCCTCGACGGTCCTACTGGGAGAACCACTTGTATTACTTTGTACCCCGATGCTCCTAATCAGAAGAACTAATAAGAGTCATGAGCCAATCCCCTCTAATTGTAAAGGTGGGTCATTAGCACCCCAGTGTGGTTACTTGAGCCTACATGTGTAACTTGAGCGTACATGATTAAATCAAGCCTACATGACAGACGAGTTAAATTAAGTGAACGGATGAATATAAATATAGGTGTAGTGCTCCTCATTTCCAACACACACTCTCACTTGTGCAGTACATTAATGGAGTAGAGAAGTACCTAGAGAAGGAGGAGGACCAGGATTTGATCTCCTTGCTGGTTTTATCTTTTATCTTTTATCTTTTTGGGGCATCTATATTGAGGAAGCTTTTGTTGGGTTTTTCCCTTTAGGGTTTTCCCAGGATAAATCTTTGTGTTCCTTTTGTATGGTTATGATTGTCTGTCTTTCAATGATCCTTTTTATATGTTTTTGTTATGAAAATGAAATGAAGTACTGATGTCTTAGCTAAGCATATGAAAATTCAACATGGTATCCAAGCCACCCTGAAAAGAATACATTGTGCAGCTACATAACCTAGGGATTATTAATTTTTGGTTCTCTCTCCACAATCGATCATCAAAAGAAGGCTAGGCTGAATACCCATTGAAGGGCGCATCTTTCTATCGTAGTGGAATTCGATTCCGAGCATTTTTAGTTTTTCGTGTGGGAAATTAGGGCTTCTTACAGAGGAGGAATTTTTGAGTGAGCCCAACATAGAATTTTTATCCTCATCAAAATTGAGGTTTAGAGACCTGGATCAAGAAATTTGGTTAGGTGAAACTTTGGGAAAGTCAAACCCTAGTTTGACCCCGATCTAGAAAAACCCTAAATACTAAAACTGCTAAGTTTTGGTACATTCGCTATAGCCTACGATTGGGGAAGGATCAGGAGTTGAAACTTTCAGCGGCCGAATATAAAATCCTAATTTACACCTTGTCCGAAATGAAACCTCATATTCGCTCTATTATGGGAGATATGATCCCTCAAATTTAGGGTTCCACCTTCTTCCAGAAGTCATCCCTAAACAGGACACCTAGGGAGGATTGTTATAGCATGGGCTACAGAGTTCCAAATTGAATTATTGAAGATGTTATGGAAATATCATGGACTTTACTTTCTATGGTCTTAATTTCAGAACTATAAGAGTAAACCCTGACAGATGTCATGCCGTATAACTCCTTTGTTCAGAAGAGTCCTGTAACAGGTCACCTTGGGAAAAGGCTCCTAAATCCCAATTAGTGAAACCAATTATGATGAAACCTATGGTGTTGGATCCGGGACATGTGAGGTTACCTCAGGGAGAAATTTCAACCACAAAGGAGCAGTAATTTCATAGATATTACAGAAATAGTAACAAGCATTTCTGCAGAAGAAATTGGAAAACTAGGGCTTCCTGTTCTGGGAGCTTCCCTCTACTGTTTTCAAAAAAGGAGTATATTGGACAGCTCTATTTGAAGAGATATATCTTTCTATCCAATCATATCTGAAATATTCCAAGTTTTTAAAATTAAGGTTTCTTTGACAAACCCTAGATCAGCCAGCTCCGGAAGTAGGACGGACACCTCAAATCGATAAGATCTAATCCTTTTCTATTTGCATTTGAGGTTCTCATTTCAAATTGATCTATAACATCAGCTTGATTATAGTGTTGGTGAAATTGAAAAATTCCAAGCATGGAATTATTTGATCTCTCTGAAGGAAATGAATTGGACACCTTCATGAGTAGAGAGGTTCCAGTTCCAGAAGAAGATGAGGCTCAAGGCCTTACACAAGAAGAACTTGATCAAGGCCAAGAAGATCATTGTTGATTCAATCACAGATCAAATTGTACCACAAGTGTCTTCCCTAAAGACACTGAATATGTTTGATTCCTTGATCAAGATACTTGAATATAAGAACATAAATCAGAAGATGGCTTCGAGAAAATAGTTGAAGAATGTGAAGATCTAGAATGCAAAACATCTTGAAGCGGTAGAAGAAGAAGCGGAGAATGTAGAAGTGGTGGTAGCCACCTTGAATGGCCTCCCAGAATCATGGGATTCATTCATGTGAGGAATGTGTTCCAGAAGGAAGTGATTACTTTCAGCTGACTGTAAGAAGAAGAAGATGGGAGCAATTGAAGATCAAGCTCTCTCCCTTCAAAGAAGATCCCTCAAGCAATGAGGAATATGAAGAACTCAAGTCCTAAAGAACATCTTATCCATCTTATCATTTGGATAAGAAATATATATTTCATGAATGAAGAAGATGATGGACCAGAATGATCAAGAAGGAGTATACCCATGAAACAAACAAACAAAATATAAGTATTCAATTGTCATTTAATGATATTGTTTTGTTATGAATTTGATTATGTTTAGTTGATGTGTTATGCATGATAGATTGTTTGCATTAATCACTGTATACTACTAATATGCATATGATGGGTAAGTAGCTCATGGTGCTATACAACTCTCCATTGCTACTCACCTAGAATGAAACCTTTTTGCTGACATATTGGATTAGTGCACAATCTCAATGTCGTCCTGGTAGAGGTGGAAGGCATCTAGAAAAGTTTCTGTGAGATATGGATGAATGTTATATTGGCTAAAAAATTACATGATGCATAAGAATTTGTCATTATGCATATGTTTTATGAAATAGTTCTAACCATGCAACTGGTGCATTTGAATTGCAGGAAAGGTCCTGTACAATCTCCTACAAGAAAAGAAGGATGAGACTTGTTACGAAGAACATGTGATGACAATTCAAGATTCACTCCAATAAACATGAATCTAAAGCTCCTAGGGTTAGAGACACCATGACCGAAGAAAGAGCTTCAGAGAGCCATAGATCCACCTCAGAGGATGAATACCACCATGGGTACAAGAAATAACTCAAGATGAAGAAAAGAATGCTATGAAAGAAGCTATGATCAAAGAATAAAATTTGATCATGCGGAATGATGTATATGATATGATTTCAAGACATAACAAGAAGTACATACTATCTTCCATATGGATCTACAAGAACAAGTGTAGAAATTAAGGTTCGTGATTTTCCTTAGAAAGAATAGACTATGACATGACATACTCTATTGACCAATATACATCAAGCATAGAACCACCTGTATAGAATGAAGAGGGAAGATGATACTCCACTTTAGGGGGAGTGACTACATAATATATTTGAGTTTGACATGGTACGACATGATGGAAAAATTCCTGATGGATCAAGACTTTACCAAGAGTAAAGTGGTTTCCAACCTTCAAGGTTGAATGCAAAAGACTAGGATATGTTGATGATATAACAAGACAAACTCATGGAATATGTTATGATGAAAGAATACTAGAATGATGTATGGGATATAGTTCCCAGACCATAAGGAAAGAGTATAAAAAATAGAGCATGCAGAAAGAATAAGTATTGAGAAGTATAAATAAAGATTTGTGGCCAGATGTTTCTTTCAGAAAGAGGGAATTAATTCTGAAGAGACACTTACTCCAGGAAGCAAGGAACACTTCGTTTAGAACTATCATGGTAGTTTCTTCCATGATGAAGTAAAGACAAGCCTTCCTTAATGGTATGATTGAGAAAGAGCTTTACATCAAATACTCATAAGGATTTAAAGTTGAAGCCATATGGAATCATGTATGCAAGTTGAAGAAGGCCCTCTATGGCCTGAAGTAAGCTCCCAGAGCTTGGTATGGAAGAATAGATAGTTTCTTGTCGAGCATGGGATTTAACAAGAGTAAAGTTGATCCTAACCTTTATCTCAAGGTTGTAGAAGATGAATTTTCCATCCTATTATTATACGTGGATGGCTTATCCTTGACAGGAAATGAGAAACAGGTCATGGAAAGAAAGAAGAAACTAGCAGAAGAATTTGAGATGAAAGACCTTGGGTTAATGCATTATTTCCTAGGTCTGGAAGTATGGCAAAGTTCCGAATAAATATTTATTAACCAGGGAAAGTATGTGGTATAGATATTGAAGAGATTCAATATGTTGGAATGAAAAGTCATGGCCACACCCATGGACTCCAACCTAAAGTTTTTAGCTGATGACTCATCAGAGTTAGTGGATATGAATCATTATAGATAGATCATTAGGTCATTGATGTACTTAACAAATACAAGACCAGAAATTTGTTTTACTGTGAACACCTTAAGTCAATATCTTGTGCAACTAAGACGGGTTCACCTAGTAATTGCAAAACATGTGATGAGATATCTAAAAAGGACTATAGACTTTGGTTTATATTATAATGGTAGCCATGAGTATAGATTGTATGGCTACACAGATGCAGATTGGGCTGGAAGTATCTCAAACAAGAAAAGCACATTAGGTAGATGCTTTTGTTTGGGGTCTGCTCTAAGTTCATGGTTTAGCAGGAAACAATCCAGTGTTTCTCTTAGCTCGGCTGAAGTAGAATACATAGCATATTTCTCTACTAAGTTGTGAAGCCATATGGATTTGGAAGCTGATATTAGGTCTCTTTGACCTGAATATGGATACTACAATGATTATATGTGATAATGAGATTTGTGATGACAAAGAACCCTGTGTTCCATTGTAACACATAAAAATATGGTATTTCTACAAAGGAGTGAAGATGCAGATGATGATGATTTTAGTGTTCCCATATTGAAGATATAGATGATGTTTTAGTATTTACATACTATAGATGTAGATGATGGTGATTTCGTATTTATATACTGAATATAGAGATGATGATGCTTTTAGTATTCACATACTGGAGATACAGATGGTGATAGTCCAGTATTCACATACTAAAGATGTAGATGATGATGATTTGGATGATGATGTACTAACGAATCCTCTGTCTTGAGTAAAGTTCGAACACTTTTGAGACAAGCTTGGTGTTGCTCGAAAAGACCTTCCTTGAAAGGGGGAGTAGTGATGTTGCAGTAGGATTGTATCATCCCTAGGCTCTTTCCCTAAAGTGATCCGGTGACCTCAGTCCTAGAGAATGAAGAGGGATTGTATCATCCCAAGACATCTGTCCAAAAGTGATCTGGTGACCTCGATCCTCAAGAATGAAGAGGGATTGTATCATCCTGGGGCATCTATACAAAATAGATCCGGTGACTTTGGTCTTCATGAATGTGGTGGGATTGCATCATCCCTGAACTTCGGTTCAAAATGTATCCGAAGGTCTCAGCCCTTATGAATTTGGTGGGATTGCATCATCCTTGAACCTTGGTTCAAAATGTATCTGGAGGTCTTGACCCCCGTGAAATTGGTGGATTGCATCATCCCTGAACCTCGGTTCAAAATGTATCTGGAGGTCTCGCCCCCCATGAAAGTGGTGGATTGCATCATCCCTGAACCTCGATTAAAAATGTATCCAGAGATCTCGGTCCCTGTGAATGTGGTAGGATTGTATCATCCTTGAAATTCGGTTCAGAATGGATCCAATGACTTTGGTACTTGAGGACGTGTGTTGATCCTGTAATTCCTAGACGAAGGATTGTATGAGTTCCACATCTATGTTGATCCCATAATTTCGAAGGGATGGATTGTTAGGAACTCCGTAAAGACCTAAATCCCGTAATTCCAAAAGGAAGGATCATTCAATTGATCCCGTAATTCCAATAGGAAGGATTGTCTGAGTTCCACAGATGTGTTGATCCTATAATTTGAATAGGAAGGATTGTTTGAGTTCTACATATATGTTGATCCCGTAATTTTGAAAGGAAGGATCGTTAGTAACTCCATAAAGACCTAAATCCCATAATTCCGAAAGGAAGGATCATTGAATTGATCCCATAATTCCAATAGGAAGGATTGTCTAAGTTCCATAGATGTGTTGATCCCATAATTCCAATAGGAAGGATTGTCTGAGTTCCACAAATGTGTTGATCCCGTAATTTCGAAAGGAAGGATTGTTAGTAACTCCGTAAAGACCTAAATCCCATAATTCCCAAATGAAGGATCATGTTGATGATGTTCTCTAATTGAAAGATCAGAATATGATGATGATGTTGCTGCTGATGATGATGTTGTTCTTTGATCGAAAGATCATAATATGATGATGATGATGTTTCTCTGATCAAAAGATCAGAAGTTGCTGCTGATGATGATGTTCTTTGATATTCTCTGATTGAAAGATCATAATATGATGATGATTATGTTTCTTTGATTGAAAGATCGGAAGTTGTTGATGATGATTCTCTCTTATCGAAAGATTAGAATATGACGATGATGATGTTTTCTGATCGAAAAATCAAAAGTTGCTTATGATTATGGTGTTGCTGCTGATGATGATCTTTTCTGATTGGAATATCAGAATGCGATGATGATGATGATGTTTCTAATTGAAAGATTAGAATGTGATGATGATGAGATCCTGATGATGATGATGCTGTATTATCAAAGTATGATGATGATGACGTACTGATCGAAAGATCAGAATATGATGATGAGTTGATGTTAGAGTATGATGTTCAGAGTGTGATGATGATGATGTTGATGTTTTCATGATGTTTTCATGATGTTTTCATGATGATGTTTCTGATCCAAAGATCAGAGTATGATGATGATGTTGTTGCTGATTGAAAGGCCAAAGTGCTAAAGAAGATGTTTCTGATCGAAAGGTCAAAGTGCTAAAGATGTTGTTGATCGAAAGGTCAAAGTGCTAAAGATGTTGCTGCTGATTGAAGAGTCAAGATGCTGAAGATGTTGTTGATAAAAGCGGTCAAAGTACTAATGATGCTGAATACTAAAGATTGAAGATGAAGACTAAATGATGTTGAAAAGCTTCCAATGATTTATAGATGTATCACCCTGATGATGTTGATGATGTCCTCTATCTCTCTCCTATTGTTGTTGTTGTTGACATTGTTATAGAATACCCTTCTCGTTAAGGGGGAGTGTTGAAATATTGTAACTTTGAATAATAATCTATATGTATTTCTTTGTGGTCCCCGATGGTCCTACCAGGATAACCACTTGTATTAATTTGTACCCCGATGCTCCTAATAGGAATAACTAATAAGAGTCATCACGCAGTCCCCTCTAATTGTAAAGGCGGGTCATTAGCACCCCAGTGTGGTTACTTGATCTTACATCTGTAACTCAAGCCTACATGATTAACTCGATCCTATATGACAGATGAGTTAACTTAAGTGAACAGATGAATATAAATAGAGGTGTAGTGCTCCTCATTTTCAACACACACTCTCACTTGTGTAGCAGATTTGTGGAGAAGAGAAGTAGCTGGAGAAGGAGGAGGATTAGGCTTTGATCTTCTTGCTGGTTTTATCTTTTATCTTTTATCTTTTTGGGGCATCTATATTGAGGAATCTTTTGTTGGGTTTTTCCCTTTAGGTTTTTCCCAGGATAAATCTTTGTGTTCCTTTTGTATGGTTGTGCTTGTCTATCTTTTAGTGATCCTGTTTATATGCTTTTGTTATGAAAATGAAATGAGGTACTGATGTCTTAGCTAAGCATATGAAAATTCAACAAGGATAAGGATACCCTTTACTTCCAATATACATATTATGTATCCTTTATAGAATTCCAATATAAAACATACTTATTCATTACAAACATAACATTCCAAGTTATAACTTCATAGAATTTCAGATAAAAAACATACTTATACATTGCATAACCTTCTAGGTTGTAACTTCACTTATAACACTATCACTTCATGTTTTCACCCATATAAACTTAGATGTTTTAGTATGAAACACAACCTTTGATAAGTATAGATTATTTGATTCTTGTTAAAGGTCGGTGAAGGGAATTAACTCAACCCTATTTTACCAAATGCATAAATATGTAAGGCTTCCTCATAGTAATCCATTCCTTGTTAAAATATAAGATTTATCATAATCTTTTCACAAGAGATAAAACCTAAGAAAACCTTCTTATATAGTGATTTTAAAGAGGCATTTTACCAAGAAGAGAATTTGATTAACCTTCTCACCTTTACTGATTAGATATAATCATATATAAAAGACATTTATTGGTTAAGTATAACCATATAACTAGGTTATCTAATCATATATAAAAGACATTTATTAACGAAGTATAACCATATAACCATGTTATCTAATCATATATAAAAGACATTTACTGACTAAGTATAACCATATAACCAAGTTATATAATCATATATAAAAGACATTTATTGACTAAGTATAACGATATAATCAGGTCGTCAAACCAGCCCCGCTTAGGGTTTTATGATATATATATATATATTCTCATAATCATAATAAAATAATAAAAATATCCAAGGATAACATCATTTCGAGAGGTCATTACTACGTATTACTTGAAAACAATTACAACCTAATAAAATGATAAATCTCCTATGCTGAACCGGACGCAAGAGCACACATTAGAGGAAATGTGGGGTCTAAAATGGGCCTTATAAGAAAACGTGCCAACAATAAATTTTGTGAGTTGGAATTCAAGAACCAATAGAATTTCAATAAAATGAGTCAACCATAATGGTTGAATTGACATATTTGTCATAAAAGAAAGCTACTTTTTTTGTTCGTATTTTCGACATGTCTCCTTTTTTTACTCAAATTTCAAGTGGGAGAGCTCATTGGATGTGGGATTTAATTCTGCATCCAACGAGTACCCACACTGCATACTTTTGAAGGACCCTGCTAACCCCCAAAAAAGACATACTTGAAAAAATGTGATGACGACATCATCATCACATTTTTTCAGGTATTTCTTGTTTATGGGGTAGCGGGGTCCATCAAAAGTATGTAGTGTGGGTACTCGTTGGATGCAAAATTATATTCCGCATCAAAGGAGATCTCCCGCTTGAAATTTGAGTAAAAACACAGGGAGATATGTCGAAAATATGAACAAAAAAAGTACTTTTTTTATTCTTCCTCCATAATTAATAAATATTATTTTATTATTTTAACTATTATTTTATTATTTTCCTTAGGAGGCCCATTTTAGACCTCAAATTTCCTCTAATTCCAAGTCGAAAGCAGTCTGAAACGTAAGGGGGGAATCTATCAGTGCACAAAGGAAGATAAATCAACAACCTCGTATGGAAATCAACGCAAAAATAGGGAAATGATTTGCAGATCCTTTAGATCTGAAACAATTCATATAACCCAAAATTTGGAAATGAAAAGAGGAATGTTTCGATGATTCGTAGCATCTTCTACCAGAGTTTTGGAAAACAATAAATTATAGAACTAAATATCAACACCGAGTTTGAAAACAATAGTAATCCAAATCATTCTAGATTTGGAAAATAACAAATCAAAAAGGCATATATTGGAGAAGCTACTGCATAGACCTGGTCACAAGTATTTACGCAGATGACTGTGAAAGGTATTGAACCATGTATTGATTTCAAATGCAGACGCTAATTGATGACAATGAAATCAAAACACATATGCTAATTAAAATGGGCCAGTGATAGTTTTCTGCAGTAGCCACTGAAATCATGCATTTAGTCTTGGACTCTATTTGTCATTCAAAATGCAGGCAGAGAAATTCATATTCCAGATCTGCAATAAAACATTCAAATGCAAACATTCGATCATTCCACATTGTAATCGGAAACGTAGGCTTAAAAATAATGTGGTTCTAGGTACTGATCTTTAAATGCAGACATTGGAAAAATCCATCTCTAAAACACATGCAGATCTAAGTATTTATCTTCAAAACAATGCGTTGGATAAATCCAGATCAAAATGCTGTTAAGAATGGAAATCTTGATCAAAATCCAGATCTTCAAGTTAAGATATAATGCAAATAAGGTTAAAATTGTAGACCCAGTATTTCTGTAATTCATAATGACCAAAAACAAGACTAGATGAATACGCTTAAGGAGAAATAACTGTTGATCCTCAGCAAGAGATGGATTCTCAACTTCAGAGAGTCATTGAAAGCTGTGGCTAGCCTCAATATTCTAGTGTAGTGATGGAACCTCAAATGTTGTTCTCCAAAAAATTGAATATTTCCAGTATTTATCCTTATGCCGCTTCAATTCCCCAAGAGAACACACATACCACAATGAAATCCCAAAGGGTAGGCGCATCCTTTCGCAGACAATAATGAAATGGAAGGCTCATTCTTACCCTCCCAAACTCCTTTTTTCCAAATGTCCGAATCCCCCTCTTCTTTATACCTAAAGGGAGGAACCAACCACCGCCTTGATTCTGCCATTCCCCAACTAAATTCTTGGTAAAACATAGGCCTAAGCTCGGCGTGTCTTCTTGGGTAACCGACAATTAATTGAAGGCCAGTTTATTTCTATAACGGAAAATATGTTTAATAATTACTAAAACCAATGGTGGAATTTTCCAAGGAGGATTCCGTAAAATAATGGAGGCTGGAAAATATAGAAAAAAGAAAATTCTCTGAAAAAGACGTTGATTTCCACTCACACCCTGTTAGTATTTAAACATTAAGCTAGCATTATTAGGATCTTTAACTGAGAGAATAACAAGTACAGCAACCAAATACAAGAGACAATGAAAACAGTGTATTTCCTCAGGGAAACCATAAAGAAGAAAACACCACAACTTCCTGAGAGATAGAATCAGCACCAAAATAGTAAAATCCCCAAAACAGTAAGTGATCTCCCAACAGTAGTAATCTTCTTCTTGTCTAGCCCCAGTGTCTTATCCTTCCTCAACTATGTGCTACACTTGAGTGTGTATGACTTGTGTGATAAATAAAGACTCTAGTTCTCTATTTATACTAATCCCGACATGACTAAAACCATACTAGGGAAAACCTCTACTAGGAGAGTCTAATAACCCTAGTGCCCTGGAACTCCGGGGACTTTAACACTTAGACAATCAAAGGGCTACCCACCATGACTTGACAGGACTTGTTTACATTATTGATCCTCCCGATCGAAACATTAGGGCATGACAACATGACTCAAATACATAATAGATACGTCCCAGAATAAACATCGGGTTACAATACATAAGATACATAGATGAATACATTCCAAAGTTACAAATACATCAACACTCCCTCTTAACTAGGAAGGTATTC
>LPNX010608079.1:4376-23360 GCA_001517045.1 Pseudotsuga menziesii
ACAACAGAGTTTCACCTTTAACCAATTTATTGGAATTAAAATTTAATCATTGATTTAAATGCGCATTTGGAAGATAAGAGTGCATGCCAACTTTCACGATGTTGAGAGCNACAACGGAGTTTCACCTTTAACCAATTTATTGGAATTAAAATTTAATCATTGATTTAAATGCGCATTTGGAAGATAAGAGTGCATGCCAACTTTACACATAAAAACGTGAACAACGGAGCTTCACCTTTAACCAATTTATTGGAATTAAAATTTAATCATTGATTTAAATGCGCATTTGGAAGATAAGAGTGCATGCCAACTTTCACGATGTTGAGAGCTATTTTCGGCATCTTTAAGCAAAACCCTAGCAAAATTGCAAGATGCAGTCTCAACTTTGACCAAATTCTCATAATTGAAACGTGATGATAGGTTTGGATGCATATTGGATAGACGAGCATGCACGCAAATTTTTGCGACGTTTCGAGCTATTTTGACCCCATTTAATTTAATTTAATTTTGATCNGAGCATGCACGCCAATTTTTGCGACGTTTCGAGCTATTTTGACCCCATTTAATTTAATTTAATTTTGATCAGAAATTTGGATGCACATTTGATGAACAAGTGTGCAAGCAAACTTTTGAGACATTCCAAAATATTTTCACCCCCTTTAAGCACAACCTTAGAAAAAATGCACAACGAAGTTTCACGTTTGACTAATTTCTCAAAATTAAAATTTAATCCTAGATTTATCGGTGCATTTCGTAGCAAAACCATACAACAGAGTTTTAGTTTTGACTAATTTCTCAGAATTAAAATTTGATCGTAGATTTATCTTAGCATTGGGTAGATAACAATGCACACCAAATTTCACGATGTTCGAAGTTATTTTGGTCATTATTCAAGGTTGGTCAAGCAAAGGTCTAAGAGATGCTATTTTTTTGACTTTCTTGTAAGTGAAATTTGAAAGAGAATTTAGGTACCCATTTGAGAGATAACCATGCATACACACTTTGAGGGGATTTCGAGCTATTTTGGACCTTGGTCAAACCAAGGCCTAAAAGGGCACACTTTTTTCCAATTCTTAGAAATCAAATTTAAAAGTAGATTTAGATACCCATTTAAGAGGCACGCATAAAAACGTGCAAGACGGAGTTTCACTTTGAACCAATTTCTTGGAATTAAAATGTAATCATAGATTTAAAAGCACATTTGGAAAATAAGAGTGGATGCCAACTTTCACGATGTTGAGAGCTATTTTAGGCATCTTTAAGCCAAACCCTAACAAAACTAAACGAGGCAGTCTGAGCTTTGACCAAATTCTCAGAATTGAAACCTGATGATATTTTTGGATGCATATTGGATAGACAAGCATGCACACCAACTTTCACGACGTTTCGAGCTATTTTGACCCCCTTTGAGCCCAACCCTGTCGAAACCGCACGATGGAGTTTCCTTTTCAAACAGTTTCTTAGAATTTAAATTTGATCATAAATTTGGATGCCCATTTGATGAACAAGCATGCATGCAAAATTTTGAGACATCCCAAAATATTTTCACCCCCTTTAAGCCAAACCTTAGCAAAACCACGCAACAAAGTTTCACATTTAAGTAATTTCTCAAAACTAAAAGTTAATCATAGATTTATTGGCGCATTTGGTAGATAAGAGTGCATGCTAGTTTTCATGATGTTCAGAGCTATTTTGGTCATTATTCAAGGTTGGTCAAATAAAAGACTAAGAGATGTTATTTTTTTCAGCTTTCTTGTAAGTGAAATTTGAAAGAGAATTGAGGTACCCATTTGAGAGATTACCATGCATACAAACTTTCAAGGGATTTCGAGCTATTTTGGACCTTAAGCAAACTTGGTGAAACCAAGGCCTAAAAGGTTGCATTTGTTTCCAATTTCTCAAATCCATTTTCCCCTCCTTGGAGAAATCGAATGACGAAGTTTCACTTTTGACCAAACTCTCGGAGTTGAAATTTGATCATAGATTTGGATGACCGTTCGATATAAAAACATGCACGCCAACTTTTGCAATGGTCCGAGCTATTTAGACCCCTTCGAGCCCAATTATAGCGAAAATGAACGACAAAGTTTCACTTCTGTCTAATTTCTCAGAATTGAAATTTGATCATAGATTTGGATGCCCGTCTGACAGGTAAATGTGCAGTCCAACTTTCACAACGTTTTGAGCTATTTTCACCCCTTGGAACCCCAACCTTAGCGAAACCGCATGACGCAGTTTCACTCTTGACAAATTTCCTGATATTAAAATTTGATTATAGATTTAGATGTGCATTTGGAAGATAAGATTGCACGCCAACTTTCATGATGTTCACGGTTATTTTCGTCTCCTTTAAGCCAAACCCTAACAAAACAGCACGAGGGAGTTTTGATTTTGACCAACTTCTAAGAATTGAAACTTGATCATAGATTTGTATTTCAATTAGATAAACAAGCATGCACAGCAACTTTCACAATGTTCCAAACTATTTTGACCACCTTTAAGCCCAACCCTAGCTAAAAGGCATGACGAAGTTTCACTTTTGAGCAGTTTTGTATAGTTCAAATTTGATCATAGATTTGAATGCCCATTTGATAGACAAGCGTGCACATGAAATTTTGAGACGTTCCAAAATATTTCACCCCCCTTAATCCCAACCTCAACAAAACCATACAACAGAGTTTCACTTTTGACTAACTTCTTAGAATTAAAATTTGATCGTAGATTTATCTTAGAATTTGGTAGATAACAGTTCACACCAACTTTCACAATGTTCGCAGTTATTTTGGTCATTATTCAAGGTTGGTCAAACAAAGGTCTACGAGATGCTACTTTTTAGACTTTCTTGTAAGTGAAATTTGAAAGAGAATTTGGGTGCCCATTTGAGAGATAACCATGCATACACACTTTCAAGGATTTCAAGCTATTATGGACCTTGGTCAAACTTGGTAAAACCAAGGCCTAAAATGTTGAACTTTTTTTCAATTTCTTAGAAATCAAATTTAAAAGTAGATTTAGATACCCATTCAAGAGGCACACATAAAAACGTGAACAACGGAGTTTCACTTTTAACCAATTTATTGGAATTAAAATTAATCATTGATTTAAATGCGCATTTGGAAGATAAGAGTCCATGCCAACTTTCACGATGTTGAGAGCTATTTTCGGCATCTTTAAGCAAAACCCTAACAAAACTACAAGATGCAGTCTCAGCTTTGACCAAATTCTCAGAATTGAAACCTGATGATAGGTTTGGATGCATACTGGATAGACAACCATGCACACCAATTTTTGCGACGTTTCGAGCTATTTTGACCCCATTTAAGCCCAACCTTGTCAAAACCGGATGAAGGAGTTTTACTTTAGAGCAGTTTCTTAGAATTTAATTTTGATCATAAATTTGGATGCTCATTTGATGAACAAGTGTGCAAGCAAAATTTTGAGACATTCCAAAATATTTTCACCCCCTTTAAGCACAACCTTAGAAAAAATGCACAACGAAGTTTCACGTTTGACTAATTTCTCAAAATTAAAATTTAATCCTAGATTTATTGGCGCATTTTGTAGAAAAACCATACAACAGAGTTTTGGTTTTCACTAATTTCTCAGAATTAAAATTTGATCGTAGATTTATGTTAGCATTGGGCAGATAACAATGCACAAAAAGTTTCACGATGTTCGAAATTATTTTGGTCATTATTAAATGTTGTTCAAGCAAAGGTGTAAGAGATGCTATTGTTTTTTACTTTCTTGTAAGTGAAATTTGGAAGAGAATTTCGGTACCAATTTGAGAGATAACCATGCATACACACTTTTAGGGGATTTCGAGCTATTTTGGACCTTGGTCAAACCAAGGCCTAGAAGGTCACACTTTTTTTCCAATTTCTTAGAAATCAAATTTAAAAGTAGATTTAGATACCCATTTAAGAGGCACACATAAAAACGTGCAAGACGGAGTTTCACTTTGAACCACTTTCTTGGAATTAAAATTTAATCATAGATTTGCATTTGGAAAATAAGATTGCATGCCAACTTTCACGATGTTGAGAGCTATTTTAGGCATCTTTAAGCCAAACCCTAACAAAACTGCACGATGCAGTCTCATCTTTGACCAAATTCTCAGAATTGAAACCTGATCATATGTTTGGATGAATATTTTATAGACAAGCATGCACGCCAACTTTCATGACGCTTCGAGTTGTTTTGACCCCCTTTAAGCCCAACCCTGTCGAAACCGCCCGAGGGAGTTTCCTTTTCGAACAGTTTGTTAGAATTTAAATTTGTGCATAAATTTGGATGCCCATTTGATGAACAAGCATGCATGCAAACTTTTGAGACATTCCAAAATATTTTCACCCCCTTTAAGCCAAACCTTAGCAAAACCATGCAACGGAGTTTCACGTTTAAGTAATTTCTCAAAGCTAAAATTTAATTGTATATTTATTGGCGCATTTGGTAGATAAGAGTGCATGCTAACTTTCATGGTGTTTGGAGCTATTTTTGTCATTATTCAAGGTTGGTCAAGTAAAAGACTAAGAGATGTTATTTTTTCAGCTTTCTTGTAAGTGAAATTTGAAAGAGAATTGAGGTACCCATTTGAGAGATAACCATGCATACAAACTTTCAAGGGATTTCGAGCTATTTTGGACCTTAAGCAAACTTGGTGAAACCAAGCCCTAAAAGGTTGCATTTGTTTCCAATTTCTCAAAGCCATTTTCCCCTCCTTTAAGCCAAACCTTAGTGTAATCGAACGACGAAGTTTCACTTTTGACCAAACTCTCGGAGTTGAAATTTGATTAGATATTTGGATGACCGTTCGATATAAAAACGTGCACGCCAACTTTTTCAATGGTCTGAGCTATTTGGACCCCTTCGAGCCCAACTCTAGAAAAAATGAACGACGATGTTTCACTTCTGAAAAATTTCGCAGAATTGAAATTTGATCATAGATTTGGATGCCTGTTTGATAGGTAACTGTGCACTCCAACTTTCACAACGTTTTGAGCTATTTTCACCCCTTGTAACCCCAACCTTAGTGAAACCACATGACGGAGTTTCACTCTTGACAAATTTCTTGATATTGAAATTTGATTATAGATTTAGATGTGCATTTGGAAGATAAGAGTGCACGCCAACTTTCATGATGTTCAGAGTTATTTTCGTCTCCTTTAAGCCAAACCCTAACAAAACCGCACGATGGAGTTTTGCTTTTGACCAACTTCTAAGAATTGAAACTTGATCATAGATTTGGATGTGCATTAGATAAACAAGCATGCACGCCAACTTTCACAATGTTCCAATCTATTTTGACCACCTTTAAGCCCAACCATAGCTAAAAGGAATGATGAAGTTTCACTTTTGAGCAGTTTCGTATATTTGAAATTTGATCATAGGTTTGAATGCCCATTTGATAGACAACCGTGCACACGAAATTTTGAGACGTTCCAAAATATTTCACCCCCCTTAATCCTAACCTCAGAAAAACCATACAACAAAGTTTCACTTTTGACTAACTTCTTAGAATTAAAATTTGATCATAGATTTATCTTAGAATTTGGTAGATAACAGTTCACACCAACTTTCACAATGTTTGCAGTTATTTTGGTCATTATATTCAAGGTTGGTCAAGCAAAGTTCTAAGAGGTTGGTCAAGCAAAGGTCTCATAATTGAAACCTGATCATATGTTTGGATGCATATTGGATAGACAAGCATGCATGCCAACGTTCACGACGTTTCGAGCTATTTTGATCCCCTTTAAGCCCAACCCTGTTGAAACCGCACGACGGAGTTTCCTCTTCGAATAGTTTCTTAGAATTTAAATTTGATCATAAATTTGGATGCCCATTTGATGAACAAGCATGCATGCAAAATTTTGAGACATTCCAAAATATTTTCACCCCCTTTAAGCCAAACCTTAGAAAAACCACACAACGAAGTTTCACGTTTAAGTAATTTCTCAAAGCTAAAATTTAAACGTAGATTTATTGGCGCATTTGGTAGATAAGAGTGCATGCTAACTTTCATGATGTTGGGAGCTATTTTGGTCATTGTTAGTCAAGTAAAAGACTAAGAGATGTTATTTTTTCATCTTTCTTGTAAGTGAAATTTGGAAGGGAATTGAGGTACCCATTTGATAGATAGCCATGCATACAAACTTTTAAGGGATTTCGAGCTATTTTGGACCTTAAGAAAACTTGGTGAAACCAAGCCCTAAAAGGTTGCATTTGTTTCCAATTTCTCAAAGCCATTTTCCCCTCCCTTAAGCCAAACCTTAGCGAAATCAAACGACGAAGTTTCACTTTTGATCAAACTCTCATAGTTGAAATTTGATCATAGATTTAGATGACCGTTTGATATAAAAACGTGCAAGCCAACTTTTGCAATCGTCCGAGCTATTTGGACCCCTTCGAGCCCAACTCTAGCAAAAATGAACGACGAAGTTTCACTTCTGACTAATTTCTCAAAATTGAAATTTGATCATAGATTTGGATGCCCGTTTGATAGGTAACTGTGCCCGTTTGATAGGCTGGTCAAGCAAAGGTCTAAGAGATGCTACTTTTTCGACTTTCTTGTAAGTGAAATTTGAAAGAGAATTTGGGTGCCCATTTGAGAGATAACCATGCATACACACTTTCAAGGGATTTCGAGCTATTTTGGACTTTGGTCAAACTTGGTCAAACCAAGGCCTAAAATGTTGAACTTTTTTTCAATTTCTTGGAAATCAAATTTAAAAGTAGATTTAGATACCCATTTAAGAGGCACACATAAAAACGTGAACAACGGGGTTTCACTTTTAACCAATTTATTTGAATTAAAATTTAATCATTTATTTAAATGCGCATTTGGAAGATAAGAGTGGATGCCAACTTTCACGATGTTGAGAGCTATTTTCGGCATCTTTAAGCAAAAACCTAACAAAACTGCAAGATACAGTCTTAGCTTTGACCAAATTCTCAGAATTGAAACTTGATCTTAGGTTTGGATGCATATTGGATAGACAAGCATGCACACCAACTTTTGCGATGTTTCGAGCTATTTTGACCACCTTTAAGCCCAACCCTGTCGAAACCGCACGAAGGAGTTTCACTTTCGAGCAGTTTCTTAGAATTTAATTTTGATCATAAATTTGGATGCTCATTTGATGAACAAGTGTGCAAGCAAAATTTTGAGACATTCCAAAATATTTTCACCCCCATTAAGCACAACCTTAGAAAAACTGCACAACGAAGTTTCACGTTTGACTAATTTCTCAAAATTAAAATTTAATCCTAGATTTATCGGCGCATTTTGTAGAAAAACCATACAACAGAGTTTCAGTTTGGACTAATTTCTCAGAATTAAAATTTGATCGTAGATTTATCTTAGCATTGGGTAGATAACAATGCACACCAACTGTCACGATGCTCGAAGTTATTTTGGTCATTATTCAAGGCTGGTCAAGCAAAGGTCTAAGAGATGCTATTTTTTTAACTTTCTTGTAAGTGAAATTTGAAAGAGAATTTAGGTACCCATTTGAGAGATAACCATGCATACAAAATTTTAGGGGATTTCGAGCTATTTTGGACCTTGGTCAAATCAAGGCCTACAAGGTCACACTTTTTTCCAATTTCTTAGAAATAAATTTTAAAAGTAGATTTAGATACCCATTTAAGAGGCACACATAAAGACGTGCAAGACGGAGTTTCACTTTGAACCAATTTCTTGGAATTAAAATTTAATCATAGATTTAAAAGCGCATTTGGAAAATAAGAGTGCATGCCAACTTTCACGATGTTGAGAGCTATTTTAGGCATCTTTAAGCCAAACCCTAACAAAACTGCACGATGCAGTCTCAGCTTTGACCAAATTCTCAGAATTGAAACCTAATCATATGTTTGGATGCATATTGGATAGACCAGCATGCACGCAACCTTTCACGACGTTTCGAGCTATTTTGACCCCCTTTAACCCCAACCCTGTTGAAACCGCACGATGGAGTTTCCTTTTCGAACAATTTCTTAGAATTTAAATTTGATCATAAACTTGGATGCCCATTTGATGAGCAAGCATGCATGCAAACTTTTGAGAAATTCCAAAATATTTACACCCCCTTTAAGCCAAACCTTAGCAAAACCGCGCAAGAAGGTTTTCACGTTTAAGTAATTTCTCAAAACTAAAATTTAATCGTAGATTTATTGGCGCATTTAGTAGATAAGAGTTCATGCTAACTTTCATGATGTTCGGAGCTATTTCAAGCTATTTTGGACCTTAAGAAAACTTGGTGAAACCAAGCCCTAAAAGGTTGCATTTGTTTCCAATATCTCAAAGCCATTTTCCCATCCTTTAATCCAAACCTTAGTGAAATCAAACGACGAAGTTTCACTTTTGACCAAACTCTCGGAGTTGAAATTTGATCATATATTTGGATGACCGTTTGATATAAAAACGTGCACACCAACTTTTGGAAAGGTCCGAGTTATTTGGACCCCTTCGAGCCTAACGCTAGTGAAAATGAACGACGAAGTTTCACTTCTGATTAATTTCTCAGAATTGAAATTTGATCATATATTTGGATGCCAGTTTGATAGGTAACCGTACACTCCAACTTTCACAATGTTTTGAGCTATTTTCACCGCTTGTAACCCCAACCTTAGTGAAACCACATGACGGAGTTTCACTCTTGACAAATTTCTTGATATTAAAATTTGATTATAGATTTAGATGTGCATTTGGAAGATAAAAGTGCATGCCAACTTTCATTATGTTCAGAGTTATTTTCGTCTCCTTTAAGCCAAACTTTAACAAAACCGCACGATGGAGTTTTGCTTTTGACCAACTTCTAAGAATTGAAACTTGATCATAGATTTGGATGTCCATTAGATAAAAAAGCATGCACACCAACTTTCACAATGTTCCAATCTATTTTGACCACCTTTAAGCCCCACCCTAGCTAAAAGGCATGACGAAGTTTCACTTTTGAACAGTTTCATATAGTTGAAATTTGATTATAGATTTGAATGCCCATTTGATAGTGCACAAGAAATTTTGAGACGTTCCAAAATATTTCACCCCCCTTAATCCCAACCTCAGCAAAACCATACAATAGAGTTTCACTTTTGACTAACTTCTTAGAAATAAAATTTGATCATAGATTTATCTTAGAATTTGGTAGATAACAGTTCACACCAACTTTCACAATGTTCGCAGTTATTTTGGTCATTATTCAAGGTTGGTCAAACAAAGGTCTAAGAGATGTTATTTTTCGACTTTATTGTAAGTGAAATTTGAAAGAGAATTTGGGTGCCCATTTGAGAGATAACCATGCATACACACTTTCAAGGGATTTCGAGCTATTTTGGAACATGGTCAAGCTTGGTCAAACCAAGGCCTAAAATGTTGAACTTTTTTTCAATTTCTTAGAAATCAAATTTAAAAGTAGATTTAGATACCCATTTAAGAGGCACACATAAAAACGTGAACAACGGAGTTTCAGTTTTAACCAATTTACTGGAATTAAAATTTAATCATTGATTTAAATGCGCATTTGGAAGATAAGAGTGCATGCCAACTTTCACAATGTTGAGAGCTATTTTCGGCATCTTTAAGCAAAACCCTAACAAAACTGCAAGATGCAGTCTCAGCTTTGACCAAATTGTCAGAATTGAAACTTGATCATAGGTTTGGATGCATAATGGATAGACAAGCATGCGCGCAAACTTTTGCGACGTTTCGAGCTATTTTGACCCACTTTAAGCCCAACCCTGTCGAAACCGCACGAAGGAGTTTCACCTTCGACTAGTTTCTTAGAATTTAATTTTGATCATAAATTTTGATGCTCATTTGATGAACAAGTGTGCAAGCAAACTTTTGAGACATTCCAAAATATTTTCACCCCCATTAAGCACAACCTTAGAAAAACTGCACAACAAAGTTTCACGTTTGACTAATTTCTCAAAATTAAAATTTAATCCTAGATTTATCGGCGCATTTCATAGCAAAACCATACAACAGAGTTTCGGTTTTGACTAATTTCTCAGAATTAAAATTTGATCGTATATTTATCTTAGCATTGGGTAGATAACAATGCACACCAACTTTCACGATGTTCGAAGTTATTTTTGTCATTATTCAAGGTTGGTTAAGCAAAGGTCTAGGAGATGCTATTTTTTTGACTTTCTTGTAAGTGAAATTTGAAAGAGAATTTAGGTACCCATTTGAGAGATAACCATGCATACATACTTTTAGGGGATTTCGAGCTATTTTGGACCTTGGTCAAACCAAGGCCTAAAAGGTCACACTTTTTTCCAATTTCTTAGAAATCAAATTTAAAAGTAGATTTAGATACCCATTTAAGAGGCACACATAAAAACATGCAAGACGGAGTTTCACTTTGAACCAATTTCTTGGAATTAAAATTTAATCATAGATTTAAAAGCGCATTTGGAAAATAAGAGTGCATGCCAACTTTCACGATGTTGAGAGCTATTTTAGGCATCTTTAAGCCAAAACCTAACAAAACTGCATGATGCAGTCTCTGCTTTGACCAAATTCTCAGAATTGAAACCTGATCATATGTTTGGATGCATATTGGATAGACAAGCATGCACGCCAACTTTCACGACGTTTCGAACTATTTTGACCCCCTTCAAGCCCAACCCTGTCGAAACCGCATGACGGAGTTTCCTTTTCGAACAGTTTCTCAGAATTGAAATTTGATCATAGATTTGGATGCTCGTTTGATAGGTAACTATGCACTCCAACTCTCACAACGTTTTGAGCTATTTTCACCCCTTGTAACCCCAACCTTAGCGAAACCGCATGACGGAGTTTCACTCTTGACAAATTTCTTGATATTAAAATTTGATTATAGATTTAGATGTGCATTTGGAAGATAAGAGTGCACGCCAACTTTCATGATGTTCATAGTTATTTTCGTCTCCTTTAAGCCAAACCCTAACAAAACCGCATGATGGAGTTTTGATTTTGACCAACTTCTAAGATTTGAAACTTGATCACAGATCTGGATGTCCATTAGATAAACAAGCATGCACGCCAACTTTCACAATGTTCCAATCTATTTTGACCACCTTTAAGCCCAACCCTAGCTAAAAGGCATGACGAAGTTTCACTTTTGAGCAGTTTCGTATAGTTGAAATTTGATCATAGATTTGAATGCCCATTTGATAGTGCACATGAAATTTTGAGACGTTCGAAAATATTTCACCCCCCTTAATCCCAACCTCAGCAAAACCGTACAACAGAGTTTCACTTTTGACTAACTTCTTAGAATTAAAATTTGATCATAGATTTATCTTAGAATTTGGTAGATAACAGTACACACCAACTTTCACAATGTTCGCAGTTATTTTGGTCAATATTCAAGGTTGGTCAAGCAAAGGTCTAAGAGATGCTACTTTTTTGACTTTCTTGTAAGTGAAATTTGAAAGAGAATTTGGGTGCCCATTTGAGAGATAACCATGCATACACACTTTCAAGGGATTCCAATCTATTTTGGACCTTGGTCAAACTTGGTCAAACCAAGGCCTAAAATGTTGAACTTTTTTTCAATTTCTTAGAAATGAAATTTAAAAGTAGATTTAGATACCCATTGAAGAGGAACACATAAAGACGTGAACAACGGAGTTTCACTTTTAACCAATTTATTGGAATTAAAATTTAATCATTGATTTAAATGCGCATTTCGAAGATAAGAGTGCATGCCAACTTTCACGATGTTGAGAGCTATTTTCGGCATCTTTAAGCAAAACCCTAACAAAACTGCAAGATGCAGTCTGAGCTTTGACCAATTTCTTAGAATTGAAACCTGATCATAGGTTTGGATGCATATTGGATAGACAAGCATGCACGCCAACTTTTGCGACGTTTCGAGCTATTTTGACCCCTTTTAAGCCCAACCCTGTCGAAACCGCACGAAGGAGTTTCTCGTTCGAGCAGTTTCTTAGAATTTAATTTTGATCATAAATCTGGATGCTCATTTGATGAACAAGTGTGCAAGCAAACTTTTGAGACATTCCAAAATATTTTCACCCCATTTAAGCGCAACCTTAGAAAAACTGCACAACGAAGTTTCACGTTTGACTAATTTCTCAAAATTAAAATTTAATCCTAGATTTATCAGCGCATTTCGTAGCAAAACCATACAACAGAGTTTCGGTTTTGACTAATTTCTCGGAATTAAAATTTGATCATATATTTATCTTAGCATTGGGTAGATAACAATGCACACCAACTTTCACGATGTTCGAAGTTATTTTGGTCATTATTCAAGGTTGGTCAAGCAAAGGTCTAAGAGATGCTATTTTTTTGACTTTCTTGTAAGTGAAATTTGAAAGAGAATTTAGGTACCCATTTGAGAGATAACCATGCATACACACTTTTAGTGGATTTCGAGCTATTTTGGACCTTGGTCAAACCAAGGCCTAAAAGGGCACACTTTTTTCCAATTTCTTAGAAATCAAATTTAAAAGTAGATTTAGATACCCATTTAAGAGGCACACATAAAAACGTGCAAGACGGAGTTTCTCTTTGAACCAATTTCTTTGAATTAAAATTTAGTCATAGATTTAAAAGCGCATTTGGAAAACAAGAGTGCATGCCAACTTTTACGATGTTAAGAGCTATTTTAGGCATCTTTAAGCCAAACCCTAACAAAACTGCACGATGCAGTCTCAGCTTTGACCAAATTCCCAGAATTGAAACCTGATCATATGCCTGGATGCATATTGGATAGACAAGCATGCACGCCAACTTTCACAACGTTTCGAGCTATTTTAACCCCGTTTAAGCCCAACCCTGTCGAAACTGCACGACGGAGTTTCCTTTTCGAACAGTTTCTTAGAATTTAAATTTGATCATAAATTTGGATGCCCATTTGATGAACAAGCATGCATGCAAACTTTTGAGACATTCCAAAATATTTTCACCCCCTTTAAGCCAAACCTTAGCAAAACCACGCAACAGAGTTTCACGTTTAAGTAATTTCTCAAAACTAAAATTTAATCGTAGATTTATTGGCTCATTTGGTAGATAAGAGTGCATGCTAACTTTCATGGTGTTCGGAGCTATTTTGGTCATTATTCAAGGTTGGTCAAGTAAAAGACTAAGAGATGTTATTTTTTCAGCTTTCTTGTAATTGAAATTTGAAAGAGAATTGAGGTACCCATTTGAGAGATAACCATGCATACAAACTTTCAAGGGATTTCGAGCTATTTTGGACCTTAAGAAAACTTGGTGAAACCAAGCCCTAAAAGGTTGCATTTGTTTCCAATTTCTAAAAGTCATTTTCCCCTCCTTTAAGCCAAACCTTAGCGAAATCGAATGACGAAGTTTCACGTTTGACCAAACTCTTGGAGTTGAAATTTGATCATAGATTTGGATGACCGTTTGATATAAAAATGTGCACGCCAACTTTTGCAATCGTCCGAGCTATTTGGACCCCTTCGAGCCCAACTCTAGCGAAAATGAACGACGAAGTTTCACTTGTGACTAATTTCTCAGAATTGAAATTTGATCATACATTTGGAAGCCCGTTTGATAGGTAACTGTGCACTCCAACTTTCACAACGTTTTGAGCTATTTTCACCCCTTGTAACCCCAACCTTAGTGAAACCGCATGATGGAGTTTCACTCTTGACAAATTTCTTGATATTAAAATTATATTATAGATTTAGATGTGCATTTGGAAGATGAGAGTGAACGCCAACTTTCATGATGTTCAGAGTTATTTTTGTCTCCTTTAAGCCAAACCCTAACAAAACCGCACGATGGAGTTTTGCTTTTGACCAACTTCTAAGAATTGAAACTTGATCATAGATTTGGATCTCCACTAGATAAACAAGCATGCACCCCAACTTTCACAGTGTTCCAATGTATTTTGACCACCTTTAAGCCCAACCCTAGCTAAAAGGCATGACGAAGTGTCACTTTTGAGCAGTTTCGTATAGTTGAAATTTGATCATAGATTTGAATTCCCATTTGATAGTGCTGCACACGAAATTTTGAGACGTTCCAAAATATTTCACCCCCCTTAATCCCAACCTCAGCAAAACCATACAACAGAGTTTCACTTTTGACTAACTTCTTGGAATTAAAATTTGATCATAGATTTATCTTAGAATTTGGTAGATAACAGTTCACACCAACTTTCACAATGTTCGCATTTATTTTGGTCATTATTCAAGGTTGGTCAAGGAAAGTCTAAGAGATACTACTTTTTCGACTTTCTTGTAAGTGAAATTTGAAAGAGAATTTGGGTGCCCATTTGAGAGATAACCATGCATACACACTTTCAAGGGATTTCGAGCTATTTTGGACCTTGGTCAAACTTGGTCAAACCAAGGCCTAAAATGTTGAACTTTTTTCAATTTCTTAGAAATGAAATTTAAAAGTAGATTTAGATACCCATTTAAGAGGCACACATAAAAACGTGAACAACGGAGTTTCAGTTTTAAACAATTTATTGGAATTAAAATTTAATCATTGATTTAAATGCGCATTTGGAAGATAAGAGTGCATGCCAACTTTCACGATGTTGAGAGCTATTTTTGGCATCTTTAAGCAAAACCCTAACAAAACTGAAAGATGCAGTCTCAATTTTGACCAAATTCTCAGAATTGAAACCTAATCATAGGTTTGGATGCATATTTAATAGGCAAGCATGCACACCAACTTTTGCGATGTTTCAAGCTATTTTGACCCCCTTTAAGCCCAACCCTGTCGAAACCGCATGATGGAGTTTCACTTTCGAGCAGTTTCTTAGAATTTAATTTTGATCATAAATTTGGATGCTCATTTGATGAAAAAGTGTGCAAGCAAACTTTTGAGACATTCAAAAATATTTTCACCCCCTTTAAGCACAACCTTAGAGAAACTGCACAACGAAGTTTCACGTTTGACTAATTTCCCAAAATTAAAATTTAATCCTAGATTTATCGACGCATTTCGTAGCAAAACCATACAACAGAGTTTCGGTTTTGACTAATTTCTCAGAATTAAAATTTGATCGTAGATTTATCTTAGCGTTGGGTAGATAACAATGCACACCAACTTTCAAGATGTTCGAAGTTATTTTGGTCATTATTCAAGGTTGGTCAAGCAAAGGTCTAAGAGATGCTATTTTTTTGACTTTCTTGTAAGTGAAATTTGGAAGAGAATTTAGGTACCCATTTGAGAGACAACCATGCATACACACTTTTAGGGTATTTCGAGCTATTTTGGACCTTGGTCAAACCAAGGCCGAAAAGGTCACACTTTTTTCCAATTTCTTAGAAATCAAGTTTAAAAGTAGATTTAGATACCCATTTAAGAGGCACACATAAAAACGTGCAAGACGAAGTTTCACTTTGAACCAATTTTTTGGAATTAAAATTTAATCATATATTTAAAAGAGCATTTGGAAAATAAGAGTGCATGCCAACCTTCACGATGTTGAAAGCTATTTTAGGCATCTTTAAGCCAAACCCTAAAAAAACTGCACGATGCAGTCTCAGCTTTGACCGAATTCTCAGAATTGAAACCTGATCATATGTTTGGATGCATATTATATACACAAGCATGCATGCCAACTTTCACGACGTTTCAAGCTATTTTGACCCCCTTTAAGACAAACCCTGTCGAAACCGCACGACGGAGTTTCCTTTTCGAACAGTTTCTTAGAATTTAAATTTCATCATAAATTTGGATGCCCATTTGATGAACAAGCATGCATGCAAACTTTTGAGACATTCCAAAACATTTTTACCCCATTTAAGCCAAACCTTAGAAAAACCGCGCAACGGAGTTTCACGTTTAAGTAATTTCTCAAAACTAAAATTTAATCATAGATTTATTGGCACATCTGGTAGATAAGAGTGCATGCTAACTTTCATGGTGTTCGGAGCTATTTTGGTCATTATTCAAGGTTGGTCAAGAAAAAGACTAAGAGATGTTATTTTTTCAGCTTTCTTGTAAGTGAAATTTGAAAGAGAATTGAGGTACCCATTTGAGAGATAACCATGCATACAAACTTTCAAGGGATTTCGAGCTATTTTGGACCTTAAGCAAACTGGGTGAAACCAAGCCCTTAAAGGGTGCATTTGTTTCCAATTTCTCAAAGCCATTTTCCCCTCCTTTAAGCCAAACCTTAGCGAAATCGAATGACGAAGTTTCACTTTTGACCAAACTCTCGAAGTTGAAATTTGATCATAGATTTGGATGACCGTTTGATATAAAAATGTGCACGCCAACTTTTGCAATGGTCCGAGCTATTTGGACCCCTTCGATCCCAACTCTAGTAAAAATGAATGATGATGTTTCACTTCTGACTAATTTCTCAGAATTGAAATTTGATCATAGATTTGGATGGCCGTTTGATAGGTAACTGTGCACTCCAACTTTCACAACGTTTTGAGATATTTTCACCACATGTAACCCCAACCTTAGCGAAACCACATGACAGAGTTTCACTCTTGAAAAATTTCTTGATATTAAAATTTGATTATAGATTTAGATGTGCATTTGGCAGATAAGAGTGCATGCCAACTTTCATGATGTTCAGAGTTATTTTCGTCTCCTTTAAGCTAAACCCTAACAAAACCGCACGATGGAGTTTTGCTTTTGACCAACTTCTAAGAATTGAAACTTGATCATAGATTTGGATGTCCATTAGATAAACAAGCATGCACACCAACTTTCACAATGTTCCAATCTATTTTGACCACCTTTAAGCCCAACCCTAGCTAAAAGGCATGACGAAGTTTCACTTTTGAGCAGTTTCGTATAGTTGAAATTTGATCATTGATTTGAATGCCCATTTGATAGACAAGCGTGCACACGAAATTTTGAGACGTTCCAAAATATTTCACCCCCCTTAATCCCAACCTCAGCAAAACCATACAACAGAGTTTCACTTTTGACTAACTTCTTAGAATTAAAATTTGATCATAGATTTATCTTAGAATTTGGTAGATAACAGTTCACACCAACTTTTACAATGTTCGCAGTTATTTTGGTCATTATTCAAGGTTGGTCAGGAAAGTTCTAACAGATGCTACTTTTTCGACTTTCTTGTAAGTGAAATTTGAAAGAGAATTTGGGTGCCCATTTGAGAGATAACCATGCATACACACTTTCAAGGGATTTCGATCTATTTTGGACCTTGGTCAAACTTGGTCAAACCAAGGCCTAAAATGTTGAACTTTTTTTCAATTTCTTAGAAATCAAATTTAAAAGTAGATTTAGATACCTGTTTAAGAGGCAAACATAAAAACGTGAACAACGGAGTTTCACTTTTAACCAATTTATTCGAATTAAAATTTAATCATTGATTTAAATGCGCATTTGGAAGATAAGAGTGCATGCTAACTTTCACGATGTTGAGAGCTATTTTCGACGTCTTTAAGCAAAACCCTAACAAAACTACAAGACGCAGTCTCAGCTTTGACAATGGTGAGAGCTATTTTAGGCATCTTTCAGCAAAACCCTAACAAAACTGCATGATGCAGTCTCAGCTTTGACAAAATTCTCAGAATTGAAACCTGATCATATGTTTGTATGCATATTGGATAGAAAAGCATCCCGTCAACTTTCATGACGTTTCAAGCTATTTTGACCCCCTTTAAGCCCAACCCTGTCGAATTTGCATGACGGAGTTTCCTTTTCGAACAGTTTCTTAGAATTTAAATTTAATCATAAATTTGGATGCCCATTTGATGAAGAAGCATGCATGCAAAATTTTGAGACATTCCAAAATATTTTCACCCCGTTTAAGCCAAACCTTAGCAAAACCGTGCAACGGAGTTTCACGTTTAAGTAATTTCTCAAAACTAAAATTTAATCGTAGACTTATTTGCGCATTTTTTAGATAAGAGTGCATGCTAACTTTCATGGTGTTCGGAGCTATTTTGGTCATTATTCAAGGTTGGTCAAGTAAAAGACAAAGAGATGTTATTTTTTGAGCTTTCTTGTAAGTGAAATTTGAAAGAGAATTGAGGTACCCATTTGAGAGATAACCATGGATACAAACTTTCAAGGGATTTCAAGCTATTTTGGACCTAAAGCAAACTTGGTGAAACCAAGCCCTAAAAGGTTGCATTTGTTTCCAATTTGTCAAAGCCATTTTCCCCTCCTTTAAGCCAAACCTTAGCAAAATCGAACGACGAAGTTTCACTTTTGACCAAACTCTCGGAATTGAAATTTGATAATAGATTTGGATGATCGTTTGATATAAAAACGTGCACGCCAACTTCTGCAATGGTCCGAGCTATTTGGACCCCTTCGAGCCCAACTCTAGCGAAAATGAACGACGAAGTTTCACTTCTCACTAATTTCTGAAAATTGAAATTTGATCATAGATTTGGATGCCCGTTTCATAGGTAACTGTGCACTCCAACTTTCAGAAGGTTTTGAGCTATTTTCACTCCTTGTAACCCCAAACTTAGCGAAACCGCATGATGTAGTTTCACTCTTGACAAATTTCTTGATATTAAAATTTGATTATAGATTTAGATGTGCATTTGGAAGATAAGAGTGTACGCCAACTTTCATGATGTTCAGAGTTATTTTCGTCTCCTTTAAGCCAAACCCTAACAAAACAGCACGAGGGAGTTTTGATTTTGACCAACTTCTAAGAATTGAAACTTGATCATAGATTTGGATGTCCATTAGATAAACAAGCATGCACGCCAACTTTCACAATGTTCCAATCTATTTTGACCACCTTTAATCCCAACCCTGGCTAAAAGGCATGACGAAGTTTCACTTTTGAGCAGTTTCGTATAGTTGAAATTTGATCATAGATTTGAATACCCATTTGATAGACAAGCGTGCACACGAAATTTTGAGACATTCTAAAATATTTCACCCCCCTTAATCCCAACCTCAGCAAAACCATACAACAGAATTTCACTTTTGACTAACTTCTTAGAAATAAAATTTGATCATAGATTTATCTTAGAATTTGGTAGATAACAGTTCACACCAACTTTCACAATGTTCGCAGTTATTTTGGT
>LPNX010608079.1:23442-35251 GCA_001517045.1 Pseudotsuga menziesii
ATTTTTCAACTTTCTTGTAAGTGAAATTTGAAAGAGAATTTGGGTGCCCATTTGAGAGATAACCATGCATACACACTTTCAAGGGATTTCGAGCTATTTTGGACCTAGGTCAAACTTGGTCAAACCAAGGCCTAAAATGTTGAACTTTTTTTCAATTTCTTTGAAATCAAATTTAAAAGTAGATTTAGATACCTGTTTAAGAGGCAAACATAAAAACGTGAACAACGGAGTTTCACTTTTAACCAATTTATTGGAATTAAAATTTAATCATTGATTTAAATGCGCATTTGGAAGATAAGAGTGCCTACCAACTTTCACGATGTTGAGAGCTATTTTCGGCATCTTTAAGCAAAACCCTAACAAAACTGCAAGATGCAGTCTCATCTTTGAACAAATTCTCAGAATTGAAGCCTGATCATAGGTTTGGATGCATATTGGATAGACAAGCATGCACGCCAACTTTTGCGACGTTTCAAGCTATTTTGACCCCGTTTAAGCCCAACCCTGTCAAAATCGCACGAAGGAGTTTCACTTTCGAGTAGTTTCTTAGAATTTAATTTTGATCATAAATTTGGTTGCTGATTTGATGAACAAGTGTGCAAGCAAACTTTTGAGACATTCCAAAATATTTTCACCCCCTTTAAGCACAACCTTAGAAAAACTACACAACGAAGTTTCACGTTTGACTAATTTCTCAAAATTAAAATTTAATCCTAGATTTATCGGCGCATTTTGTAGCAAAACCATACAACAGAGTTTCAGTTTTGAATAATTTCTTAGAATTAAAATTTGATCGTAGATTCATCTTAGAATTGGGTAGATAACAATGCACACCAACTTTCACGATGTTCGAAGTTATTTTGGTCATTATTCAAGGTTGGTCAAGCAAAGGTCTAAGAGATGCTATTTTTTTGACTTTCTTGTAAGTTAAATTTGAAAGAGAATTTAGGTACCCATTTGAGAGATAACCATGCATACACACTTTTAGGGGATTTCGAGCTATTTTGGACCTGGTCAAACCAAGGCCTAAAAGGCCACACTTTTTTCCAATTTCTTAGAAATCAAATTTTATAGTAGATTTAGATATCCATTTAAGAGGCATATATAAAAATGTGCAAGACGGAGTGTCACTTTGAACCAATTTATTGGAATTAAAATTTAATCATAGATTTAAAAGCGCATTTGGAAAATAAGAGTGCATGCCAACTTTCACGATGTTGGGAGTTATTTTAGGCATCTTTAAGCCAAACCCTAACAAAACAGCACGATGCAGTCTAAGCTTTGAACAAATTCTCAGAATTGAAACTTGATCATATGTTTGTATGCATATTGGATAGACAAGCATGCACACCAACTTTCACGACGTTTCGAGCTATTTTGTCCCCCTTTAAGCCCAACCCCGTCGAAACCGCACGACGGAGTTTCCTTTTCGAACAGTTTCTTAGAATTTAAATTTGACCATAAATTTGGATGCCCATTTGATGAACAAGCATGCATGCAAACTTTTGAGACATTCCAAAATATTTTCACGCCCTTTAAGCCAAACCTTAGCAAAACCGCGCAACGGAGTTTCGCGTTTAAGTAATTTCTCAAAACTAAAATTTAATCATAGATTTATTGGCACATCTGGTAGATAAGAGTGCATGCTAACTTTCATGGTGTTCGGAGCTATTTTGGTCATTATTCAAGGTTGGTCAAGTAAAATACTAAGAGATGTTATTTTTCAGCTTTCTTGTAAGTGAAATTTGAAAGAGAATTGAGGTACCCGTTTTAGAGATAACCATGCATACAAACTATCAAGGGATTTCGAGCTATTTTGGACCTTAAGCAAACTTGGTGAAACCAAGCCCTAAAAGGTTGCATTTGTTTCCAATTTCTCAAAGCCATTTTCCCCTCCTTTAAGCCAAACCTTTGTGAAATCGAACGCCGAACTTTCACTTTTGACCAAACTCTCGGAGTTGAAATTTGATCATAGATTTGGATGACCGTTTGATATAAAAACGTGCACGCCAACTTTTGCAATGGTCTGAGCTATTTGGACCCCTTCAAGCCCAACTCTAGCGAAAATGAACGACGAAGTTTCACTTCTGACTAATTTCTCAGCATTGAAATTTGATCATAGATAGGTAACTGTGCACTCCAACTTTCACAACGTTTTGAGCTATTTTCACCCCTTGTAACCCCAACCTTAGCGAAACCACATGACGGAGTTTCACTCTTGACAAATTTCTTGATATTAAAATTAGATTATAGATTTAGATGTGGGTTTGGAAGATAAGAGTGCACGCCAACTTTCATGATGTTCATAGTTATTTTTGTCTCCTTGATGCCAAACCCTAAAAAAACCGCACGATGGAGTTTTGCTTTTGACCAACTTCTAAGAATTGAATCTTGATCATAGATTTGGATGTCCATTAGATAAACAAGCATGCACGCCAACTTTCACAATGTTCCAATCTATTTTGACCACCTTTAAGCCCAACACTAGCTAAAAGGAATGACGAAGTTTCACTTTTGAGCAATTTCGTATAGCTGAAATTTGATCATAGATTTGAATGCCCATTTGATAGTCCACACGAAATTTTGAGACGTTCCAAAATATTTCACCCCCTTAATCCCAACCTCAGCAAAACCATAAAACAGAGTTTCACTTTTGACTAACTTCTTAGAATTAAAATTTGATCATAGCTTTATCTTAGAATTTGGTAGATAACAGTTCGCACCAACTTTCACAATGTTCGCGGTTATTTTTGTCATTATTCAAGGTTGGTCAAGGAAAGTCTAAGAGATACTACCTTTTCCACTTTCTTGTAAGCGAAATTTGAAAGAGAATTTGGGTGCCCATTTGAGAGATAACCATGCATACACACTTTCAAGGGATTTCGAGCTATTTTGGACCTTGGTCAAACTTGGTCAAACCAAGGCCTAAAATGTTGAACTTTTTTCAATTTCTTAGAAATCAAATTTAAAAGTAGATTTAGATACCCATTTAAGAGGCACACATAAAAACGTGAACAACGGAGTTTCACTTTTAACCAATTTATTGGAATTAAAATTTAATCATTGATTTAAATGCGCATTTGGAAGATAAGAGTGCATGCCAACTTTCACGATGTTGAGAGCTATTTTCGGCATCTTTAAGCAAAACCCTAACAAAACTGCAAAATGCAGTCTCAACTTTGACCAAATTCTCAGAATGGAAACTTGATCATAGGTTTGGATATATATTGGATAGACAAGCATGCACGCCAACTTTTGCGACGTTTCGAGCTATTTTGACCCCCTTTAAGCCCAACCCTGTCGAAACCGCACTAAGGAGTTTCACTTTCGAGCAATTTCTTAGAATTTAATTTTGATCATAAATTTGGATGCTCATTTGATGAACAAGTGTGCAAGCAAACTTTTGAGACATTCCAAAATATTTTCACCCCCTTTAAGCACAACCTTAGAAAAATTGCGCATGAACAAGTGTGCAACGTTTGACTAATTTCTCAAAATTAAAATTTAATCCTAGATATATCGGCGCATTTCGTAGAAAAACCATACAACAGAGTTTCGGTTTTGACTTATTTCTCAGAATTAAAATTTGATCATAGATTTATCTTAGCATTGGGTAGATAACAATGCACACTAACTTTCATGATTTTCGAAGTTATTTTGGTCATTATTCAAGGTTGGTCAAGCAAAGGTCTAAGAGATGCTATTTTTTTGACTTTCTTGTAAGTGAAATTTGAAAGAGAATTTAGGTACCCATTTGAAAGATAACCATCCATACACACTTTTAGGGGATTTCGAGCTATTTTGGACCTTGGTCAAACCAAGGCCTAAAAGGTCACACTTTTTTCCAATTTCTTAGAAATCAAATTTAAAAGTAGATTTAGATACCCATTTAAGAAGCGCACATAAAAACGTGCAAGACGGAGTTTCACTTTGAACCAATTTCTTGGAATTAAAATTTAATCATAGATTTAAAAGCGCATTTGGAAAATAAGAGTGCATGCCAACTTTCACGATGTTGAGAGCTATTTTAGGCATCTTTAAGCCAAACCCTAACAAAACTACATGATGCAGTCTCACCTTTGACCAAATTCTCAGAATTGAAACCTGGTCATATGTTTGGATGCATATTGGATAGACAAGAATGCACGCCAACTTTCACGATGTTTCGAGCTATTTTGACCCCATTTAAGCCCAACCCTGTCGAAACCACCAGAGGGAGTTTCCTTTTCGAACAGTTTCTTAGAATTTAAATTTGATCATAAATTTGGATGCCCATTTGATGAACAAACATGCATGCAAACTTTTGAGACATTCCAAAATATTTTCACCCCCTTTATGCCAAACCTTAGCAAAACTACGCAACGGAGTTTCACGTTTAAGTAATTTCTCAAAGCTAAAATTTAATCGTAGATTTATTGGCGCATTTGGTAGATAAGAGTGCATGCTAACTTTCATGGTGTTCAGAGTTATTTTGGTCATTATTTAAGGTTGGTCAAGTAAAAGACTAAGAGATGTTATTTTTTCAGCTTTCTTGTAAGTGAAATTTGAAAGAGAATTGAGGTACCCATTTGAGAGATAACCATGCATACAAACTTTCAAGGGATTTCGAGCTATTTTGGACCTTAAGCAAACTTGGTGAAACCAAGCCCTAAAAGGTTGTTGCATTTGTTTCCAATTTCTCAAAGCCTTTTTCCCCTCCTTTAAGCCAAACCTTAGCGAAATAGAACGACGAAGTTTCACTTTTGACCAAACTCTCGGAGTTGAAATTTGATCATAGATTTGGATGACCGTTTGATATAAAAACGTGCACGCCAACTTGTACAATGATCCGAGCTATTTGGACCCCTTCGAGCCCAACTCTAGCGAAAATGAACAACGAAGTTTCACTTCTGACTAGTTTCTCAGCATTGAAATTTGATCATAGATTTGGATGCTCGTTTGATAGGTAACTGTGCACTCCAACTTTAACAACGCTTTGAGCTATTTTCACCCCTTGTAAACCCAACCTTAGCGAAACTGCATGACGGAGTTTCACTCTTGACAAATTTCTTGATATTAAAATTTGATTATAGATTTAGATGTGCATTTGGAATATAAGAGTGCACGCCAACTTTCATGATGTTCAGAGTTATTTTCGTCTCCTTTAAGCCAAACCCTAACAAAACCGCACGATGGAGTTTGTCTTTTGACCAAATTCTAAGAATTGAAACTTGATCATAGATTTGGATGTCCATTAGATAAACAAGCATGCACGCCAACTTTCACAATGTTCCAATCTATTTTTACCACCTTTAATCCCAACCCTAGCTAAAAGGCATGACGAAGTTTCACTTTTGAGCAGTTTCGTATAGTTGAAATTTTAAGCATAGATTTGAATTCCCATTTGATAAACAAGCGTGGACACAACATTTTGAGACGTTCCAAAATATTTCACCCCCCTTAATCCCAACCTCAGCAAAACCATAGAACAGAGTTTCACTTTTGACTAACTTCTTAGAATTAAAATTTGATCATAGATTTATCTTAGAATTTGGTAGATAACAGTTCACACCAACTTTCACAATGTTCGCAGTTATTTCGGTCATTATTCAAGGTTGGTCAAGCAAAGGTCTAAGAGATGCTACCTTTTCGACTTTCTTGTACGTGAAATTTGAAAGAGAATTTGGGTGCCCATTTGCGAGATAACCATGCATACACACTTTCAAGGGATTTCGAGCTATTTTGGACCTTGGTCAAACTTGGTCAAACCAGGGCCTGAAATGTTGAACATTTTTTCAATTTCTTAGAAGTCAAATTTAAAACTAGATTTAGATACACATTTAAGAGGCACACATAAAAACGTGAACAACGGAGTTTCACTTTTAACCAATTTATTGGAATTGAAATTTAATCATTGATTTAAATGCGCATTTGGAAGATAAGAGTGCATGCCAACTTTCATGATGTTGAGAGCTATTTTCGGCACCTTTAAGCAAAACCCTAACAAAACTGCAAGATGCAGTCTCAGCTTTGAGAAAATTCTCAGAATTGAAACCTGATCCTATGTTTGGATTCATATTGGATAGACAAGCATTCATGCCAACTTTCACGACGTTTCGAGCTATTTTGACCCCCTTTAAGCCCAATCCTGTCGAAACCGCACGATTGAGTTTCCTTTTCGAACAGTTTCTTAGAATTTAAATTTGATCATAAATTTGGATGCCCATTTGATGAACAAGCATGCATGCAAACTTTTGAGACATTCCAAAATATTTTCACCCCCTTTAAGACAAACCTTAGCAAAACCGCGCAACGGAGTTTCATATTTAAGTAATTTCTCAAAACTAAAATTTAATCATAGATTTATTGGCACATTTCGTAGATAAGAGTGCATGCTAACTTTCATGGTTTTCGGAGATATTTTGGTCATTATTCAAGGTTGGTCTAGTAAAAGACTAAGAGATGTTATTTTTAGAGCTTTCTTGTAAGTGAAATTTGAAAGAGAATTGAGGTACCCATTTGAGAGATAACCATGCATACAAACTTTCAAGGGATTTCGAGCTATTTTGGACCTTAAGCAAACTTGGTGAAACTGAGCCCTAAAAGGTTGCATTTGTTTCCAATTTCTCAAAGCCATTTTCCCCTCCTTTAAGCCAAACCTTAGTGAAATCGAACGACGAAGTTTCACTTTTGATCAAACTCTCAGAGTTGAAATTTGATCATAGATTTGGATGACCGTTTGATATAAAAACGTGCACGCCAACTTTTGCAATGGTCCGAGCTATTTGGACCCCTTCGAGCCCAACTCTGGAGAAAACGAATGACGAAGTTTCACTTCTGACCAATTTCTCAGACTTGAAATTTGATCATAGATTTGGATGCCCGTTTGATAGGTAACTGTGCACTCCAACTTTCACAACGTTTTGAGCTATTTTCACCCCTTGTAACCCCAACCTTAGCGAAACCGCATGACGGAGTTTCACTCTTGACAAATTTCTTGATAATAAAATTTGATTATAGATTTAGATGTGCATTTGGAAGATAATAGTGCACGCCAACTTTCATGATGTTCAGAGTTATTTTCGTCTCCTTTAAGCCAAACCCTAACAAAACCGCACGATGGAGTTTTGCTTTTGACCAACTTCTAAGAATTGAAACTTGATCATAGATTTGGATGTGCATTAGATAAACAAGCATGCACGCCAACTTTTTCAATGTTCCAATCTATTTTGACCACCTTTAAGCCCAACCCTAGCTGAAAGGCATGACGAAGTTTCACTTTTGAGCAGTTTCGTATAGTTGAAATTTGATCATAGATTTGAATGCCCATTTGATAGACAAGCATGCACACGAAATTTTGAGACGTTCCAAAATATTTCACCCCCCTTAATCCCAACCTCAGTAAAACCATACAACAGAGTTTCACTTTTGACTAAATTCTTAGAATTAAAATTTGATCATAGATTTATCTTAGAATTTGGTAGATAAATGTTCACACCAAATTTCACAATGTTCGCAGTTATTTTGGTCATTATTCAAGGTTGGTCAAGCAAAGGTCTAAGAGATGCTACTTTTTCGACTTTCTTGTAAGTGAAATTTGAAAGAGAATTTGGGTGCCCATTTGAGAGATAACCATGCATACACACTTTCAAGGGATTTCGAGCTATTTGGACCTTGGTTTTCAAACTTGGTCAAACCAAGGCCTAAAATGTTGAACTTTTTTTCAATGTCTTAGAAATCAAATTTAAAAGTAGATTTAGATACCCATTTAAGAGGCACACATAAAAACGTGAACAATGGAGTTTCACTTTTTAACCAATTTATTGGAATTAAAATTTAATCATTGATTTAAATGCGCATTTGGAAGATAAGAGTGCATGCCAACTTTCACGATGTTGAGAGCTATTTTCGGCATCTTTAAGCAAAACCCTAACAAAACTGCAAGATGCAGTCTTAGCTTTGACCAAATTCTCAGAATTGAAACCCGATCATAGGTTTGGATGCATATTGGATAGACAAGCATGCACACCAACTTTTGCGACGTTTCGAGCTATTTTGACCCCCTTTAAGCCCAACCCTGTCGAAACCGCACGAAGGAGTTTCACTTTCGAGCAGTTTCTTAGAATTTTAATTTTGATCATAAATTTGGATTCTCATTTAATGAACAAGTGTGCAAGAAAAATTTTGAGACATTCCAAAATATTTTCACCCATTTTTCACTAATTTTCATGTTTGACTAATTTCTAAAAATTAAAATTTAATCCTAGATTTATCTGCGCATTTCGTAGCAAAACCATACAATAGAGTTTTGGTTTTTACTAATTTCTCAGAATTAAAATTTGATCGTAGATTTATCTTAGCCTTGGGTAGATAACAATGCACACCAACTTTCACGATGTTCGAATTTATTTTGGTCATTATTCAAGGTTGGTCAAGCAAAGGTCTAAGAGATGCTATTTTTTTGACTTTCTTGTAAGTGAAATTTGAAAGAGAATTTAGGTACCCATTTGAGAGATAACCATGCATACACACTTTTAGGGGATTTTGAGCTATTTTGGGCCTTGGTCAAACAAAGGCCTAAAAGGTCACACTTTTTTCCAATTTCTTAGAAATCAGTAGATTTAGATACCCATTTAAGAGGCACACATAAAAACATGCAAGACGGAGTTTCACTTTGAACCAATTTCTTGGAATTAAAATTTGATCATAGATTTAAAAGTGAATTTGGAAAATAAGAGTGCATGCCAACTTTCATGATGTTGAGAGCTATTTTAGGCATCTTTAAGCCAAACCCTAACAAAACTGCACGATGCAGTCTTAGCTTTGACCAAATTCTCAGAATTGAAACCTGATCATATGTTTGGATGCATATTGGATAGACAAGCATGCATGCAACCTTTCACGACGTTTTGAGCTATTTTGACCCCCTTTAAGCTCAACCCTGTCGAAACCGCAAGATGGAGTTTCATTTTCGAACACTTTCTTATAATTTAAATTCGATCATAAATTTGGATGCCCATTTGATGAACAAGCATGCATGCAAACTTTTGAGACATTCAAAAATATTTTCACCCCCTTTAAGCCAAACCTTAGTTAAACCGCACAAGAAGGTTTTCACGTTTAAGTAATTTCTCAAAACTAAAATTTAATCGTAGATTTATTGGCGCATTTGGTAGATAAGAGTGCATGCTAACTTTCATGATGTTCAGAGCTATTTCGGTCACTATTCAAGGTTGGTCAAGTAAAAGACTAAGAGATGTTATTTTTTCAACTTTCTCGTAAGTGAAAGTTGAAAGAGAATTGACATACCCATTTGAGAGATAACCATGCATACAAACTTTCAAGGGATTTCGAGCTATTTTGGACCTTAAGCAAACTTGGTGAAACCACGCCCTAAAAGGTTCCATTTGTTTCCAATTTCTCAAAGCCATTTTCCCCTCCTTTAAGACAAACCTTAGCGAAATCAAACGACGAAGTTTCACTTTTGACCAAACTCTCAGAGTTGAAATTTGATCATATATTTGGATGACTGTTTGATATAAAAACGTGCACGCCAAGTTTTGCAATGGTCCGAGCTATTTGGACCCCTTCGAGCCCAACTCTAGCGAAAATGAACGACAAAGTTTCACTTCTGACTAATTTCTCAGAATTGAAATTTGACCATAGATTTGGATGCCTGCTTGATAGGTAGCTGTGCACTGCAACTTTCACAACGTTTTGAGCTATTTTCACGCCTTGTAACTCCAACCTTACCGAAACAGCATGTTGGAGTTTCACTCTTGACAAATTTCTTGATATTAAAATTTGATTATAGATTTAGATGTGCATTTGGAAGATAAGAGTGCATGCCAATTTTCATGATGTTCAGAGTTATTTTCGTCTCCTTTAAGCCAAACCCTAACAAAACCGCACGATGGAGCTTTGCTTTTGACCAACTTCTAAGAATTGAAACTTGATCACAAATTTGGATGTCCATTACATAAACAAGCATGCATGCCAACTTTCACAATTTTCCAATCTATTTTAACCACCTTTAAGCCCAACCCTAGCTAAAAGGAATGACGAAGTTTCACTTTTGAGCAGTTTCGTATAGTTGAAATTTGATCATAGATTTGAATGCCCATTTGATAGTGCACACGAAAGTTTGAGACGTTCCAAAATATTTCACCCCCCTTAATCCCAACCTCAGCAAAACCATACAATAGAGTTTCACTTTTGACTAACTTCTTAGAATTTAAATTTGATCATAGATTTATCTTAGAATTTGGTAGATAACAGTTCACACCAACTTTCACAATGTTCGGAGTTATTTTGGTCATTACTCAAGCTTGGTCAAGCAAAGGTCTAAGAGATGCTACTTTTTTGACTTTCTTGTAAGTGAAATTTGAAAGAGAATTTGGGTGCCCATTTGAGAGATAACCATGCATACACACTTTCAAGGGATTTCGAGCTATTTTGGACCTTGGTCAAACTTGGTCAAACCAAGGCCTAAAATTTTGAACTTTTTTTCAATTTCTTAGAAATCAAATTTAAAAGTAGATTTAGATACCCATTTAAGAGGCACACATAAAAACGTGAACAACGGAGTTTCACTTTTAACCAATTTATTGGAATTAAAATTTAATCATTGATTTAAATGTGCATTTGGAAGATAAGAGTGCATGCCAACTTTCACGATGTTGAGAGCTATTTTTGGCATCTTTAAGCAAAACCCTAACAAAACTGCAAGATGCAGTCTCAGCTTTGACCAAATTCTTATAATTAAAACCTGATCATAGGTTTGGATGCATATTGGATACACAAGCATGCATGCCAACTTTTGCGACGTTTCGAGCTATTTTGACCCCCTTTAAGCCCAACCCTGTTAAAACCGCATGAAGGAGTTTCACTTTCTAGCAGTTTCTTAGAATTTAATTTTGATCATAAATTTGGATGCTCATATGATGAACAAGTATGGAAGAAAACTTTTGAGACATTCCAAAATATTTTCACCCCCTTTAAGCACAACCTTAGAAAAACTGCACAATGAAGTTTCACGTTTGACTAATTTCTCAAAATTTAAATTTAATTCTAGATTTATCGGTGGATTTCGTAGCAAAACCATACAACAGAGTTTCAGTTTTGACTAATTTCTCAGAATTAAAATTTTATCATAGATTTATATTAGCATTGGGTAGATAACAATGCACACCAACTTTCACGATGTTCGAAGTTATTTTGGTCATTATTCAAGGTTGGTCAAGCAAAGGTCTAAGAGATGCTATTTTTTTGACTTTCTTGTAAGTGAAATTTGAAAGAGAATTTAGGTACCCATTTGAGAGATAACCATGCATACAAACTTTTAGGGGATTTCGAGCTATTTTGGACATTGGTCAAACCAAGGCCTAAAAGGTCACACTTTTTTCCAATTTCTTAGAAATCAGTAGATTTAGATACCCATTTAAGAGGCACACATAAAAACATGCAAGACGAAGTTTCACTTTGAACCAATTTCTTGGAATTAAAATTTAATCATAGATTTAAAAGTGCATTTGGAAAATAAGAGTGCATGCCAACTTTCACGATGTTGAGAGCTATTTTAGGCATCTTTAAGCCAAACGCTAACAAAACAGCACGATGCAGTCTCAGCTTTGACCAAATTCTCAAAATTGAAACCTGATGAGATTTTTGGATGGATATTGGATAGACAAGCATGCACGCCAACTTTCACGACGTTTCGAGCTATTTTGTCCCCCTTTAAGCCCAACCCTGTCGAAACCGCACGACGGAGTTTCCTTTTCGAATAGTTTCTTAGAATTTAAATTTGATCATAAATTTGGATGCCCATTTG
>LPNX010608079.1:35519-47723 GCA_001517045.1 Pseudotsuga menziesii
AATCAAACTTGGTGAAACCAAGCCCTAAAAGGTTGCATTTGTTTCCAATTTCTCAAAGCCAGTTTCCCCTCCTTTAAGCCAAACCTTAGCGAAATCGAACGAAAAAGTTTCACTTTTCACCAAACTCTCAGAGTTGAAATTTGATCATCGATTTGGATGACCGTTTGATATAAAAAAATGCACGCCAACTTTTGCAATGGTCCGAGCTATTTGGACCCCTTCGAGCCCAACTCTAGCGAAAATGAACGACAAACTTTCACTTCTGACTAATTTCTTAGAATTCAAATTTGATCATAGATTTGGATGCTTGTTTGATAGGTAACTATGCACTCCAACTTTCACAACCTTTTGAGCTATTTTCACCCCTTGTAACCCCAACCTTAGTGAAACCGCATGATGGAGTTTCACTCTTGACAAATTTCTTGATATTAAAATTTGATTATAGATTTAGATGTGCATTTGGAAGATAAGAGTGCACGCCAACTTTCATGATGTTCAGAGTTATTTTTGTCTCCTTTATGCCAAACCCTAAAAAAATCGCACGATGGAGTTTTGCTTTTGACCAACTTCTAAGAATTGAAACTTGATCACAGATTTGGATTTCCATTAGATAAAAAAGCATGCACGCCAACTTTCACAATGTTGCAATCTATTTTGACCACCTTTAAGCCCAACCCTAGATAAAAGGCATGACGAAGTTTCACTTTTGAGCAGTTTCGTATAGTTGAAATTTGATCATAGATTTGAATGCCCATTTGATAGATAACCGTGCACACGAAATTTTGAGACGTTCCAAAATATTTCACCCCCCTTAATCCCAACCTCAGCAAAACCATACAACAGAGTTTCACTTTGGACTAACTTCTTAGAATTAAAATTTGATCATAGATTTATCTTAGAATATGGTAGATAATAGTTCACACCAACTTTCACAATGTTCGCAGTTATTTTGGTCATTATTCAAGGTTGGTCAAGCAAAGGTCTAAGAGATGCTACTTTTTCGACTTTCTTGTAAGTGAAATTTGAAAGAGAATTTGGGTGCCCATTTGAGAGATAACCATGCATACACACTTTCGAGGGATTGGAGCTATTTTGGACCTTGGTTTTCAAACTTGGTCAAACCAAGGCCTAAAATGTTAAACTTTTTTTCAATTTCTTAGAAATCAAATTTAAAAGTAGATTTAGATACCCATTTAAGAGGCACACATAAAAACGTGAACAACGGAGTTTCACTTTTTAACCAATTTATTGGAATTAAAATTTAATCGTTGTTTTAAATGCGCATTTGGAAGATAAGAGTGCATGCCAACTTTCACGATGTTGAGAGCTATTTTCGGCATCTTTAAGAAAAACCCTAACAAAACTGCAAGATGCAGTCTCAGCTTTGACCAAATTCTAAGAATTGAAACCTGATCATAGGTTTGGATGCATATTGGATAGTCAAGCATGCATGCCAACTTTTGCAGCATTTCGAGCTATTTTGACCCCCTTTAAGCCCAACCCTGTCGAAACCGCACGAAGGAGTTTCACTTTCGAGCAGTTTCTTAGAATTTAATTTTGATCATAAATTTGGATGCTCATTTGATGAACAAGTGTAAAAGCAAAATTTTGAGACATTCCAAAATATTTTCACCCCTTTAAGCACAACCTTTGAAAAACTGCACAACAAAGTTTCACGTTTGACTGATTTCTCAAAATTAAAATTTAATCCTAGATTTATCGGCACATTTCGTAGCAAAACCATACATCAGAGTTTCGGTTTTGACTAATTTCTCAAAATTAAAATTTGATCGTAGATTTATCTTAGCATTGTGTAGATAACAATGCACACCAACTTTCACGATGTTTGAAGTTATTTTGGTCATTATTCAAGGTTGGTCAAGCAAAGGTCTAAGAGATGCTATTTTTTTGACTTTCTTGTAAGTGGAATTTGAAAGAGAATTTAGGTACCCATTTGAGAGATAACCATGCATACACACTTTTAGGGGATTTTGAGCTATTTTGGACTTTGGTCGAACCAAGGCCTAAAAGGTCACACTTTTTTCCAATTTCTTAGAAATCAAATTTAAAAGTAGATTTAGATACCCATTTAAGAGGCACACACATTAAAACGTGCAAGACGGAGTTTCACTTTGAACCAATTTCTTGGAATTAAAATTTAATCATAGATTTAAAAGCGCATTTGGAAAATAAGAGTGCATGCCAACTTTCACGATGTTGAGAGCTATTTTAGGCATCTTTAAGCCAAACCCTAACAAAACTGCACAATGCAGTCTCAGCTTTGACCAAATTCTCAGAATTGAAACCTGATCATATGTTTGGATGCATATTGGATAGACAAGCATGCACACCAACTTTCACGACGTTTCGAGCTATTTTGACCCCCTTTAAGCCCAACCCTGTTGAAACCGCACAACGGAGTTTCCTTTTCGAACAGTTTCTTAGAATTTAAATTTGATCATAAATTTGGATGCCCATTTGATGAACAAGCATGCATGCAAACTTTTGAGACATTCCAAAATATTTTCACCCCCTTTAAGCCAAACCTTAGCAAAACCGCACAAGAAGGTTTTCACGTTTAAGTAATTTCTCAAAACTAAAATTTAATCATAGATTTATTGGCGCATTTGGTAGATAAGAGTACATGCTAGCTTTCATGGTGTTCGGAGCTATTTCGGTCATTATTCAAGGTTGGTCAAGTAAAAGACTAAGAGATGTTATTTTTTCAGCTTTCTTGTAAGTGAAATTTGAAAGAGAATTGAGGTACCCATTTGAGAGATAACCATGCATACAAACTTTCAAGGGATTTCGAGCTATTTTGGACCTTAAGAAAACTTGGTGAAACCAAGGCCTAAAAGGTTGCATTTGTTTCCAATTTCTGAAAGTCATTTTCCCCTCCTTTAAGCCAAAACTTAGCGAAATTGAACGACGAAGTTTCACTTTTGACCAAACTCTCGGAGTTGAAATTTCATCATAGATTTGGATGACCGTTTGATATAAAAACGTGCACGCCAAGTTTTGCAATGGTCTGAGCTATTTGGACCCCTTCGAGCCCAACTCTAGCGAAAATGAATGACGAAGTTTCACTTCTGACTAATTTCTCAGAATTGAAATTTGATCATACATTTGGATACCCGTTTGATAGGTAACTGTGCACTCCAACTTTCACAATGTTTTGAGCTATTTTCACGCCTTGTAAACCCAACCTTAGCGAAACCGCATGATGGAGTTTCACTCTTGAAAAATTTATTGATATTAAAATTTGATTATAGATTTAGATGTGCATTTGGAAGATAAGAGTGCGCGCCAACTTTCATGATGTTCAGAGTTATTTTCGTCTCCTTTAAGCCAAACCCTAACAAAACCGCACGATGGAGTTTTGCTTTTGACCAACTTCTAAGAATTGAAACTTGATCATAGATTTGGATGTCCATTAGATAAACAAGCATGCACGCCAAATTTCACAATGTTCCAATCTATTTTGACCACCTTTAAGCCCAACCCTGGCTAAAAGGCATGACGAAGTTTCACTTTTGAGCAGTTTCGTATAGTTGAAATTTGATCATAGATTTGAATGCCCATTTGATAGACAAGCGTGCACACGAAATTTTGAGACGTTCCAAAATATTTCACCCCCCTTAATGCCAACCTCAGCAAAACCATACAATAGAGTTTCACTTTTGACTAGCTTCTTAGAATTAAAATTTGATCATAGATTTATCTTAGAATTTGGTAGATAACAGTTCACACCAACTTCCACAATGTTCACAGTTATTTTGGTCATTATTCAAGGTTGGTCAAGCAAAGGTCTAAGAGATGCTACTTTTTCGACTTTCTTGTAAGTGAAATTTGAAAGAGAATTTGGGTGCCCATTTGAGAGATAACCATGCATACACACTTTCAAGGGAATTCGAGCTATTTTGGGATTTTGAGCATACACATTTGAGAGATAACCATGCATACCAAGGCCTAAAATGTTGAACTTTTTTTCAATTTCTTAGAAATCAAATTTAAAAGTAGATTTAGATACCCATTTAAGAGGCACACATAAAAATGTGAACAACGGAGTTTCACTTTTTAACCAATTTATTGGATTTAAAATTTAATCATTGATTTAAATGTGCATTTGGAAGATAAGAGTACATGCCAACTTTCACAATGTTGAGAGCTATTTTCGGCATCTTTAAGCAAAACCCTAACAAAACTGCAAGATGCAGTCTTAGCTTTGTCCAAATTCTCAAAATTGAAACCTGATCATAGGTTTGGATGCATATTAGATAGACAAGCATGCACACCAACTTTTGTGATGTTTCGATCTTTTTTGACCCCCTTTAACCCCAACCCTGTCGAAACCGCACGAAGGAGTTTCACTTTCGAGCAGTTTCTTTGAATTTAATTTTGATCATAAATTTGCATGCTCATTTGATGAACAAGTGTGCAAGCAAACTTTTGAGACATTCCAAAATATTTTCACCCCCTTTAAGCACAACCTTAGAAAAACTGCACAACGAAGTTTCACGTTTGACTAATTTCTCAAAATTAAAATTTAATCCTAGATTTATCGGCGCATTTCGTAGCAAAACCATACAACAAAGTTTCGGTTTTGACTAATTTCTCAAGATTAAAATTAGATCGTAGATTCATCTTAGCATTGGGTAGATAACAATGCACACCAACTTTCACGATGTTCGAAGTTATTTTGGTCATTATTCAAGGTTGGTCAAGCAAAGGTCTAAGAAATGCTATTTTTTTTACTTTCTTGTAAGTGAAATTTGAAAGAGAATTTAGGTACCCATTTGAGAGATAACCATGCATACACACTTTTAGGGGATTTCGAGCTATTTCAAAAATGAACGACGAAGTTTCATTTCTGACTAATTTCTCAGAATTGAAATTTGATCATAGATTTGGATGCCCGTTTGATAGGTAACTGTGCACTCCAACTTTCACAACGTTTTCAGCTATTTTCACCCCTTGTAACCCCAACCTTAGCGAAACCGCATGACGGCTTTTCACTCTTGACAAATTTCTTGATATTAAAATTTGATTATAGATTTAGATGTGAATTTGGAAGATAAGAGTGCACGCCAACTTTCATGATGTTCAGAGTTATTTTCGTCTCCTTTAATCCAAACCCTAACAAAACCGCACGATGGAGTTTTGCTTTTGACCAACTTCTAAGAATTGAAACTTGATCATAGATTTGGATGTCCATTAGATAAACAAGCATGCACACCAACTTTCACAATGTTCCAATCTATTTTGACCACCTTTAAGCCCAACCCTAGCTAAAAGGCATGACGAAGTTTCACTTTTGAGCAGTTTCGTATAGTTGAAATTTGATCATAGATTTGAATGCCCATTTGATAGACAAGCGTGCACACAAAATTGTGAGACGTTCCAAAATATTTCACCCCCCTTAATCCCAACCTCAGCAAAACCATACAATAGAGTTTCACTTTTGACTAACTTCTTAGAATTAAAATTTGATCATAGATTTATCTTAGAATTTGGTAGATAACAGTTCACACCAACTTTCACAATGTTCGCAGTTATTTTGGTCATTATTCAAGGTTGGTCAAGCAAAGTTGTAAGAGATGCTACTTTTTCGACTTTCTTGTAAGTGAAATTTGAAAGAGAATTTGGGTGCCCATTTGTGAGATAACCATGCATACACACTTTCAAAGGATTTCGAGCTATTTTGGATGTTGGTCAAGATGGTCAAACCATGGCCTAAAATGTTGAACTTTTTTTCAATTTCTTAGAAATGAAATTTAAAAGTAGATTTAGATACCCATTTAAGAGGCACACATAAAAACATGAACAACGGAGTTTCACTTTTAACCAATTTATTGGAATTAAAATTTAATCATTGATTTAAATGCGCATTTGGAACATAAGAGTGCATGCCAACTTTCACGATGTTGAGAGCTATTTTCGGCATCTTTAAGCAAAACCCTAACAAAACTGCAAGATGTCGTCTCAGCTTTGACCAAATTCTCAGAATTGAAACCTAATAATAGGTATGGATGCATTTTGGATAGACAAGCATGCACGCCAACTCTTGCGACGTTTCAAGCTATTTTGACCCCCTTTAAGCCGAACCCTGTCGAAACTGCACGAAGGAGTTTCACTTTCGAGCAGTTTCTTAGAATTTAATTTTGATCATAAATTTTTTATGCTCATTTCATGAACAAGTGTGCAAGAAAACTTTTGATACATTCCAAAATATTTTCACCCCCTTTAATCACAACCTTAGAAAAACTGCACAACGAAGTTTCACGTTTGACTAATTTCTCAAAATTAAAATTTAATCCTAGATTTATCGGCGCATTTCATAGCAAAACCATACAACAGGGTTTCGGTTTTGACTAATTTCTCCGAATTAAAATTTGATCATAGATTTATCTTAGCATTGGGTAGATAACAATGCACACCAACTTTCACGATGTTTGAAGTTATTTTGGTCATTACTCAAGGTTGGTCAAGCAAAGGTCTAAGAGATGCTATTTTTTTGACTTTCTTGTAAGTGAAATTTAAAAGAGAATTTATGTACGCATTTGAGAGATAACAATGCATACACACTTTTAGGGGATTTCGAGCTATTTTGGACCTTGGTCAAACCAAGGCCTAAAAGGTCACACTTTTTTCCAATTTCATAGAAATCAAATTTAAAAGTAGATTTAGATACCCATTTAAGAGGCACACATAAAAACGTGCAAGACAGAGTTTCACTTTGAACCAATTTCTTGGAATTAAAATTTAATCATAGATTTAAAAGCGCATTTGGAAAATAAGAGTGGATGCCAACTTTCACGATGTTGAGAGCTATTTTAGGCATCTTTAAGCCAAACCCTAACAAAACTGCATGATGGAGTCTCAGCTTTGACCAAATTCTCAGAATTGAAACCTGATCATATGTTTGGATGCATATTGGACAGACAAGCATGCACGCCAACTTTCACGACATTTCGAGCTATTTTGACCCCGTTTAAGCGCAACCCTGTCGAAACCGCACGGCGGAGTTTCCTTTTCGAACAGTTTCTTAGAGTTTAAATTTTATCATAAGTTTGGATGCCCATTTGATGAACAAGCATGCATGCAAAATTTTGAGACATTCTAAAATATTTTCACCCCCTTTAAGCCAAACCTTAGCAAAACCGCGCAACGGGGTTTCATGTTTAAGTAATTTCTCAAAACTAAAATTTAATCGTAGATTTATTGGTACATTTGGTAGATAAGAGTGCATGGTAACTTTCATTGTGTTCGGAGCTATTTTGGTCATTATTCAAGCTTGGTCAAGTAAAAGACTAAGAGATGTTATTTTTTCAGCTTTCTTCTAAGTGAAATTGGAAAGAGAATTGAGGTACCCATTTGAGAGATAACCATGCATACAAACTTTCAGGGGATTTCGAGCTATTTTGGACCTTAAGCAAACTTGGTGAAATGAAGCCCTAAAAGGTTGCATTTGTTTCCAATTTCTCAAAGCCATTTTCTGCTCCTTTAAGCCAAACCTTAGCAAAATCGAATGACGAAGTTTCACTTTTGACCAAACTCTCGGAGTTGAAATTTGATCATAGATTTGGATGACCATTTGATATAAAAACGTGCACGCCAACTTTTGCAATGGTCCGAGCTATTTGGACCCATCGAGCCCAACTCTACCGAAAATGAACGACGAAGTTTCACTTCTGACTAATTTCTCAGAATTGAAATTTGATCATAGATTTGGATGCCCGCTTGATAGGTAACTGTGCACTCCAACTTTCACAACGTTTTGAGCTATTTTCACCCCTTGTAACCCCAACCTTAGCGAAACCGCATGACGGAGTTTCACTCTTGACAAATTTCTTGATATTAAAATTTGACTATAGATTTAGATGTGCATTTGGAATATAAGAGTGCACGCCAACTTTCATGATGTTCAGAGTTATTTTCGTCTCCTTTTAGCCAAACCCTAACAAAACCACATGATAGAGTTTTGCTTTTGACCAACTTCTAAGAATTGAAACTTGATCATAGATTTGGATGTCCATTAGATAAACAAGCATGCACACCAACTTTCACAATGTTCTAATCTATTTTGACCACCTTTCAGTCCAACCCTAGCTAAAATGCATGACAAAGTTTCACTTTTGAGCAGTTTCGTATAGTTGAAATTTGATCATAGATTTGAATGCCTATTTGATAGACAAGCCTGCACACGAAATTTTGAGACGTTCCAAAATATTTCACCCCCCTTAATCCCAACCTCAGCAAAACCATACAACAGAGTTTCACTTTTGACTATCTTCTTAGAATTAAAATTTGATCATAGATTTATCTTAGAATTTGGTAGATAAATAGTTCACACCAACTTTCACTATGTTCGCAATTATTTTGGTCATTATATTCAAGGTTGGTCAAGCAAAGGTCTAAGAGATGCTACTTTTTTGACTTTCTTGTAAGTGAAATTTGAAAGAGAATTTGGGTTCCCATTTGAGAGATAAACATGCATACACACTTTCAAGGGATTTCGATCTATTTTGGACCTTGGTCAAACTTGGTCAAACCAAGGCCTAAAATGTTGAACTTTTTTTCAATTTCTTAGAAATGAAATTTAAAAGTAGATTTAGATACCCATTTAAGAGGCACACATAAAAACGTGAACAACAGAGTTTCACTTTTAACCAATTTATTGGAATTAAAATTTAATCATTGATTTAAATGCGCATTTGGAAGATAAGAGTGCATGCCAACTTTCACGATGTTGAGAGCTATTTTCGGCATCTTTAAGCAAAACCCTAACAAAACTGCAAGATGCAGTATCAGATTTGACCAAATTCTCAGAATTCAAACCTGATCATAGTTTTGGATGCATATTGGATAGACAAGCATGCACACCAACTTTTGCGACGTTGCAAGCTATTTTGACCCCCTTTAAGCCCAACCCTGTCGAAACCGCATGAAGGAGTTTCACTTTCGAGCAGTTTCTTAGAATTTAATTTTGATCATAAATTTGGATGCTCATTTGATGAACAAGTGTGCAAGCAAACTTTTGAGACATTCCAAAATATTTTCACCCCCTTTAAGCACAACCTTAGAAAAACTACACAACGAAGTTTCACGTTTGACTAATTTCTCAAAATTAAAATTTAATCCTACATTTATCTGTGAATTTCGTAGCAAAACCATACAACAGAGTTTCAGTTTTGACTAATTTCTCAGAATTAAAATTTGATCGTAGATTTATCTTAGCATTGGGTAGATAACAATGCACACCAACTTTCACGATGTTCAAAGTTATTTTGGTCATTATTCAAGGTTGGTCAAGCAAAGGTCTAAGAGATGCTATTTTTTTGACTTTCTTGTAAGTGAAATTTGAAAGAGAATTTAGGTACCCATTTGAGAGATAACCATGCATACACACTTTTAGGGGATTTCGAGCTATTTTGGACCTTGGTCAAACCAAGGCCTAAAAGGTCACACTTTTTTCCAATTTCTTAGAAATCAAATTTAAAAGTAGATTTAGATACCCATTTAAGAGGCACACATAAAAACGTGCAAGACGGAGTTTCACTTTAAACCAATATCTTGGAATTAAAATTTTATCATAGATTTAAAAGCGCATTTGGAAAATAAGAGTGCATGCCAACTTTCCTGATGTTGAGAACTATTTTAGGCATCTTTAAGCCAAACCCTAACAAAACTGCACGATGCAGTCTCAACTTTGACCAAATTCTCAGAATTGAAACCTGATCATATGTTTGTGTTAGAATATAATTCGTGAGGATTATTGTAAATAAATAATTAAATAGGAATTTGAATAGTTGCCCGGGAAGGTGAAAAGGCTGGTTCTCAACCGCCTCATTGTAATCTATAAATTAATGTTTTATTCGTGAATAGAATTTGAATCGGGAGTTATTACCAACAACTGGTATCAGAGCAGGGCTGTCTGCCATAACTCCTGCTGCATTTCTGTCCATTGTCATTCTGCTTGCCAGACTGCTCCAGTCCATTGCCAGACTGCTCCATCAGTCTGCCAGTGGCATGAGAAATCCAGTCTCTGCGTGCATGCATTATTGGTATAGCACAATACCTAACCCTAACCCTAATTCTTTCATGCTGCGACCTCTTGAACTACGATCTGTAGTGGTTGAATGCACTATAACCACTTTTTATCTACCTGCTTGAAGAGTGCTATCTCCTCCTCTTCAGTAAAATCGTTAGCAATACTGATAATTCTACGAATCTTTTGGACGGGTCTGCCATGTCAAAAGTTCTTGAAACTTGAAACCAGATAGTCTTGTGTTTCCTTTTTTCCACCGCTCTTCGCTGAGAATTCTCTCTGATAATCTGTAGGGCAGGTTGGCAATCGACTCACAGCTGCATGTGCGGTGCATGATTTCCACATTTTTTATATCCCCGTGATGTCATGGGAATGCGGGATCCTCTCTGTCTCGATTAATGCTCTTGGTGTATCATTCGCAGCAGAACTGAGGTGTGTGATACCTTGATACCTTCAGCCGCCCCAATTTGCAGGATTAAATAATTTTTAAGATGTGTAATTACAGCAAACAAAATAAGAGTTTGGGGGAATTGCTCAAAGAATTGTTTTTTTCTGGGAGAAAGAACTCTGCAATTGACGTGGGTTGCTGTTAGGCATTCTCGTTGCTTGTCTTTCCTGTCCTGGGTACCGGCAATAAGAGCTCGATAACTCTGCTTCAGCATTAGGGTTTCAGCTTTCACTTCAGACGAGAGAAAAATGGCGTATTTATGTATTGTGTTATGATTGTGCATTGCTACTGCTGAGATAAAGACAATGCTCGGCGATGTGGGCGTGGTATTGGCAACTTCTGACTGCGTTTAAAGATTAAAGATCATTTGTGGAAGAGAGGTGACTGAATTTTGTTACAATAAAGATTCATGCCTCCTTAGACCGCGTGGAGATTGAAGACATATTATTGTGTGAGCTGCGACCTCAGTTATTCCACCCAGTGAACGCCCTCTGCGTTGAACTGCTGCTAAAAGCACTCTTGTAATCTGCTGTTGAACACTGCATGACTGTTGAAGACTGCTGCGAGCTGAAGACTGCGTGAAGGAGACATATATTGCTGCGTTATATCTTGAAGACTGCGTGCGTTGATGAGCCTGTAACTGATATTTGATGCGACCTGTATACACTGCGCTGAAGATTGCGTGTTCGAATCTCTCAAGGAGCGAAAGATACGCAAAATTATGGAGTTACAGCCTCACATTGAATGTCAAGGTTTGTGCCAATAAGAACATCAAAATTGCGGTAGTATAGCTTTCTTCGTAAGCAAATGACTTGAAAGTTGTAAGCGTGAATATAAATCTCTGTTCATTATTGGATCTGGAAAGTAGAAGAACCATGACCTATCAGACCTACGACTTTCTGATATGTTGAAGACTTTTATTCATGGTATAATGTCTGTTGAAGACTGATGTGTTGTAAACCCTAATTTTCTTGCTAAAGACGTTCTCTCTAGGGTAGAAACCCTGTTTTTTTAAGTGAACATCGTGGAGACTGACTGATAAATTGAAGAATATATATATGCTGAATCGTATATATGCGTTGAGCATCTATACTGCTTGGAGTCTGGAAATTTTTTATGATTGCTGGTGTATACTTGCTGCTGAACCTGTGGAGCTACCCACAAGCGAGCCTGTGTTGCTACAGCCTGTTGAAGACCTACTTGAAGACCAATCTCAGTATTCAGAATACTGAGTCTGATATATTAGTGACTGATATAAATAAGCTTGTGTATGAATGATATATTTTGTATCTACTGATAAATATGCTATAAACTTGCATTGTATTCACCTTGGCAGAGACTGTAGACCTGCAAGGTTCTTATTTTTTCTATTTCTCTTTGTCATAACAAGTTTATTATTGTAAATTACACTAACGGTTGTAAAGATGCACTCTTTGGAATCTAGTATTGGTGTTCCCCTAGCTGGCAAAGACCAATCCAAAGACCCTTCCAAGGGAGACTGCAGCAAGAGAGGACGAGGAAGAAGAAATTTCAGAGGCAGAGGGGGCAGAAGCAAAAGATCAAAGTTGCAGTGCAAGCGTTGCGAAAAGACTGGGCACACATCACATCAGTGTTGGGCTTCATGGGATTCCATCAAAGATAAGCATAACCAGAAGAAAGATGACCAAGATGCTAGTAAATTTTCTGATTCTTGTATTGTTGCACATTG
>LPNX010608082.1:0-73453 GCA_001517045.1 Pseudotsuga menziesii
GCGTTTTGAGGGCTTCTATCTAGCACATGAGTAAAAAATCAGGTTTTCATTGCCAAATTTGGCCAAAAAGTGTTACCCATCTTCATGGAATCACCCTATATAGACTTTTATTACAGTTTTATAACGTACAATATTAAAGCTATAAATATTAAGTACTATATAGATATTATTTAAGAATATGATTATAAAAATTATAATATAACATGAAATTAAATGATTACAAAATTATATTTAAAAGATAGGATATTTTTTTTATATTTAATAAATATTAATTTAAAATAAATATTTATTAATTTTATTGAAAAATAACAATATTAATTCATATTAAACTATATAATATATTTCTGCAAATTTATATGTTAAATAAATTTAAAATGATAACTATAATGTTAAGGTTCAAAGATTAAAATCCAAGCCCCTCCACAATGAACCCCAATATCTATAGATTCCCCTACCATAGTACCATTGCAGCATTCCACAGAGCCTTGTCTATCCTTGATTCTTAATGCTGAAATAGTAAGGAGCTATCTCAAGTTGAAAAAACAGTTAAAAGATATTAAATATTTTTAAAATGATGTCAACTAATAAATTCTATATACTTTGTAAATACAAATTATGTAAATATACTTTGAACAATTTTAAGTAATCCAATCAAACATTTAGCAATACATCCACCACTACCAGTGAACCCAAAAAATGAACTTTTAAAAAACATTTATCTGTACATCCACTACCAATAAACCCAAGAAATAGTGACTCTTAATATGAGATTTCCCACATTATATATAAATTTATTGAAAATAGTTTTCAACTTTGTATTTTTTTCCTTTCTTTATAATTTTATGAAACTTTCAAAAAAAGTTTCATATGAGATTATATTAATTTAAAAAACAGTTGTTTATAATTCTAATTTTATTCCAACTCTTTATAGAAATTTAATCTCTCAATTTTATGAAGTTTCCTCATTCGCTTTCTTACAACCACCACCATTAGTTGATTCTTGTTTTCTTAGTGTTATTCCCTCATCCAACATGTATAGGTATCCATTACATCTTTCTCTAAATCAATAATCTGTAAAATAAAAATTGCATTCAGTTCAATTTCATTATTTGAGTTTTATACTAAAATGATTTCTATCATCTGAGCTTTAATGCTTAAATTATTTCCATCATTTATGTTTTCATTTATTATTTTTTTGGATAAATTCATGTTATAAAACTCATTTATAATTTTTCCATTTAGGATAAATTCATGTTGTAAGACATTAGCCCTATAAATGTAATGGTTGTTGACAAATTATTTTCATAATCAAATTCTTTATCCATGTGAAGTGCCATTTCCTTTTTAAGTACAAGTTCATATGGTAATCCCATATTAATGTTGATATTCATGCATATATATTCATATGTAAAAAGACCAAGATATTTTCCTAAACTATTCTAGATGTCTTCAAAAATATTTAAATCCTAAAAGTGTATTCCTAGATTTGAACTTAAAGTAAGGACTTAAGGACTTTAAGATGATGAAAAGACAAGAACTTAAAGTAAAGACTTCAAGATGCATTAAGATGACTTAAGGAACTTAAGTCATATAAGATGAAGAAGTGCATTAATAAGTGCATTAAGAAGTGCATTGAAGATCTTGATGATCTTGAAGTTAAGTCCATGAACTTTAAGAAGTTTTTGAAGACTATATTTCAAGTTAAGGAAGCTTCAAAAAATTCTTAAAGTTCATGAACTTAACTTCAAGATCATCAAGATCTTTAGAGATGTCCAGTCAAAATGGAACACTATATAATTTGTCACATATTTTAATATTTGTGTTGGAAGAAATGGATTTGTTTGCTTGTAGGGCCCACTTTACAGAAAAATGGATAAAGACCATTTGAAGCATAAACTAATGTTCTGGAAATTAAGATTTCATAAACAAAGTTCCCTCTTTCTCAAAGTTGTTCTACACATTAAAAGATATTTATTGATGAAAATATCACCTCAATCAAAACTATTATAAAAAAAATAAGCATTCTATAAGTGGACATTACTTTTGCATCAACTTCCATTACTCACATTTGTGAAATTAATCACATGTATAATTTCAAATGTTAAAAATCCTAACTTTAATATAAAGTTGAGAGATGTAAAAATACTAACCCTAACTCGATACAACTATCACAATATTGTTAAATACAAGAACACTAAAGAAACAAAGGCTTGGCTTTTGTTTTATTGTATTGATTTTGTTTTATAGTTAAGCAAAGTAAGGAATTGAGATATTGGAAGAAAACAAAGGATATAAAAGACTTTATAATATACATATTAAAGAGAAAAGACTAAAGCATAGTTTTTACTTTTCTTTGTCTCTTAGGTTAGTAATATTAAATCATAATTATAAATAAAACAATGCATATAAAATATATGTAAATTTTAAGATTTAAAAAAAAAATCTAACCAAACAAACTAACTAACTTTTCCTATTTTCATATATTTCCAAAATACTTACTAAATAAAATGGTAAAGTTGAGCTCAAACAAAACGAGAGCCTTCCCAAATAATCCAATCACACGACCAAGTTTAGCATATAAACACATCCAATTATATTGTTTGATCGCTCTTAATAATTTAGGGTATTTTTCGTTAGGGGATTTTCTCATTATTTGTTTAATGTTTTACTTATTTTTATGAATGAGAAGGATATAATAAATTTTTTATTTGAAAAAACATGTGCAATTTCATTATATTTTATAATAAACTATTGTTTTTAGGTTAATTGGTCAAACATCCAAAAAATTAATAGAAAAAATATGTAAAACTAAGCAAGCATGATGTCTAAAAAAAGGATAAGTATAGCTAAAAAAAATAGTAGATTGTACTACATATTTGATTTTCAAATAAGCTTAATTAGAAAAATTATACATTAATATGTTTATGTGCAAAATAGTTCCATTATAACAATTGTACAATATATGCCAGCGAATAAAATCTATATTTGTGTCAAAAATGACATTTTTTTACCTCGAGAAGGCTTTTAGATCATGCTCTGTAAGTGTGTCATTTTCCATTTCGTATTGGTTCCATGTACCTAGGCATAATTGGAGTTCAACATTTGATAAATAATATAACAAATAATTTATTTCCATGTAGATATGCTCATATGAAACATAACAAATATTACCATATCTCCTTCCAATCTCATCATATAAAGGCCTAAGATGTATATCCTAGGAGGTGGTATTTGTATATTCAATTAATAAATGACAAGTTCAGAATATCCTAAATTATGTATTTTTTGAACTTCCATAATAAGAGCCAACATTATGAGAATATTTAATGCATATAGATCTACTCTATTATAAGATCTTTCCCCTATACCTACAAGAAATTTTATCCAGTGAGAATCAAACAAAAATAATATACCACTTGCTCCACCTAAAAGAGGAGTGCCTTTTGAGGCACCACCAAAATAGGAACAACATCCATTACTATATAAATTATATTCCACTACCCTCCTAATATTATGGGAATATTCCCTTTGTGGAAAATGACTTAAAATGGATAATCCTTTGATGCAGAGAAATATGGGGAATGCATATATCTTCAAATATAATATAGCTTTATTCCTTTGGAACCATACCCGACAAATAAAAATGTTTGGAAGGGACTTGTAGTCTTTAAAGACCAATTCGTTTGACTAGGATTCTAAATATTATTTTAGTTATTTCCATCCCATACAAACTAAATACCATTATCTTGAGAGTGAAAATCTCACATTGCTCTAAAATCGATACACTACATAAGAAGGTGATTAAGACTCTCCCCAAAGTTCACACATAAGTGGAATCTCCTAGTACCACACCCAAATGTTCTAATTAAAGAGTCCCAAACATGAACCTTGTTAGATAAATCTAGCCACATACAAATTATTGATTTTAGAGGACACTTGTATTTCCACACTGAAGTATGCCACCATAAAAGTTTCGATGCTTCTTGTTCCTCCATTAGTACCTTATAGCTAATCCTTGGCAGACATTAGTCACACACGAGATTCCTAAACAAGATAATAGTGCATTCTTGGTCCACCATTCTTATATTATTATTTTGAAGAGCCTTAATATACCTTTCCTAATGTGGTGTATCCCCCTCTTCCATTATACCCTTTTTTTGGGCCATTAACCATTCCAGTCTGAATACTATGGAATTGAGTATATCAAAAATATAATTTCGATGAATGAATCCTTGGTCCCTCAGAGTCTCTAACATTTCAAAATGAATACTATTATTCCCATTGCATCTAGTCCAAGGATCCTATCCCAAACTCATCTTTCTTCCATTTCCTACATTCCACTCCAACTAGTTCCAAAAGAGATCAAAATCCAAAATTAGAGATTTCCACATGGAAGACACATTTCTAAAGGACTTCTATTTTTCTATGAACCATTCCTCTATAGATAATGGGTGAGTATAATTATAGTATACTAATTTTACCCATAAACCTCACCTTTGAAAATTGTCTAGGTTCCTTTTGTTTCCAATTACTTAACAAAACAATAAGGATTTTTTATAACCCAACCACCTAGCTCTTTGGGCCTAGCTATCTTATTCCGAGCCACCCAATGGAAAGAATTGTCCTTATAGAAACCTTTCCATGGTAAATTATTAATCAACTTCCTTATATGATCCAAGATAATTGTAGGAACATAAGCTAAATAAACTCAATAAACTAGAATGGATTCATGATTTAATTAAGATCATATGACCTTCTCTATATAACCATTTGTTACCCCATAACATAGGTATTTTTTATATCTTTCCTACAAGAAGGTCCAATCCTTTCCTTGATAAGTGTTATAGAGAAGATCTCCTACAGCTTGGGGTGGACCACAACAGACAAGATGACACCATAAATAAACCCATTTCCAAGCATTCTAAATATATAAGAGAAACTAATAGTAAGGGACAAAGGGGGTGTACCTTATTCCAAACGTTCGATGTAGATCCATGTTGAGATTTCAATCAAACTTCTACCTACATATTTCCCTCAACAACAACAATATACACAAGCATGATATATGTAAATCATTAGAATCTAATCTAGCATGTTATATTCCAATACATGATCAAAGTAATTATATCCATGGATACAAAATATTTGTAATTACACATGCAATGGATGAGAAATGGATATTTCTATTAATATGAACAGAGATAAAGATGAAAAACCCTATCAAAACCTCGTAGAAATCGATAAACTGAGTCCCTCCACCTGGGCCAACACCACTTCAATTCTCCATACAAAGGAAATATCACAAAGATTAAGGCGAGATTGGGAAATAACACTAATGTATGCTTCAATGACAAAGGGATATAGACTCAAGTACATAAGAATGGGGCATAATTCCACTATAGTATATTTTCTCTCAAAATTCTCCCCCTCTAATGTTTCATAGTAACTCAATATATAGCCCTTCAATGGTAGCTGAAGGGTCGAAGTGGATTGTCTCACGGCATATGGAAGGCTAAGGGACAAGTCCTTCGTTACTTGGTGGGGTAAAAATCCAAATACTTTTTTTAAGCACATTTCATGATGTATGCGGGTGATAGTGGTGCAAGATACATATACGAGGTTTGTAGTATTATGACCAGTGTATACATATAAAAATGTCTTTTAAGGGGTTCCACTGGAGCATCAGGGTCATAGTGAGGAAACAGGGGTAAAAGGAGTCTACCTAGGGACATGGATAGACCATCAAAGCATGATGTATTAGGTGTTTCAAATCACGCTATAATAGATTCCCCCTAATTTGTGAGGTCATAGGGGTACACAATGGCTGAAATAAATTATAATAGCCCTACAAGTGGAGTAATGAATACCTAGGTGGAAAAACCTTGCCACTCATCAGTACAATACAATGATAGACTCTACACATGACTGCAAAGATATAGCAGTCCCGGATACATAAGAATACAATGGAAATAAATAGGCATAATATAAATATGTCATTAGTGGTCATTTCTACGTACAATATATAGCGAAGTAAGGTCACCATACTAAATGAAGACATCAAATGCTACATTGGAATCTAGTCATGAGAGCTGAAATCTCATAGATACTGGAACAATAAAGGAGGTAGCATATATGGAATGCACCAAGCTCAGAGATCATCGACACAAATCACCTCTAGTACATGTCCCATCACACGAATAAAGGTGTTGCAGTCGAACATGATGGACCATCGTCTAACTACTGGTGATTGATGTATGCCATTAACAGAAGTGAGATATACCACAAATAATAATAATGAGAACCAATGTATAGAGTGCAAACAAACAAGTACAAATAGATGCATTGAGGTAAAACACTTTAGAGAATCCATCGATCACGGGATATTGATGTATTCCCAAATATGTCGATGTCAAGACAACCTGTGATTGATTATTGCAAGTCTCAAGGAACTCAATGGAATACAGATCTCTATTCTAGAATAGATGTTCCAAATTCGATGGAATGGAATCTGTTGGAAGGAGGGAATTAATGAATCCCCCATCAACCAACATGAGGTACATAGAAACACTGAATAATTTGGAAGAACACGAACAAGATGTGCACAAACTAGTAACAATTGTATTGAGAATGGTTGAAATGTAAAGACAAGATAATTGAGGAATGGCTGACTTGGGATAAAAAATTCTTCAAACAAGAGAATAAGGAAGATGAAGACTCATAGGAAGCATGGACTCATAATGAATACTAAGAAAATGATGTGACACATGAGGCATCGACATAGGCTCCATAGGGAATGAAATCATAACAAGACGATGAATAAAACTAAGAATAATGAGTACAACTCATAAAGTCATAATAGTAACCCAGCCAATGGATGAATGTACTGTGTTATGTTCGAAGGAGACATGACACGACAACTTCCAATATAAAAGTAATATCATTTCTTGTCTGAATTTTGATCTTTTATGATTTTTTTGTCTTTTTTCATATTAGAAAAGCTTGAAAAAGAATAAAATTGCTTATAGTACACTAAGGAGGAAATGAGTGTCACAAGAAAGAAAACTAGTTCCAAGCAGTGGAGCTTACATATGCACAATGCAAGGAATCATATGCAGGATAAGGAAACCTGGGGGGATGTCTCCTCCGAGTAAAGGATAATAAAGATGCAAAAGATATATGGAAGGCTCTACTTGTCTAGGATTCAGGCAAGCTCAAACTATATGGCTTATAAACTAAAGAAGGTAGCCGACATAAATATCAATAGAGAAAGCGAATGTATGGAAATGCAGTTACAACTTGATAAAATTGGGGGTCTTGATAGGGTATGGCTAGGATAAATTTCAAGAAATAACATGATGGTATTTACTCAAATACATGGAGGGACTACAAGGGAATCCCAGACCTAAGGAAGGATGTCGAGCATGGGAACCAAATGGAAAACCAAGATGTAACTAGGGTACCCATGATAAGTAAATCTCTACCACTTACATAATGCCACTTCCAGTAATGGTATGAAGGTTCTATGTCATCACAAAGTGGGTTCATACATGTTGTTAAGGTGATATGGTCATAGGATAATGCAGGATGCATCCTGAGAATGATCCTATCCTATATGCTAGTTTAGTAATATACATTCCATAGGCATGAACGGGTCGAAGTCTCTGTGAAAATGAATCACAATAGGTTCCTACAATTTTGTAGAGTCTGTCATTAGGAGAGCTTGATCTTCAGAGGTCTTGATGACTCCCATCCAGATCAACTTCTCTTGCTCCTTGATTAAGGACTCAACAAAGGAATCAAGTGAGGGGATTTTCCAATAGGGAAAGGAATCCCTTTTGGAATGGAATATTGATACAAATACATAATACTAAGAACCGAGTTTGTTGAGAATAAAGAGCACATTTTTCTCATCCTTTCTTTATATTTCCCACTGTCTGCATTGGAGTGCAAGAGACTTGAATCTAGTAAAGAATTGATGTATGGTTTTGAAGTTGATGGGATGTAAGGCTACCAACTCGTTCTCCAGAATGTGTCCCAAAAGCTCATCTTTCTTTCCAAACAAGTATTCAAGCTTCTCCCATGCTTCAGTGCGAGTCCTCAAACCTTCAAGGTTGAATAGGATATATCTGGATATGGGAGTCCTCAAACCTTCAGAAACTTGTTTCTCTCAACTGGATGATGGGGCTCAACCTCCCTACCAAGTATTATCCTGAAGTATCCCTTGCCGTGCAAGGAAAGATGCATATATTCCCTCCAATCAATATAATTGAAGGGTGTTAGGATCCAAGGTGCAGAAGCTAGAGAATCCATAATTCTCTTGCTGGAATAGACAATATCTTCACATAAGCTACGTAGCACCTGTAGAATTTCACTGAAAAAAACAAAAAAAAATTGAACTATGTTAGACTCATGCCTTTCCTCTCGACATGAACACTTTCTCAAGTTCTGTCACACCCTCACCTCCACTCTGAATAAATTCATAGGAAGCAAGTCACTCTTTGTGGGACTTCTGGGGAAATTCATCTGCTTTTGGTGTTCAATGGAGAGTAGACAGACATGAAGCTTGCTTGAAATGGATCTATTACAATTTTAAAATTGTTGTTGCATTTAGATCATCAAGAAATGAGTCCATAATTATTGATGCAGTGAATATGAATGAATTATAAAAATTAAATAAATAAAATATCACAGGTTGACAAATAATCCCATTCGTCATAACCCATTGTGGCCTCCCATGCCTACCAAACTCCCTTCAGACATCCCTAAGTCTGAAGGAAAGGTGGAAGAAGACTGCCAAAACCACATAATTTCATTCAACATATAGTGTTCCTCTAACATCACAGTGGATGATTATTTTCAATTGTGTCTATTGTAGCACACACTCACAAGTGTTGCGACCAGATGGTATATCAAACTTCCTCATGCCACTTACCCATACTTTTCCTTGTTAGCCTTGATGTTTCTCCAGTGCTTGTAGTTACCCGTCTATTATGATGAGGGCATGGAAATCCTATTATCTCATTGACAAAACACTGCTACCCATATCACGGATCATATCCATGAGTGGATTCGTCATCGTAGATTGTGTAAAATCCAGTTAGATGATAGAATTTTCCTAGATTGGTTTCTTAAAACCTTACTCCTCCCCATTTCCAAGGATGTTGCATCTGAGCGCCCACAAACTGAGGAGGAAGCCATCCTCAAGGAACAATAGTTTGATCTCATATATGCCCAATCAGGGTATATTTATACCATCATACTAGACACTCCCCGTGATGTATCCTCACATCGATATATGTTGGGGGAATCCCATGCTTCTAATGAATTCATTGGCTCTATTACTCAGCATCCTCACCTGTACATGGGCTCTCCTTCGATTCCACCCCATTATAGTACCACCCCTAGTGGTTCCCAACTAGGTTACACCCCTGATTTTTCACATGTAATGACTGAGTCTGGAGCCACACCTTCCTATGCATCCCCCAAACCCACTCCTCATGTTCAAAGACCAAATTTCTTAGCAACTGCCTGTAATGGCCAGACATTTTCCTTTCAAAACCATCTAGCTTCCCCTACCTACTACTCACCACCTATGCAACCCACACCTGCTCTGGCCCTAAATCCTCATGTTCCCCAAGGACAGGACTACGCTTAGCCAAACCTCCCTAATCAACCTGCCTCCAATAACCAATAAAGGTAGGGAAGGTGACAGAGAGGTAGGAACCAGGGAAAAAACCAACCTCAAGGAGGTGGAAAACAACCCAACCCTCTAAACAACGATGGAGAAAATCCTTCTACATAAAATACCCAGCATCCACCTAAACCGAGGAAGAAAATCCTCCTACACAAAATACCCAGTGTCCACAAAATACGGAAACCACTTATGACATTTTCGTCTGATGTCAAACTCCAGAATCAGTGAAACCAGTATGGCTCCACCACAGAAACCTTCAATCCATCTATGGAATCTACCTCCACTTCTCTCGATATGTATTTACATTTGCTGAGACCACCTACGGACAGGACTACCAATGACCCACGGTTCCCTTTGCGACGCGTCATGAACAACCCCACTACAAGAGTCGCTTTCAACTATAGTATTGTCAATGACTTGGCCCAGTTTCCCTCAACTACGTATGCTTTATAATTCCTCAAAACTTGTCCTTCACAATGAAAATATTTATAATCTGCATTAAGTTTCATCGATCCCTTTGATTCCTGATTGATCACTTTCGACTTGGATGAAGAAGAACCCCAGATGCCATCATCCATCGCTTTTTAGGTTTCGGTCACTATTGAAAATTTGCTAATTCAACGATGGATCATAGATGAGGGAGGATCCACTTGTGCTATGTCACCCTTTGTTTGGCAGAAACTCGTATCCCCAACCATTCAACCTTCCACCACTGTCATTCATTCCTACAATGGTTGTGCTGCTCAACCTCAGGGCGTCCTCATGAATGTCCCTATTGAGTTATCTAGTAAAAGTGTGTTGATTGACATTAAGGTTGCAAACACCTAATTCAATTAAAATATCCTCGTAGGACATAGTTATATGTATGCAATGTGAGTTTTTGCCTCTAGTGTCTTTCCACTCCTGATGTTCCCCCATGATGGGAAGATTGTAACCATCAACCAACTGACGTATTATGATACAAAGGGACTAGCAACACTAGAACACGTCCTCCCTACTATAGACACTACCATTGACTACATTTCCATACCTTGCCTTTCTTTGGTTGGCTCAGGCTTATTTTCCAACCCTACTTTGATGGACACCTTTTTCTCCTTACCACCTCCTCCTTCGTCGACTGATATATCATATTTGTGCACTATCTCATCCGCTAACATTTCAACCTCCTTGCAACATCAGTCGCAACCTCAACCACATACCTTGGGGAATTATTGGTTGCATTCTCCATACACATAATACCATTCCTTTTTCCACCTTCTAGAATCATGATTATTCTAGTCATGACTATTCTCAACCTTCCTGGATTCACTTTAGGTATTTTCATGTGGTACCTAGATCCACCTACCCCATCCCCAACTCCACAGATCATCTTAACTCCATTACATCCTATTGAGATGGTGTCACACCCACCTCCTAGTACACAAATGACTTATTTTGTCTCTACTCCTCCCACAAATATTGGGAGGAATACACCCAAAGCAATGACAAAATCACGTCATCCTCCTACATGTGCTTTATGTGATGTCCAAGTGCACGTGACATAGAATTGTCTCCATTTTCCTATCCTTCGCACCCATATGCGCACATTAGTTGAGATTGATGACGCTCCAATTTTCAATGTACCAACCAGACCTGCAATTAAAAAAAATCGCTACAAAACAAACACCCATGTGTAGTTTGTGGCCTCTATGGTCATTATTCATAGCTTTCCAAAACTTGCCTATGTACCATTCTCTCCTTAGTGACCTTCACAAGCACTCACGTGAATCTAAAATCACCATCCTTAAGGAGATCCACCCTTGAAACTCTTCCTTGGACACCACTAACACCATTTACACGATCTCTAGCTCTAGTACTCCTCCCCCCTCCTCGGTCACAGAAGGTCCATTCGATATATCCACATGGTAATTTCACAATGATCAGGAGATCCTTGAAGCTCTTTCAACTCCTAAATATACTTGGAAATTGGGATGATTTGCACCATCACTCCTTCTTCATCCCCAATGATCCTTCTTCATCATTAGACCAATTCTCTGTCAAAGCAAAAGACTTCATCCATGGAAGTGTCATTGGTTTAAAAACCCAATTCTGACACTTGATGCCTTTGAAGAAGGTAACATGGCCAACATTTCACCAACCATTAAAGTTGATATATCCACCACCCTCGAGATAGTTTAGGATATTACCCTTGGTCCGTCTTGCTCCCCTGAAGAAGTCACTTCATACAAAACACTTTTCAGGAATTTTGTGATATCTTCACCTGGCCTTATACCAAGATGTCTAGGTTTGATCCATTTATTGTTGAGCATCACATCAACACATGACCCGGTGTTTCCATTGCTCACCAAAAGCAACGACCCATCTGCCCCGAAAAAGGTCCCCGTCGTCAAGGATGAGATCAAGAAATTGCACAAAGAAGGTTTCATATACCCCATAGTGTATACCACTTAAGTTTTGAATCGTGTTCTCATCAATAAAAAAATAGGGTACCATTTGTGTCTGCACTAACTTCTGTGAGTAGAATTTGGCCTATCCCATAGACAACTTCCCCACTCTATTCACTTACTAGATCATTGATGCTTGCACCTTCCATGAAGTCTTTTCCTTCATGGATCGTGTTTCCAGTTACAACCATATTCAAATCCACAAATAAGATCAGTACAAAACCACTTTCACTACCCCTTAGGGAACTTTTGTGTATTGTGTCATGACGTTTGGCCTAAAAAATGTTGGAGTCACCTTTTAGTGGGACATGACCATTTGCTTCCATGACCTCATTCATATTATCTTGGTCTATTTAGATGACCTCACGACTTGATATCAGAAGCATCCTTAATATTTCAACGACTTATGCCAAGTCTTCTTGTGATGTTGCAAATATAACGTCTGCTTGAACCCCCTCAAGTGTGTATTTTGTGTCCTGTTGGCCGAATTTTCTGACTAGGCCAACTTAAGGAGATTAAGCCCACACAAGTCTCTTAGAGCAGCTCCCGGTGTGTTTGGAATGGCAAAATCTCGCAGGTTATGGTCCTGCTACCATCTAAGTTTTACTCTCTTAAAGAGAGTCCTACCATTTAAACTTAGAAAAATGTTTCCTAAATTAACTAACAAACTAAAGACCAAACTAAATTTTAATAAAAACAACTAAATTAAAACAAACTACTTACCTACAAACTACACTAATATATAAAATGAAATATCTATTTAACTATTACTAAATTAAAATTAACTATCTATGTCCAACTATAATTTTCTCTCTTAAGGAGAGTCTCTGTTTATGTTTTCAAAAGATTATAAAAAAAATGTTTAATAGATGAAAAATACCTATCTGTAACATAAATTTTAATAATTGTGAAAATACATATTTAGTAACTATTAAATTACACATATTTAATAGTTATTAAACTGTGGCTTACAATTATTAAACTAATATTAAAACTCTAAAAGAAGACTAAAATTTATTCTATCTAATTTATCCTAAATATCCTGCACAGCAGTAAATTATAAATTAATAATGTTGTTTTTCATATCTGAATTAAGAATAAATACTGTCAAACAAAAGGATAAAATAAAATTTAATCACTCTATTTCACAATATGAATATTTAATAACTCAAATGATAGAATGAAAATAAAAATATTATCATAAAACAATTGTGTAATTAGTTAAACTGATCTTGAAAAACAACGTTTGCTCGAGAACTAAAGTTAATCTTATTGTATAAAATCATAAAATATATATGCACAAGATAAAATATAATTATGAAAAATACAGATATGAATCATATTGGAATTAAATTCACAAAATATCAATTGTAGCAGAACTCTGTTACAACAACAGTGACATCCATTACAATTAACTCATCTCCATCTTCTTCATACAAATCTCGAGCTTCTGAGAGAAAAGCATATAGAACTTCTAAGAAATAATTCCCTTGAAGATTACAAAGTGTTTCTCCCTCAAGGCAGTATATCCTCCTCCATTTGCAAACAGAAACATTACAAATAGAAAACAGAATTAAGAAAACAAAATCTCTCAATTCTATCAAGACCACACCCCCCCCATTCACTACAATGAGCTTCCTAGCTTATATAATAAGACTAGTAACTCCTTCCATTTTTGTGTAACAACTATTCTAAAAATATCCCTTGAGTTTCTAACAACCACTACATAATAAAGACGAAAATTCTATCCTTATTCCGTTGCATCAGATTTCTTCAAAGAAGGCACCTGGCAGACACATTTATCCTACGAAACGATAATGTCAATTAAATAACTGGCCTCTATTAAATTCTACCCAGATGAATCAACCTATGACGTGGCTCTCATTAGTATCCAATTCTTCCAGAAGCACCAGCAAATGCCAACAACGAGCAAAAAATAGTCTTCATTCGACTCAGCACATCAACAATATGTACACCTGTAACATTTAATATTAATTTCTCATTAAAATTGTTGAAATATTGTAACTTCAAAGAATATTCTATATATATCTTTTTATGGTCCCCGATGGTCCTACCGGGAGAACCACTTGTATTATATTGTACCTCGATGCTTCTAATTGGAAGAACTAATAAGAGTCATGAGGTTGTCCCCTCTAATTGTAAAGGTGGGTCATTAGCACCCCAGTGTGGTTACTTGAGCCTACATGTGTAACTCGAGTCCACATGATTAAATCGAGCCTACATGTCAGATGAGTTAATTGAAGTGAATGGATGAATATAAATAGAGGTGTAACTCTCCTCATTTGAGCACACACTCTCAGTTGTGTAGCACATTAGTGGAGAAGAGAAGTAACCGAAGAAGGAGGAGGATCAAGCTTTGATCTCCTTACTGGTTTTATCTTTTATCTTTTTGGGGCATCTATATTGAGGAAAATTTTGCTGAGTTTTTCCCTTTAGGGTTTTTCCAAGATAAATCTTTGTGTTCCTTTTGTTTGGTCGTGCTTGTCTATCTTTCAGTGATCCTGTTTATATGCTTTTGTTATGAAATCGAAATGAAATACTCATGATCTAGCTTAGCATATGAAAATTTAACATGGTATCAGAGCCACCCTGAAAGAAGAAATTATGTAGCTATAGAAGCTAGGGATTCTTAATTTTTGGTTCTCTCTCCACAATCGATCAGCAAAAAAAGGCTAGCCTGACTCTCCATTGAAGGGCACATCTTTCTGTCGAAGCGGAATTCGATTCCGAGCATTTTCAGTTTTTGGTGCGGGAAATTAGGGATTCTTGCAGAAGAGGAATTTTTGAGTGAGCCCAGCATAGGATTTCTATCCTCATAAAAATCAAATCTTAGATACCTGGATCAATATTTTTGGTTGGGTGAAACTCCGGGAAAGTCAAACCCTAGTTTGACCCCGAGCTAGAAAAACCCTAAATACTAAAACTGTTAGTTTTTGGTACTTTCACTATATTCCAATATTAGAGAAGGATCGGGTGCTGAGACTTTTACAAGATGAAGATAAAATCTTGATGTACACTGTGTCCAAAATTCATCCTCATATTCCCTATATTCTTGGAGATATGGTCCCTCCAAGTTAGGGTTCCAGCCTCTTCCAAAATTCATCCATAAACAGGGCACCTGGGGAGAATTACTATAGCTTTGGATACAGAGGTACAAAATGAATTCCTAAAGATTTTCTAGAAACAGAACAGACTTTAATTTCTGTGATCCAAATTTCAGAACCTAAAGATGAACCAGTGACACGTGGCATTCCATACAACTTCACTATTCTGAACAGTGCTGTAACAGGTCACCTTGGGAAAATGATCATAAATCCACATTGGTGAAACCAAATATAATGAAACCTATGGTTTTGGATCAGGGACATGCGAGGTTACCTTAGTACGATATTTCAAACACAGAGGAATAGTAATTTCAGAGATATAATAGAAACAGTAACAGGCATTTCTGCAGAAGAAATTGGAAAACTAGGGCTTCCTGTTCCAGGAGCTTCCCTCCACTATTTTCAGAAAAGGAGTACATTGGACAGCTCCATTTGAAGATATCTATCTTTTTGTACAATCAGATCTGAAAGATTCCAAGTTTTTAAAATTAGGGTTTCTCTGACAAACCCTAGATCAGCCAGCTCTGGAAGCAGGACGGACACCTCAAATCGGTAAGATCTAATCTTTTGCTATTTGCATTTGAGGTTCTCATTTCAAAGTGATCTATCACATCAGCTTGATGATAAGCTTGGTGAAGTTGAAAACTTCCAAGCATGAAAGTATTTGATCTCTCTGAATAAAATGAATTGGACACCTACATGAGTAGAGAGGTTCCAATTTTAGAGGGAGATGAGCCTCAAAGCCTTACACAAGAAGAACTTGATCAAGGCCAAGAAGATCACTGTTGATTCAATCACAGATCAACTTGTACCACAAGTGTCTTCCCTAAAGACACCGAAGATGTTTGATTTCTTGATCAAGCTATTTGAATATAAGAACATAATTTAGAAGATGGATTTGAGAAAATAGTTGAAGAATGTGAAGATCCAAAATGCATAACATCTTGAAGCAGTAGAAGCAGAGAATGCAGAAGTGGTGATAGCCACCTTGAATGGCCTCCCATGATCATGGGATTCATTCATGCGAGGAATGTTTTCCAGAAGAAAGTGATTAGTTTCAGTTGACTTTGGGAAGAAGAAGAAGCTCGTCTCATAAGAAGAGAAGAAGAAATATGGGAGCAAATTGAAGATCAAGCTATCACCATTCAAAGAAGATCCCTCAAGCGATGAGGAATATGAAGAACTCAATTCTTGATGAACTTCTTATCCATCTTATCATTTGGATAAGAAATGATGATAAAGCATAATGATCAAGATTGAGTCTACCCACGAAACAAATAAAAGATAAGTATTCAATTGTCATTTCATGATATTGTTTTACATTTGATTATATTCAGTTGATGTGTTATGCATGATATATTGTTTGCATTAATGACTGTATACTACTAATATGCATGTGACGGGTAAGTAGCTCATTGTGCTATACAACTCTCCATTGCTACTTATCAAACCTCTTTGCTAACATATTGGATTAGTCTAGAAATTTTCTATGAGATATGGATGAATGTTGTATTGGTGAAACAGTTGCATGATGCATAAGAATTTGTCGTTATGCATATGATTTATGAAATATTTCTAACCATGCAACCGGTGCATTTGAATTGTAGGAAAGGTCCTGTACAAACTCCTATAAGAAAATAAGGATGAGACTTGTTCTAAAGAACAAGTGATGACAATTCAATAAACATGAATCTGAAGCTCCCAGGGTCAGAGACACCATGAAGGAAGAAAGAGCTTAAAAGAGCGGTAGATCCACCTTGAAGGATGAAGACTACCATGGGTATGAGAGATAACTCAAGATGAAGAAAAGAATGCTATGAAAGAAGCTATGATCAAAGAATAATAGTTGATCATGGGGAATGATGTATACGATATGATTTTGAGACATAAAGGAAAGTATGTAGTATCCTCCATATGGATATACAAGAACAAGTGTACAAATCAAGGTTCATGATTTGCCTCAGAAAGAATAGACTATGACATGACATACTCTATTGACCAATATATATCAAGCATAGAACCACCTGTACAGAATGAAGAAGGATAATACTCCACTTCAGGGGGAGTGACTACAAAAAATATCTGAGTTCGACACGGTATGACATGATGGAGATATTCCTAATGGATCGAGAATTTTGAGTTCCAACCTTCAAAGTTGAATGCAGAAGACTAGGATATGTTGATGATCTGACAAGATGAACCAATGGAAGAAGTTATGATAAAAGAATACTAGAATGATGTTTGGGATATAGTACTCAAACCAGAAATCAAGAATGTGGTATCTTACAAATGGATTTGCAAGATAAAATATTTCACTGATAGAAGTAAGGAAAGACTTGTGGCTAGAGGTTTCTATAAGAAAGAGGGAATTAATTCTGAAGAGACACTTACTCTAGGAAGCAAGGTACACTTCCTTCAAAACTATGATGGTAGTTGCTTCCATGATGAAGTAAAGGAAATCCTTCCTTAATGGTATGATTGGGGAAGAGTTTTACATTGAAAGGATTTGAAGTTGAAGACAGATGGACTCATATATGTAAGTTGAAGAAGGCCCTCTATGGCATGAAGCAAGCTCCCAGAGCTTAGTATGGAAGGATAGACAATTTCCTGTCAATTATGGGCTTTACCAAGAGTAAAGCTGATCCTAACCTTTATCTCAAGGTTGTAGAAAATGAACCTGTCATCCTGTTATTATATGTGGATGACTTATTCTTGATAGGGAAGGAGAAACAGATCATGGAAAGCAAGAAGAAACTAGCAGAAGAATTTGAGATGAAAGACCTTGGGTTAATGCATTATTTCCTAGGTCTGGAAGTATGGAAAAGTTCAGAAGGAATCCTTTTCAACCAGGGAAAGTATGTGGTAGAGATATTGAAGAGATTCAATATGTTGGAATGGAAAGTCATGGCCACACCCATGGACTCCAACCTAAAGATGTTAGCCGATGACTCATCAGAGTTAGTGGATGTGACTCATTATAGACAGATCATTGGGTCATTGATGTACTTAAGAAATACCAGACCAGACATTTGTTTTGCTATGAACACCTTAATTCAATATCTTGTTCAACCAACATGGGTTCACCTAGTAGCTGTAAAACATGTGATGAGATATATGAAAGGGACTATAGACTTTGGTTTATATTATCATGGTAGCCATGAGTATAGATTGTATGGCTACATAGATGCATATTGGGATGGAAGTATCTCAGACAGGAAAATCACATCAGGTAGATGCTTTTGTTTGGGGTCTGCTATGAGTTCATGGTTTAGCAGGAAACAATCCAGTGTTTCTTGTAGCACGGCTGAAGCAAAATACATAGCAGATTGCTCTACTAAGTTGTGAATTCATATGGCTTCGGAAGCTGATATCAGGTCTCTTTGACCTGAAGATGGATACTACAAATGATTCTATGTGATAACCAGATTTGTGATGATAGAGAACCCTATGTTCCGAGTGTAACACATAAAAATTCCATATTTTTATACTGAAGATGTAGATGATGATGGTTTGAATGATGATGTACTGATGAAGCCTCTGTCTTGGGTAAAGTTCGAACACTTTCGATACAAGCTTGGTGTTGTTCGAAAATACCTTCCTCGAAAGGGGGAGTAGTGATGTTGTAGTGGGATTGTATCATCCCTGGGCACTTGCCCTAAAGTGATTCGAAGACCTTGGTCCTCGAGAATCAAGAGGGATTGTATCATCCCAAGACATCTGTCCAAAAGTGATCTGGTGACCTCAGTCCTCGAGAATGAAGAGGGTTTATATCATCCTGAGACATATGTCCAAAATGTATCCGGAGATCTCGGCCCCCGTGAATGTGGTAGGATTGCATCATCCCTGAACTTCAGTTAAAAATGTATCTGGAGGTATCGATCCCTGTGAAAGTGGTGGATTGCATCATCCCTGAACCTCGATTCAAAATGTATCTGGAGGTCTCGACCCCCGTGAAAGTGGTAAGATTGCATCATCCCTAAACTTTGGTTCAAAATGTATCCGGAGGTCTTGATCCCCATGAAAGTGGTGGATTGCATCATCCATGAACCTCAGTTCAAAATCTATCCGGAGGTCTCAGCCCCCATGAAAGTGGTGGATTGCATCATCCCTGAACCTCGGTTCAAAATGTATGCGGAGATCTCGATCCCCGTGAATGTGGTAGGATTGTATCATCCTTGAACTTCGGTTCAAAATGGATCCGGTGACTTCGGTACTCGAGAACATGTGTTGATCCCATAATTCCTAAAGGAAGGATTGTCTGAGTTCCACATATGTGTTGATCTCTTAATTCCGAAAGGAAGGATCATTAGTAACTCCGTAAAGACCTAAATCCCGTAATTCCGAAAGGAAGGATCATTGAATTGATCCTGTAATTCCAATAGGAAGGATTGTCTGAGTTCCATAGATGTGTTGATCCCATAATTCCAATAGGAAGGATTGTCTGAGTTCCACATCTATGTTGATCCCGTAATTCTGAAAGGAAGGATCGTTAGTAACTCCGTAAAGACCTAACTCCCGTAATTCCGAAAGGAAGGATCATTGAATTGATCCCATAATTCCAATAGGAAGGATTGTCTGAGTTCCACATATGTGTTGATCCCGTAATTCCAATAGGAAGGATTTTCTGAGTTCCATAAATGTGTTGATCCCGTAATTCCGAAAGGAAGGATCATTAATAACTCCGTAAAGACCTAAATCCCATAATTCCGAAAGGAAGGATCGTTAGTAACTCCGTAAAGACCTAAATCTCATAATTCCGAAAGGAAGGATCATTAGTAACTTCGTAAAGACCTAAATCCTGTAATTCTGAAAGGAAGGATCATGTTGATGTTTTGATGATGTTGATGACGTACTGATTGAAAGATCAGAATATGATGATGATGCTGTTGCTGTTGCTGATGATGATGATGTTCTCTGATCAAAAGATCAGAATATGATGATGATGATGTTTCTTTGATCGAAAGATAAGAAGTTGGTAATGATGATGATGTTCTCTGATTGAAAGATTAGAATATGATGATGATACTGTTGCTGACGATGATGATGTTCTCTGATCGAAAGATCAGAATATGATGATGATGATGTTTCTCTGATCGAAAGATCAGAAGTTGCTGATGATGATGTTCTCTGATTGAAAGATCAGAATATGATGATGACGATGTTTTCTGATCGAAAGATCAGAAGTTCCTTATGATTATGATGTTGCTGATGATGATGATGATGATGTTTCTTATCAAAAGATCAGAATGTGATGATGATGAGATCCTAATGATGATGATGTCGTATTATCAAAATATGATGACGATGACATACTGATCGAAAGATCAGAATATGATGATGAGTTGATGTTAGAGTATGATGATGTTCAGTTGATGATGTTTCTAATCAAAAGATCAGAGGCTGATGATAATGATGATTCTGATTGAAAGATCAGAATGTGATGATGATGATATTTTGATGCTGATATTTTGATGATGATGATGTTGATGTTTTGATGATTCTTTGATGTTGTTTTCATGATGATGTTTCTGATCGAAAGATCAGAGTATGATGATGATGTTGTTGCTGATCGAAAGGCCAAAGTGCTGAAGAAGATGTTGCTGATAGAAAGGTCAAAGTGCTGAAGATGATGTTGCTGATCGAAAGGTCAAAGTGCTGAAGATGATGTTGCTGATCGAAAGGTCAAAGTGTTGAAGATGTTGTTGATCGAAGCAGTCAAAGTATTAATGATGATGAAGACTGAAGATTGAAGATGAAGACTACATAATGTTGAAAAGCTTCCAATGATTTATAGATGTGTTACCCTGATGATGTTGATGATGTCCTCTCCTACTATAGTTGTTGTTGATGTTGTTGTAGAATACCCTTCTCATTAAGGGGGAGTGTTGAAATATTGTAACTTCAAAGAATATTCTATATGTATCTTTTTGTGGTCCCTGATGGTCCTACCGAGAGAACCACTTGTATTATATTGTACCCCGATGCTTCTAATAGGAAAAAATAATAAGAGTCATGAGGTTGTCCCCTCTAATTGTAAAGGTGGGTCATTAGCACCCCAGTGTGGTTACTTGAGCCTACATGTGTAACTCGAGCCTACATGATTAACTCGAGCCTACATGTCGGATCAGTTAATTGAAGTGAATGGATGAATATAAATAGAGGTGTAGCTCTCCTCATTTGAGCACACACTCTCACTTGTGTAGCACATTAGTGGAGAAGAGAAGTAGTAGGAGAAGGAGGAGGATCAAGCTTTGATCTCCTTGCTGGTTTTATCTTTTATCTTTTTGGGGCATCTATATTGAGCAAGCTTTTGCTAGGTTTTTCCCTTTAGGGTTTTCCCAGGATAAATCTTTGTGTTCCTTTTATTTGGTCGTGCTTGTCTATCTTTCATTGATCCTATTTATATGCTTTTGTTATGAAATCGAAATGAAATACTCATGTTCTAGCTTAGCATATGAAAATTTAGCAAAAATCACGATAACAGGAAATAAAATAAAATAATACAAATGATAAGTGTACCTGCAAAATGTACGATTTTGTAGGTGTGCTAATTAAAATATTTTATTACCTGTCAAAAGGGAGATAAACCAGCATAACTAAAAGAGAGAAGATATCAAGTTCTATTCTATAAATTGATTACTCTTCTTGCTTCAGAAAGTTTAGCTTTGAGCTTTATGATTGTCAGCTCTTGTTGATTTATTTGCTTGAGTAGGTGCTGGTTGGTGTTTATCGTTGATTTCTTGGCTTCCTTGTATCAATTTTTCTTCAGGTTGATATCTTTCCATCTATTAACCCAGTCTATCAATTCTTCCCTGAACGTTTTATTTTCTTCATCCTTTAAAGCTACATTCGCTTGACATTCTTTTAATTCCTTTTTTAACTCTACGATTTTGGTTTCATATACTCGGTCAAGTACCTGTTGAAGGGTTTCTTCATCCTAATCATGAAATGAATCATTGGATTGAGAAGAATTAAGATTATTCAAATCATTAATAGGTGAAGGAATGCTCATAAACGATGGCTCAGAACCAGACCCACAAGCATCCATAAATGACGGTGCTATTTCAAACTCATTTGGATCAGTAATTTTTTATGGCTAATGGTTTTTCAAGATTTTCCACTGTGGGAATAGGTTCATTAATATGCGTTGCCTCAGGAATCGAAGACAAAACATCATCCTCAAGCTGAATAACAATTGGCTGAGTATTCTGCTGAATGGTTACAGGTATGGATGACAAAGTAGTCGTGCTACGCATGAACCTGCGAACACCTGCTAGATTGGGTTTTTTAAATTTTGGCTCAAATTGATCAACATAGACCAAATTAACAGTTATACCTTGTATTGATTCAACAAACCCTTTATCCAAGATTGGATCTCTCTAAACCAATTGTTCATTGCTAGAAATTTCAACCTTATTTGGCTCAGATTTCTCTTCCATAAACCTATTGTCCAAAACTACAGACTGAAAAGGACAGTCATCTTTAAAATCTTTAGGGTTTTGTTCAATATTTTCTTCAACTACCTTAGACTCATTCGACTGTCTTCTTTTTTGTCAAGTTGTAGGTCGAACTGAAGGCCATTCCTCATTCTGGCCGAAACCATTTTTACTAAGGAATTGATCCCAGGTGACATTGATAAAATACAATTGATATTGGACTAATATTTTCACTAAACCATGATGGAAAAGACTGCCATCCTGTTCAGCTATAGTACTTTGAACAACAATTGCCATTTTTTGTAAGCTTTTAAACAAAAAATAAGGTAAATTTAATTTTGAACCCTTGAAAGCCATTAAAATCCTTAACTGATAAAAATGAACAAATGAATACCTATCGTCAAAATTTATATAGCGTACAATCATATGAAATAGAGTCTCGCACTGTGGTTGAAGATATTTAATTGGATAACCATTTTTGTCATCGAATCCTTCAGGAAGATGGAGCAAAAAACTCTTCAATTTTTTCATTGTTAACTTCTTTCTTTTTGAACCACCGCTCATCCCTCTGTCGCAAATTTATAGCCTTAGCAATGAAATCTTCAGAGATTTCCAATTTGATATCACCAATGTGTGCTACATTTTCTTTAAAATTTAAATCAAATCACCAAGTTACTTCAACATTATGGCCACTAAAATCCCTAAGAAAGTTGCCCCAGCCAATTTTATCAAACAATCGAGAAAAATCTAGGTTAATATCCAAAAGTTCTGCTCCATTAGGTTCAAATCTACAGAGTGGAGCCATTTCCCAAATGTCTGGTTTTTCTTTCACCTGAGGATCATACGGTGTCGTGAAAATGGAAGGAATGAGTATACAGGATTCATTTGGCATAATGAAAGACCCTATTCAACTCACTTGAAACTCAAAACTTGTGTTCAGAACTGAATACCCTAACCGCCAAAGGTAAATTCATGAATGAAACCACTGACCAACAATCATAACTTTGCATTAAAATCAAAATATTTCATAAATGCAATGTCACTTTGAAATCGCTTTAATACGAAATATAGTATAGGGTTATCAATTCATAATATGGAAATTGGCAGGTGTAAAAAGGTACAGACACGTGGTAGGTTCATTTATCTCCAGCTCTAAATTTTGTCATTATTGAATTGATACGTGGAAACTAAATGCAATATCAGCTAGAGCGATAGGAAATCTATTATGCATGAAACATTATGATTTATTGAAATTAATGAAATCATCAAACCCTAGGCCAATAAGGATATAAACTAATCTTTCAAAGCTTAGTTTGTAGTGATTCAAATCGTAATCAAGTCGGGTTGATACTGAGTAGCATAAAAATCAATATAATATGAAATGTTAATTTTACTTATTAAGCTACTATCATAAGTTAAGTTTTAAAACAATTGAAATTTTCGATTATGATCATAATACAAAGCTCATGCACTTGATAATTCGACATGAAATAAAAACAAACCAAGTTTAAAACTATATTTACAATACTAAATTTATTTTTTACAAAATTTAAAACATGATTATTATATAAATATTATAAAATGAATACTTACTAAGGATTAAAATTAATTAATCAATCCTAAGCAAATACATAAAAACATGTAACATAGTCATACAAAATCATATCTTAATCATAAAAATTTCAGAGTTAAATAAAACTCAAAATAGGAAATTATAAACTCCAATTCAAGCAGTGTTAATCAACAAATAATAAGAATAAGCAGGTAATAAAAAATATTCATGAAAATTGATCATATTTTATCAGCTGCTAAAATAATCAATTTGTAAAATGAACCGCTTAAATAAAAAATTATTCTCTAAACCTACTATGATCATTAAATTGCTTTGTAATTGAGAGTTTTTTTAGAATCAAAGATTCTGAAGACACTCTTAAATAATTTCATGATAAATTATAGAAAAGAAATGATAAATTTTATTTAGCAAAGAAAAAAGAATTGAGAGGGTTGTTGCCTGTCAACATGTCCCAATTGGTCTCTTACTAGGATTCATCATGTCTCACAAAGGGATTATCATGGATCCATCCATCTTGAATCTCCCCCGCCCCCACCCCCCCGTACTCTGTGCCAATTGCAGAGCCTCTAAGGAAAAGCCAATTTCCTTCGTCGATTTATTTTGTACTATGCGACGAAAGTCCATGGACTCTTACACATGATCCATAACAAAATTCCTTTTTTATGGGATGAGCATGTGCAAGGCACTTTCGATGCATTGAAACAAGATCTGAATTCTGCTCGACTGTTGTCTCCTCCTGACTTAACCAAGGATTTTATCCTCTATGTATTGACATCTGAAAATGTTGTCGTGGATTCTTGATCCAAGAAGACGATTCTTTTCAAGAGCACGTGATCTATTACGTAAGTCATAAACTTTCCATAGCACGCTTACATTACTCACATGAAGGGAAGATGGCCCTCAATGTCATATTTTTGGTCCAGAATCTACGTCGCTACATTCTCTTGAGTTGACATCAAGTTGTGGTCGATTCTGACCCCATGCATTATCTCTTGAGCTGTTTCCTTCTCCAAGGTCATGCTACTAAATGGATTGTCATTCTCCATGAGTATGAACTAGAATTTGTTAAACCCAAAAGCACTAAATATTTGGTGTTAGATCCATTAATGGAAGACTTCCCCTCACCGTCTACCTCACCCCCTGTTACATTCAATATTCCTGATGAATCCTTATTTTTCATCTCTACTGAAGACCCATGGTATGGGGGCATCCTCCTTTACTTGCGAACCAAAAAATCCAGGCCTCATTTAAGTCATGAAGATCATTGTCGCATCTGACACCAAGCTTCTCGATATCTCCTTATCAGTGATGTCTTGTATCATTGTGGTGTGGACACTATATTGCAGCATTTCCTTACCCTCGATGAATCTAAACAATTCTTGAATGAATTTCATAGTGGAGCCTATGGTGGCCACCTCTCTGGTTGGGATATCGCTCAAAATATACTATGTGCCAGTTATTTCTACCCCACCATCTTTGTCAATTTTTTCCATGTAGTTAAACACTGCCGCAATCACCATATCTTTTCCCCAAAATAAAGGACACCTCCCATGTCACTACATCCTATCGTCGCAGTCGGTCCCTTCTGCAAATGGGCAATTGACTTCATGACCTAAAACCCTCCTTCAGTGAGTGGTCATAAATACAGCATTGTGTTAGTTGATTAATTTACCAAATGGGTTGAAGCCATGCCTACTTTCAATTATAAGGATGATACTACGACACTTTTTTTTAACCATGTTATTGCTCGTTTGGGTGTCTCCCAACATTTAGCCTCATACCACAATTCTCATTTCGAGGACAGTATTTGGACAAATCTCTCCACCATGTTGATGTTTGAACACTAGTAATCCTCTGCTTATTACCCTCAAGGAAATGGATAAGTTGAGGATATCAACAAGATCCTCAAAACCATGCTCCAATTAATGGTGAACAAACACAATTCCAACTGGCACCACTTGCTCTTTCCTCCCCTCTGGACCTACCGGATATCGACTAAAACCACCTCCAAATTTACCCAATTTCACTTAGCCCACAGTGTAGAATTGGTTCTTCCCATTGAATGCTAGATTCCGTCACCCCACCTTGTCGTTGAAATTATACCTAATGCTTCACCGTTAGAAAAAAAACCTACTTATGCTTGAACAAACCAATGAGGATCATCATGCTTCTCTCCAAATGATTGAAGCAACTAAGACTTGGTTGAAGTCCCACTATGACTCCCAGGTGCAACCACGTACCTTTAGCGAGGGGGACCTAGTCCTTATTTACAAACAAGCCCATGAAAAGACTAGAAAAAATAAGTTTGAGTCCATCTCGTATGGCCCTTATGTCATCCGTTGATGTCTTGGCAAGGGGGAATATCTCCTCGTTGACTCTGATGGTCTCCTATTTAAGAATCCCCGCAATGGGACCTACCTCAAGAATTTTTATGCCTGAGGTCACTCACAATATTTACCCTTGTATCATAGTTTTTCTTTCTTGGTTTGCATCATTTTTTACCACAAGTCTCATATTTTGTTTCCTTGTTGCTCCAGATGGATCCTACCTTGCGTTATTATGTTGGTTTTGCTAACAACACAAGTAGATGGTATCCTAATCTTTCCTCGGCTGTGTGGGTCATTTATTCCCCTTCACATGAGTTGATCGATATCAATAGAATGTGTGTTGGTATTTCTATGAACAACCAAGTTGAGTATGATAGTGTCGCTGATCTCCTAACCGCCACCCTTCACTTGGGTATTCGTCACCTTGATGTCTTCCTAGACTTCTAACTGCTTGTCTCCTAGTTGAATAACTACTACTAAGTATGCGATCCCTTCCTCTGTAGAAATTTTCTGCACACTAGAAACTTTTTTAGACATTTCGAATCCATTTCATTCATGCATGTTCCCACAATCCTCAATAGTGTAGCATGCCAAATGGCTAATGAAGTTCTAGAGTGGCACATCAATCATCACATATAGGAAATAAAATGAATCATGCATACATATGTCATATACATCATATAGGAATACTCATAATCATAAAAAGACACTCACAAAAAACACATACAAAAGGGTGCATCCACGTGCATATATGTCATAAATATCATAATCATGTTCAGTAAAAGATGAGAAGCTCCACAGGATTTCTCGTATGATCACACATATCATACAAAAATACCCATTCTCAAATTCATTGGGCGAAGCATCACAAGCTACTAGTCTAAGTATTCATCCACTAACTCTGTGTCCTCCTTAGTTTCATCCTCCTCTTTGGATCTCTCCTCCTCCACTGGCACATCACCCTATGTTGTCTCTTTGAAATGCTCACCAACAACAGCTATCCTCCTCCTTAGAGAGATCCACTACGAAGGAGCTTTGTAGCACGTGATGATCAGGTCTTCATCTATATACTGCCACCCACCTTTGGTGTCCCCCTCCAATAAATGCTCTACATTAAGCTGCACTGAGTCCAATGTCACACTCTACCGCCTCCTCTTCCTGTGAGTGGGTGGATATAACCCTACACCCTTCCCCTATGTCGCTAGTACCCCGTTGGAGGGTGCGGTCCCACGTATGCACATGCAAATAGTATGTCATCAGTATATATTCATATAACTACCACTATTCTAGTAAACTATATATGAATGAAACTACAAAAAGTCATGTATGTGTACCATCAGGCCCCCATACATGTTCTGGAGTTCAAGGCATCTCTGGATCTCCCCGGTAGTCCATCCTTACGTATGGATAGTACTCTATGAGGACTAGAAGATTACGCCACTGTGTAAAATATATTGAGTGAATAAACTCCCCATAAGGACGCATCCCTCCCTAATCATCATCTTGCACCAGTGCCTCATGCAAGGATCACGAGGTCCTCCCTCACACACCACCAAATGCGGTCACAATGTAGGTAGTTGCTCAAATAATATTCATCACAAAAAGGAGGGGAAACATAAATCCCCACCAGCCAAAATGGCATGGTTCATACCACATCGAACCATTGTCAAGTACATCTAGGCCCACCCATAGTAGGTGTCCCTCAGCACACTATCGACCATCAGAAGCTAGCCACCTGACATCTTGTGTGGACCTTTCGTAGCACCATCATTGCTACTACTCAAGTTTCCAAACTCTCAATGTCACACACCCATATGTATGATGTATGCACATATGTTGAGGCATAACAATTCCTGGTGCACATGTAATCCATCAACACCCCCGTCGGGAGCTTCGGCGAGGTATCACCAATCACTCCCAATAGTGGGAGGCCAGTCAAAAAATACACATCTTGGAGGGTGATCTCTAGTCACTCACCCTGGATGATGAAACATTCTAAGTCTTGATCCAAAAAACTCATGATCTTATTCATTAACACCTTCGTTGAACGCATCAACGAGGTCTGGAAGAACTTCAATACCCCACATCAATCGAGTGTATCTTGTACTGCTCTATCATCCTCTACATCATCTCTAAGATCCCCAATTTATCTCTCTTGACATCCAAATCAAGGCATCCTGCACATTCACAAAGTCCCTATGAGAACATGTAACACCAAAAATCCCATTATGTTCTAGGTCGCACTTGTCGGGCCTTTTTTTTACCCAAGTCACACAAAAATATTTAACATGTGTGCCTGGGTCACACCTATCTCTTGAGCAGGTGTGAGTCAGGTCGCACCTGTATCCTTGACAGGTGCAATGGGGTTGTGTATTTCTGCTCAATAAGTGTGAACTGGGTCTCTCCCTCTCCCTTAAAAAGTGCGACCCATCCCCATGAACTCTTCAGGCTCATCTGCAGCCCCCAGAATGAGCAAATGCAAAAACTAAACCTATGAAATTGATGGACTCGGTGAGAGATCTTACCTACAACTCACAGATCAAAAAACCATCAATCCAATTGGAATAAATCAACAATTGTGCTATGGGTACCTCCACTCCGACTCAATAGTGCACAATAAAAATGGCATGTGTCATGTGGTCCCCCCTTGTTTATAGGCCTCCATTTGGTCAACTTTTTCTTTCATGCACCACCAAGTCATCCGATGTCCATTTTTCACACTGTTTGAAACACCAGGCTCGATGTTTCATCCTCTTTCTATTGACAAGAGCCATGTCTCATTCTCTCCCTATTATTTTATGGGCCATTTCTTGGAGTCACCTCGATTTGTGTGCCACCACACAAATAAAACCTTGTATGTATTGGCATGTTCACGAACCATCCACTCCTCCATAATACAAACTTAGACTTATTTTGCTGCCATCCACCGTCTAGCAAGGAGGCCCCACCAATGTTCCAATGTTATTCATATTAACTATGTTCACAACATCACCCATTTTGGTACATCAAACAATTCCTCCTTACTTGACTGACCATTATGGAGTTTTAGTTAAGTTCTTTTATGACTCCTACAAGAATGAAAATATTATCAAGCATGCTTTCTTCCTTTCATGCTCATTAAAGTATTTGAAAGGGTGTCTTTGTGGCCTCATTTATATCAATTTTTGGACTTCATAGTCTATTTAAAGAAAAGGACCACCCTGGCACCTTCTAGCTAGTAACGTTTCCCTCTCTATTATGAAAATTATGAAAAATCTTACTCATGGGTTGTATTTAAGATCTTTTCCAACCTTCTCATAAGGAAAATATTTCCAAGCAAACATGGTTTTGTTCATGCTCATAAAATTATTTGAATGATCGTCTGATCAGTATAGGTTTAACATTTTCGGTCCTAGTTGGACTACCTATGGAAAAGAAGTCTCTCTGCCCCTTTCAGCTGGGAGATCTTTCCTTTGTACACTTTTATCCTTTTTTTAGAATTAGAATACCACTGTACAAAAAAGAGACACAATGGAGTCTTGTTCATATTTTCATATAACTCTCTAAACATGAAAACACCATTGAGCATTTATCGTATCGGGATCGAAAAAAATACATGAGATAGTATCATACTAAGCATACTTCTATCCCTTCTTTGAGCTCCTTAAACTATAAAGAAGGCCCAAACTATGCCTCTTAGCTAGCACACATATTACATATAGTCTCCCATTATGGCAGTTTCCTCCCATTGGGTCACCTTTGTTTAGAGTACCATGTGATGTGTCTCATTAGATCCCCTAGATATAACCTGTCTAGATACTTCCCCAAGTATCTTCGATTGCATTCATCTCCCTGGTTTCACAGCAATGATTCCCTCCCCATGAGTCAGTATCATTTTTTTCCAGGTCATCCCTACCATCATACTTTGATTGAAAGGAAGTTTGAGTCCCCTGTACTCCCCTACCCCTTTTCCCCATTCAATTTCTCAGTCTCCTGACTGTTCCACATCTCTAGTTGTCCCCCTCATGCTTCTATCAAGGAAACCTTATTTCCTTGGCAGTTGCAGGTCTCCCTCTATCAATGTCAACATATATGTTCTAGAGGATAGACCCAGATGTCCATGTATCTTGGTTTCATCCACCTCATTCATGAGTTCCTTAGACCACTTGAAAGGAGTCCTTAGTTCCTTTTGGATTGGTTGTGTCTGATGTGATTGACTTCAACTATGATCATCGCACCATTGAGATTCGTACATGGTATTGGTTCCTTCATTATTTGGTTGAATACCCCAGTTTTCACCTGACTCTAGCACATTGGTGAGTCTATTTTGGGACCCATACAATTTCATGTCCCTTGTGATTTATGTGCTATGTTGGCAACAGTGTTCAGAATCCCCTCAGTGTCATGATTTTGTGTATCTACAGTACTTGATGTTTTTTATTGTACCTCATAGATTCCAACTCTTAGTCATTGAGTCCATATAGTTGTGTACACCTTAGATTCAAAAGAGCATCAGCTATTCTGATATTGCAATCCATGAAAATGTCATTGTTCCTATGTATTGGTTCTTCCAATCAATATTTGTATTCTCCCATTGAGGCCACCATTGCGTACTACCAGTTGTATATATGTATTTATCGACTCCCATTATTTGAGCCTTGATCCCCATTTTGTATTGAGACATTGTTATGAGAATGGGTATGCCCGCCTCATATATATACATGTCTAAGATCATATGTACCTCATCCATTTTTTAGAAGAAATACAAACCAAAAGCCACTCAGGTTTGAATGAGGATACTCCACTCCTTCACGGTCCTCTTTAGTCTCTCTATCGTTGACACCATTTCTCCCTTGATCCTATGATGTCTATCAGCCATACGATGAGATCCTTCCCTCACACATCAGGGGGCAATATGTTAACACCAAAAATGGTTCACCTAGATCTCTATGGACCAAACCTTAATTATACATTATTATCCCACCATTATTTCCTCCATTTTGACCTTCATAACTAAAATTCCATGAAATATAGTCCCAAAACATTTTTATTCCTTCCCCCATAAATGAAGGGAATTTGAGCATTTATTGTGACTTATCCCCACTCTCTCCAAAAAGAACCAAAAAATTCTAAAATGAGAAGGGGTCAAAAACCATGGAAAAATACAATGCACAATAAAATACAACGGGTCATTACCATGGGTAGAAAAACATTGGATCATCCTATAAATACATTGTGAAGGTCTCCCAAAAAACACTTTTAGTCACATTCCTACATTTTTTGGTCATTCCATAAAATTTTCACCTTTCGCCATTGTTCCCATATTTTTGCCATATTATTCCCATTGTGTATGTTGAGCTTGCTCCATACCCACTTGTACCCATTCCCCCTTTTTTATGAAAACCACTAGTGGAGACGAGTGGAGAACCAAATCGTGGATCTGGTGGAACATTTCCTCAAACGGCTACAATGGCCCATATTGAAAGGTATGCTTGTTCTTGTTTTTATTAGTTAGAAAAATATATAGAATCATAAAAAATATTGTTATTGTTGTTTTTTATTATTACAAGTCATTGTTAAGAAATCCCTCACACCATGAACTCTATCCTATGATCTGGTTGATCTAGGGTAGGCGATTTTGCACGTAGTAGGGGAGAATTCCCCACTACACAATGTTTATGGGAATGTTTGTATTTGTGACAACCCCAATTCTTGAAAGGAAGATTCTCATGATCCATTTTTTGAAACTGCGACCAAGTACCCATAGTGAGCTTAATGGACTCTGGTAGGAATGCTTCCAGGTCAACCTCAACACATATTCTGGCACAAACATATTGATCTTTATGGTATTTTCAATTTGTATATTTTCCTAGGGTATTTCCTATTGATCTCAATGATTTGGTGTTCCATTAGTGTAGTGACAAATTTGGTATATGCACCCATACAAGAACAACAATGAGTTTTTCTATCGAGGGATTGAAATATGGAGTCCGGTGATTCAACTAGAGATCCCGCAGCTCGATGAAGTAGGGTATGTTTTTGAAGATAATATCACAATCATCCCTAGAGGAAATATTGAATAGAAAGAACCCTATGTCAACCGAGTAGGTGGCGACATTCTGGGAGATTAAAGGTCTCCACTTTCTTTGAACCTAGCTATCCGTGGATTTTGGGGAGGACCATAATCCCATGAGATAGAATACAAAGGCTTTGTCTACAAGGGATAGAGCGACCCGAATGGTCTTCTCTAGAGGGATCCCTAACATAAGAATTCCATCAAGCTTCTTTACAAACAATGGCGAAGCACCACCATTTGGTTTCTTCCCTTGAGAGACGACCATGCACACAAAGGAATCAATTTCAAGGGGGCGCGCGACAGAGGAGGGTAGCTGAGGAACTCCCTCGGCAGTTGCCATGGAGATCATAGAGCCAAACCCTAGAGGACTCCAAAATTTTGACTTCTTCTAAAACTAAATTTCAATCATTGATCGATTAAGTGAAATTACGTAGTAAAGGCAATCCTTTTTTTTGGATTGGATTGGTGAGGAAGTAAATTAATGGAGGATAAGGGGATCCAAAATCATCAATGAATGCACCTCAAATCAATGGTTTTGCAACCAAATTGTCATATCAGTCCTCCAATTTGCAAACATACATATGATGTTCATGTGCATCGAAGTTTAAGAAGCAAACTATTAGTATTATTTTATGAATTTGGTTTTAAGGAGGCATAAATCACCTTTAGATCATACTGATCCAAACTTTAATGTGTATTTAAATTAGAATCTTCTGAGATGCTTTTATTTCTATTTTAGACACAAAGATACTATATTGTGCTACAAAAACAAAGTTCTCTCACTTTCATAAATGGTGATACATACGATTGGCATTGTAATATATTTTTATTGTTTAATATATATGTTTAACTATACTTTCATGTGTGTTATTGTTACTCAATTCATGTACTTTAATTCCATATCAAAGGAATACAACTCAAACCTAGGAGGTCCCCAAGGCTCCTTGAGCTATCATCGTTTCATCTGGTTATTCTTTCCTAAGGTAGCCATGCCTTAGCAGAGAGTCAAGGAATCCTCACATCCACAAGGTGTGGGATTAGGTAGTTTATGCTTTGTATAAAGTCTTCAAATTTCAAAACAACTTTTTAGCATTGGAGCAAGACATTTCCACCATGTGGCTCTTGTTTTATTGATATTTTTTATTGAGGAAAATATAGCATTCTTCACATAGCATTATTACACAAGAAGACACAAATTTCCATGTTGAAAATGTAGTTACATCATATGAATAGCATAATTACATGGATGAAAGAATAATCACATGAATAACATCATTACACTAACTCTAAATTACATATTGTGTGTATTTCATACTTGTTACGGAGAGAAATTCCTATGGCTTGGGGTACCACAACAAACAACTTGACTCCATAAATCAATCATTTCCTATATGCAAGATAAACCAAATATCTAACACTAAAGGATCTTGATTCGTACCTTATTCCGAACGGTTGATGTAGATTCCCATTGAGCTTTTCCAATCTCACTTGTATTAGCAATTTGCTTCCTCAACATTCAACAAACAAGACAAGCATGCTATATATAATTGTGTTAGACATACTCTATCATATATAATCAATAACATATAAACATTTAAAAGCATCCATGGATCAAATACTCATTTAAATACACATTATTAGACAGGAAAAGATATTTCTATTGATATAAAATAGAGATTACAATAGTGACAACCTCTGTCAGCACGTCTGCAAATCGGAGAAACTGAGTCCCCCACTTGGGTCTCCACCACTTCAATCCTCCATCTCTCGATAGCAAGCTCACAAGAAAAAGGAAAGCTTGGGAAGAACACAAAGTGCTCCAAGGGACAAAGGGATGCAAACTGAAGTATAAGCTCTGGCAACAATGGACTATAGTTTTCTTGCTCTTCAATTCCTCCTCTTTCAATGTATCCAAAAGGTTCCTTATATAGCTCTTCAATGGGGTAATGGAAGGTTGAATCCGAGCAATCTCAGGGCATATGGAAGGCCAAGAGACAAGTGACTCAAATCTACATCAAGGAAAACTCCAAAATCATTTAGCCTTTTGCACACATCCCAATGTATGTGGATTTAAGGGTCAAATACACGTATATACGTGAGAAAGGGATTAAAAGTCGCGTATGGAAATTATTGCATGTTTTTATGGATGATCTTGGAAACATCAAAGGTACAAAAATGGTCCATGGGGTCTAAGGAGTCTGCGGAGGGACAAGGAAGGCCATAAAAGTGTGATCCACCATGTGTGGTAAAATCAACTATAACAGATGACCCCTAATGTGTGAGGTCAGAGGGGTCATACGATGGTCGAAATACATTATAAGTCCATCCCAGAAGTGGAGTGATGAAGAACCCAATAGAAGAACCAGCCATCCAATCAATACAGGACAATGATCAAACTCTGCACATAACTGCAAGTACATGTAGCAGTCTCAAATACATAAGAGTACAATGGCCATGAATAGGCATTATACAAAATATGACATGTGTGGTTATCACCACGTACAATATATATAGCTCAGAATCTCCATGATGAAGATATACACAGGATCATGATCTCCATGAAGGATGAAGATATATAATGGATCAAGATCTCCATAATGGCTAGAAATATCTGACATATACTGGAATCAAGTCACGAGAGCTGAAATTTCATGAACACTGGCACGATCATGGAGGTAGCATATATAAGATGCCACCAATCTAGAAGGTCTTCTACACAAACCACTACGAGTACATGTCCTACTATGTGAATAGATGTGTCGAGGTCAAACATAGTAGTCCATCATCTGATTACCGGTCATTGATTTATACCGTTAACAGACGCAAGATCACCCACCGATAATGAAAATGGGAATCAAGGTACTAGAATGTAAACTAACAAATGTGAATAAATGTGTTAAGTTTGAACACTTGAGAGAATCTATCGATCAGGGGACATTGATGTATTCCCAAAAAACTATCGATGGCAAGAGAACCTGCCACTGATGACTGCAAGTCTCAAGGCACTCAAAAATGACTCTAGATTCCTATCCCAGAATAAATGATCTAAATTTGATGGGATGAAATCCGCTAGAAGGAGGGAAGTAAGGCATCCCCCATCATCCAACACGAGGTACTCAAAAAAGCTGTATAATGTGGAAGGACTCGATCATAATGTGCATGAACCAGTAACTATACCGGGAATGGCTGACATGCAAAGTCAACATAATTGAGGAATGGATGACTCAGGTTTCAACTTCCTTAAAAAAAGATCATAATAGTGAATGGTGACTGAATGTAGGCAGCATAGACTCAATATACAAAACTGGTACATCTCTGCGACACAAGAGGCATCAACAGAGGCTCCATATGGATTGGAATCTTAACCAGTCGGTGGAGATAAACTCAGAGAAACGAGTACAGCTCCTAAAGTCAAAATATTATCCAACCAATGGATGTGATATATAGTGCTCTGTTTGAAGGCGACATGACTCGACTGCTGCCAAAGATAACATCTTTTCTTATCTGGCTTTTTGGTTTTTTGATTTTTTTTTTGGACTTTTTCAAATATTTTGAAAAGCTTGAAAAATAATAAAAGTGATTTATAGTTACAGACTAGGAGGAGACGAGTGTCAATGGGAAAACAAACTAGTTCCAAGCAGTGAAACATACCTATGCTCAATGCAAGGACACATGTGTAGGATAGCGACACTCGGGGGAATGTCCCCTCTCGGTAAAAATAGGGAATCAAGCTGCAAAGGATATACAAAATGGCTATGTGTGTCTAGACATGAGACAAGCTCAGCCTATATGGCTGATACTCAAAGTCAAGGAAGCCAGCATAAAGCTCAATGAGGCAGACAAAGCTCATGAAAATGCAATTACAACTTGACATAAGGGATTCCTAGGGGAAATAGGCCAGCAAAAGATCAAGAGGAGTATGAGGCTCTTGCGAAATGTCATGGCGATACTATACAATGGACTCCCACACCCTAAAGGACAAAGTGTCCGCATGGGAACCAAATGAAAACAAGGAGCTAACTAGGGCACCCATGTAAAGTCAAACTCTACCATTCACATCATGCCACTTCTAAAACAGCAAGAAGGTTCCATGACAGGATAGAATGGGTTTGTACCTAAGATTATAATGAAACAGTCATAAGGTCATGAAAAATGAAAATGGAGGTGAAATCTAATCTACATTCCAGTTTAAACATCATACTTGATATCGGCATGAACGGGTCAAAACAATGGTCGAAACAGCGCTGAAAACAGTCTCCTACATCATCATATTAGTCAAAAACGGTCCAAAAGGATCAGAAACGGTTCAAAACTATAGAAAGGGGGTAAAAATTTTCAAAAATTTGAAAATTTTCTATAAACAGTAAAAAATTCAAAACATTATATATCATTTGAAATTTTTACCCAATTGAGCTCAGAACTTCAAACGTAAATTCTAAGAGTTTTGTCCGGCGGAATTCAACACCGTGTTTTCCAGGTAATTTCCCACGTCCTGCTCTTCCATCTTCATGTAAATTTTTTTCAAATTTAATGGTCAAAATAATTTTTTAGGACATTCTAAGATATGCACTTTGACCCACGTAGAAATCGGGGTTTTTCCACATATAGGGCTGGCTATACACGGAAAAATGGCCCAAATTCGAGTACATACGCGTTTTTTTTACAAACAGTCGCGTATGCGGCCACGTTCAATGTTTTTTAAGACAAATAATGACCAAAATTCAATTTAAATGTGTAGGATGGTTCTAGAATGGTGGGAGAGAGAACACAGGGATGTAGAAGAGGCTATACGGGGCGATCTAATGGCTCAACAAGCTCTTCGTGCATGCGGGCTCTAAAAGTTTTGGTGTGTTGGGAGCTTAAGGGCCAAACCAAGACTGGTGCAGATGCTAGTAGACTACTGGGATCTTGAATCAGCGTCTTTCCAGATCGATAAGATCTCCCTCACTATAGAGGTGGAGGACATATACTTCATTACAAGATTGTCCCGACGGGGGGAAGTGGTGAACCTACGTTCTCGCGGGCCTAGAGGTGGCCTCACCATTGATGAGTATATTGATGTATACTGTTATCCAAACACAGAGAAGGTTGGGAGTTATATCCCAACAAACTCCATACATGTACTGGGCCAGTAGGCCATACTACTAACACATGACAGGATAGCAGGGCTAGCCTCACTCCACCAGGCCTCGTGGCCCTTGATGTTCTATGGAGTGGAGTGCATGAGACCCATAGTTTACGATTGGAGTACAACACTGTTGAGTAACATGAAGCAACAACTCAGTGACTGCAAGATGGGTAGGGTATGAAACTTCAGTTTCAACAGTATACTGAGCACATTCTTCTTTGAGCGTGTTCTAGGACTCAACCCTAGAGTTGACGTTCCTCTTCACGGGGTTCGAGATCCATCCCAATGATGTTGGGTAGATGCGATGCGCAGACTAGGTGGAGGTAGGGTGTCCAACCCCTACCCAGTTGATTTCTTTCCATGGTGGCAGTGGCAAATAGTTGCCATCGATGATTACCCCTATGCGGGGATAAATTTTTAGGGAGATCCCGACATGCCCCTACCACCAGGATCAGCATACGGTGACATTGGTAACAAATCCCAGCCCTCTTTTTTTAAGTTTTTTGAATTAAATTTTTTTTTTTGTTTTTTGATATATAGAACCAAAAGACATGTTTTTGCGTGATGACACATAGTGACATCCTATGATATGTATGCAAATGTAGGACCACGGTGGCCTGACGGTTTCTCTTGTCATAAACAAAGGGGATGAGGAGATGATATCATGGGTGTGGATGCGGAGCGGACGCTCCAAAGCATCCACACAAACTTTGTGCGGCTGACACATAGGGTACCCATGCCGCAAGTCAAGGACTTTCCTGAGGCCATGTAGGGTCAGGTGGTGGGTGTACCATGATCATGGGTGCAGTTGTTTCAATGGCTAGCTAGAGCCGTGGTGACTTTCCATGATCAGAACCCCCCTCCTCCTCCCTAGGCTTAGATATCTAGGAGTGACATATTTTTTATACTACCATGTATTATATTTTGGTGGCTCGAAAGCCCCATTTTTGTATTATGACACTTATGTATTATCACATTTTGAATGTTTAATGAAAAACTTTTATGATGATCGATTTTATTTATTTACATGTGTAAAAATGTATGTTTGTGATGAGCTTATGGTCTGTGAAACAAATGTCGATCTAACACATAGTTAGCATATGAGTCAGCAACTTAATTATAAATTATTGCGACCTTGTATGTATGTTATGTTGTCAAATTTCCATTCTAACAATCTCACACATAAGAATATTCATAATAATGTTGGATCCCTAATATGATATAAGCCATTCAACTATGACACTATTAACTGCGAATCAATATGTACCTCAAGAGAGAGAAAACCATGCAAAATGGAATCTCGTAGAAGCTCGATAACGGCACTATATTCACTAACATTATTTGAAGAGGGCCATAAACATATGCCTCCTAAAGACAATATCTGACCCGTAGGAGTATAAATCACCCAAGCAGTAGAGGCTGAGTGTTGAGTGCGATGGCTAGCACCATCAGCGAATCCTATATAGATGAAAGACTCCATTGACATATGACATAAGAAACAAAATCTAATCAACAATCTGATCACCATAAGAAAAACCTAACTATGCAAAATAGTGTACAATAATATACAATAATCAGCCCTGGCTAAGAATCATGCATATTAATTTTTAAGATAGAGCCCATTTCTAGGCTCCACCAAGGCCGTCCCTTCGTAATGTACTAGCTCATAAGCGCCCTTCTCTAACACACATTTGACAATGTAAGGACCATGCCACATGGGGTTAAACTTTCCTACCCCCAAGGGTTCTTTAGCTTGATCACACAAATGGACCAAATTTCCTTCACTAAAATTCCTCGAATGGACAGATTTATCATACTGGACCTTAACGCGATGCTTATTTACTTCTAGAGCCACTAAGGCATCTCGGCGCTGCTCATTAAGCTACTCTAAGTGGACCAAATGTTCCTCCAATGGGGAAGTGTCTATTAAGAGCTCTATGGCTAGCTTCAATGAAGGGATTTTGTATTCAACTGGTAAGATAGACTCCACTCCATGTACAAGCTGATATGGAGAAAAAGCAGTGGCAGTCTTAACCGCGGTTCTATAAGCCCACAAAGCAGGATATAACATGATATGCCAGTTGGTCTTGCTTTGTGCGATGGTTCATTGGAGAATGGACTTAAGTGATTTGTTCACTACTTCAACCTATCCATTCGCTTGAGGGTAATAAGAAGAGGAATACTCCTGCTTATACCCTAACTTCGAGGCCAACTCTTCCATCATCTGATTCTAAAAGTGCCTACCATGGTCAGTGACAAGCTCCTTCGGAATACCGAACCGAGTAATGATCTAGTTGAATACGAAATGCATGGCTGTCTCACCGTCAAATTTAATCGTGGGCATAGCCTCAACCCATTTCATGAAATAGTCAATAGCCACTATAATATGATGATGCCCCTCAGCTGAAGCTATGTTGCAATCCATGAAATCAAGCCCCCACTTAGTGAAGGGACCGGCGGTGATAATTGGATGTAACGGGGTAGGATGTGAGCACATATTGCGTGCAAAAACCTGGCAAGGGTGGCACTTCTTGACCACATTGACATAATCTTTAAAGATCGACGGCCAGAAATAACCTGCTCTCAAGATTTCTTGGGCTGTAGAAATCCTAGATAAATGACCACCACACGCCCCTCCATGGCAATCATTCAGCACAAGCTCATCCTCCTCATGATTTAAACAATGACGTAAAATGGAATCTACCCCACAGCGGTACAATGTGTTATCCACTATAAGGTAGTTCTTGGATACGTGACATAACCGTCATCATTCATCCCGTGAAAGGTGAGTAGGGACCTTCAATGTTTGTAAATATATAATGATATCCCCATACCATGGATCCAAAGTTGAGATCAAGAAAATGTGCTCATCGACAAACGTATCTTCACAAACTTCCTCCTCCTCTTCACTTGGGAAATCAGATATAAGCTCAGCAAAAATCAACGATTTTTTCTATTTTGCCGAAACAAACTCGAGATCGAATTCTTGCAAGATGAAAATCCACTTATTATACTTTCCCCCTATCATCCTTCTAGTGAGGACAAACTGAAATGGATTGACATGGGCTACCACCAAGGTCTGGCGAAGGAGAATATTGTGTCTCAATATTTGAACCGCATGAATGGTAGCTAAGGAAATTTTCTCCACATGGGAATAACAGATCTTCGTATCTATAAGGTTTCGGCTCAAATAATATACGACATGCTCATGGAGCTCCTCATCCTCTCGAACCAAAACCATACCAATCGTCTCCATGGATGCGGCCACATAAAGAAAAAATTCACGGCTATAGTCGAAAGGACTAATCATGGGGGCCAATGCTAAGGCTCGTTTAAGTGCATCAAAGGACTCCTGGGCTCGCTCATCCCAGAAAAAGGTAGTGTCCTTCTTTAAAAGACGCATAAAGCCTCTAGTCAAATTGGAAAAATTAACCACAAATCTCCACAAGAAATTTTCCATGTCTTGCAAACATTGAAGATGTCTAATGTTTCTCGGGGAAGACAATTGAAGTATTGCCTCAACCTTTAAGGGATCAACTCTTATACCCTCCCTGGAGACAATGAACCCTAATAAGTGACTAGAATTCACACAAAAGATGCATTTATGAGGATTTAACCTAACCAAATAATGGCGGCATTTTTTGAACACTAATCTCAAATGGTAGGAATGACGCATCCTTTGACGAGAATGAGCAACAAGGTCATCCAAAAAGACTTCAATAATCAATTTGAGATCATGGAAAATCAAGGTCATAGCCCGCTGAAATGTGGCTCCAGCGTTTTTAAGGCCAAAAGGCATATTCTGATATGCAAAGGTACCCCAAGGACAAATAAATGCAGTTTTATGTTATTCCTCGGGTTTGATCTGTATCTGATTGTATCCGGAAAAGTTGTCCATAAAGGAAAATACCTCGCTTCCCACACACTCATCCAAAATTTGATCAATAAACAGTGTGGGAAAATTATCCTTAGGACAGGCACGATTCAAGTCACGGAAATCAATGCATATACAAATCGCTCCCTGCTTCTTATCAACTAGAACGGGGTTTGAAACCCACTCCGTCAAGGGAACGAGATAGATAAAACCGGAATTTAACAACTTTTCTATCTCAGCCTTAATCGTGGGTTCTTTTCTAGGATTCACCACCCGTAAGCGTTGTCGAACAGGCTTAGCATTGGGATAAGTTTTAATCTCATGTTCAACAATGCGAGGGTTGATACCTAGCATTTCCTCGTATGACCAAGTAAAGACATAACGATACTCTTTGAACAGCTTGGTATACTCTTGAATCTCAGCATGGGAACATTCTGCCCCAATATAGACATTCTCAATCTTGCCAGGATTGTGAGAGATATTGATAGGGATGGTAGGAGATATATTCACTATGTTTCCATCAGCCATCGGACTAGGAGAGCTCAATGAAACCACGGGACTACCAATTCTCTCATTAAGAATCTCCCTAAAGTCTTCACACTCTAAACGATCAAGCTCAGGAAGAAAATAAGATCTATGATGTAACTCTTCCCAAGGTGGCTCAACCCCAGACATGGCCTCAATAATAGCTTCATCTGATGGAAAAACACTATCAAGGCAATCATGTGTGTGAGAAAACTTAATTTCCCATGTAGGCAGCACATATGGGTCCTCCTCCTCCATCTGCAAAGAGGAAAGACTAGGCTCTGCAACACATTCAAGATTCGCTTGATATGCTATCATTGCTGTAGGCAACGGCATGTCCGTTTCAATAGGCTTACTCAAAGGACTCGATGTAGGAATGATCCAAGGATATTCCATATGGGTAGTGTGAAAAGACATTGATCTCAATGAAGATGAAGCCCCACCGAAACTAGACCCTATCATAAGAATGGGTGCAGGACAACTAAAGCTTCCCATAAGGGATGGATACATGCCAACACCCACACTCCCATTTGCCGGCTGAGAATGATCGATAATCGAGATAGAATCTCTCGATGATGCAGTAACACTCAGATTTTTGAATGATGTCAGATCAATCATAACAATATTCCCATTAAATGGAAAGCATACAACTCGAAATAGAGAAGAAGCTATGGCTTGCATACTATACATCCAATTCCTACCCAGTAACAGATTGTAGTCAAGGGGTGCATCAACCACCTTGACCTTGATTACGACGGTCTTCCCTCCCAAACGGACCTTAAGAGAAGGAAGAATTCCATGCGGCTGAAACGATCTACCATCAAAAGTAGTCAACATGGTAGTAGAGTTAGACAGCTCGGGGGAACCCAAACCCTTCCAACATGATAAAGACATCAAGGAAGCAGAAGCACCTTCTTCAATCATAGTGCGCTTGATGGTCTTGTTAAGACATTCTACATGAATCAAGAGAGACACATAGTAAGGAAAGCGAGGCTGTAATCCCATGGTTTCAAATTTGATGACGGAGGAAGAGTTATCATCATTAACACCAAGAGAAGAAAGAAAAGCCTTCCTTTGTGAAGGACAACTCTGAAGTACTTCAAGTGCAGACATCACACAAGGAGTGTGGCCCAAATCCTCGACAACTGAATAGTTCTGGGTGGCTCGGGCATTAGGATTGTGTCCCAAACACTTTAGGACTCCCTTAGGAATGTGAGGTGTGACTTTATGTTTATCCACGAGGTTTTCAATATGCAAAGGACTCCCAGGTGGAGCAGTTTCCTTTCCAAGGTCTGGTTGTGACGAACCCTAGTCCTTCGCACGAGTCACAACCTTAGTAGCACGCACCATATTGATGCAACCATGACCATTATTGGCCTCTGGTGGATCCTGATCTCGACCAGACTGATCATGGGTCCTCAAGTTCATGTTTTGATTATGTGGTAAAGGGTTGGTCAGCATAGCTGGGCCCTGTGCTATGAATCTCTAGGCGTCTTCCATACGAGGGCACAAGTGAGTAAGGTGGTCATCCTTACATAACTTGCAAGGAAACTTAACCTTATGTTTAGACTACTTGTCCCCCCTAGCATTGTGGGTGTTCTTTTCATTAGAATTGGAATTTTCATTCCTATTCTCACCCTTACAATTGCTTTTACCCCTTTTCTTATTCCTTTTGGGTTGCTGGTTACCCTTCTGGTCCGACGATTGCACCGAAAGCACATTCACCACTTGGGTGGGTTGAGACGAAGCTGTGGATTTTCCCGAGGTAGATTGGTTGATAGAAAATTGACTCACCTATTTCACAACCTAATCCGTAGGTTTGGTACTCATACAACCAACAATGCCATCGGCATGAGGTCCAGGTTTGACCTTAGGGTCGAAACTAGAACGCGGAGCATTAGGAATGATATCATATAACAATCTGGATTGAGCATAAATCAAATCCAATTCATGTGCCCTAAAAATGGCTTGTTCCTCGTTCTAAACTATGGATGTAGAAACATTCTTCTCTATATAAGGCAGTAACAATTTAAGGAACCACTTGAGGAGAAACTCTGGCGGTATGAAATCTTTAATCAATCTCTTCTGTCTATGCCACTCTTGGATATGGTCTGAGATATGCGTGGCTTTGTCTTGCCGAAATGTGGACAATATTTTTGTACCAACATCGTAATGCACTGGTAGTTGGAAGTGATTAAGAAAATCCATAGCTAGGTCATCAAACAAAATGAATGCCCCCCTAGGTAACTCTATGTACCATTTCACTGCAGGCCCGGTGAGGGTGCGTTGAAACAGCCTTAAACGGATTGAATCATCATGTAAGGAATTATAAGAGCACCAAAGGTGAAATGTAGTAGCATGTTCACTAGAATATTCTCCTGGTTTGCCCTCAAATTTGGGAATGTCTCTGAGGGAATCCTAGTAGGGACAGCCGACCAAGCCAGATCATAAGATACCGGATTGTTCGTTAGTCTCGATAAGTCAGAAAAATTTAACGTTGCGAGGAAAGGGAGCCTAGGTTGAGCAGGTCGATGCCACACTCCCTGATAATTTTGGTTCACATAAGACTGATTACTGTAACCACCATGGCCATGGCCATAGTATCCTCCTCCCGTTTGACCTGTGTAGGGTGGCATGGAATCACCATAATGTGGTGTACCTTGACTATTTGGAGCTACAAAGCCATAATTCAAGGAGTAAGCGGGTTGTTGATACCCATACCCATAAGGTGAATAACTTTGTCCATACTGCAGTCCATAATATTGTCCATGAGAAGCTCCATGAGATGTCCCATGGGATGTCCCATGAGAAACTCCAGAAGTAGGAATATGGGGAACTCCCTGCGATAGACCATAAGACGTTCTAGAAGTAGGAATATGACCTCCCGAGACAATAGGAGGTACTTGACTCTGAGACACAATTACCTGAGTAGCAGTAGTATGAACATGAATAGTAGCAACATTCCGACCCGAAGGACCATGTGAATGAGGGAGAGGAATAACATTCGAAGAACTAGGAATAGAGGACGAAGGGACATGCGAAGTGATGTAAGTGGTATTTCCTATAGTCACTCGTCTTGGTTCTAGTATCCTAATAGGACTACTAACACCAAGTCTAGGATGAACATGTGATGTAGCCTCCACCACCGAGATGGAGGGTGCAATGTGACTCGTGCTCCCAAATCTCTCCACATGGAAAGGAATAGGAGTGCCCCCAGGCGTAGTGTTAGGTTCAAACTCCGACTCGGCATGGTGTGCTAGATCATGTGCAAGGATACCAGACATGCCATAACTAACGTAACTAGTGCTCACCGGTTCATGATGAGTCTCGTCGCCTGGCATCCAATACCAGTGACCTGTGAATGCGGGATCATACCTAGAGTGTGTAGGTATATCAACTGAAGGATCGTACCTAGAGTGTGTAGGTATATCAGGTGAAGGATCATATACATGAGTAGGATCTTCTTCCCCAACCTCATGAGGTGGAGAAGACAACTCTGGAATTTCATATTCATGATCTCCCATCATGTGTGAATCAATGTGAGAAGTAGTCCACCTAGACTGTCTATTTCTCTCTCCCAATGGAGGAGGAGATGTAGAAGGCAGAAGTCCTAATAAACGATAAGAACGGCAAAGTGCCACACCTGAATCCACATAACTCAAAAAATGAAAAAGACTCTTCTAATTATGCAAATCCTAAGAAAGCTAGCATGCACAGAGAATACACCTATATAATCTAAAGCCAATCACAAGCAAACAAGGGTAGGATATGTGAGCTCCCGAATGAAGCAGGTATGTCTCACCTAGGAGAGGCTCGAGACTCCCATACACAACAAGCGGAGGTTCGTAACTAATTATTGTGGCCCTTAGATTCAATGCATATAGCGACTGTGCTGTACGACCCCAACCTGGCTAGGACACCTACATAATAACCCCTACAAAGTACCCCCTCGATAACTTAAGTAAGGCAAATAAGGTCACCTCAATATAATCAATGCTCAAGCGGATAGTCGCAGGAGGGATTGACTGTATGGGGAGGGTAGCAAAGCTTGAAACTCTCAAAATATCCCCTAGATATGACTACAATCCTAGAAATATCTCCGATGCTAGACAATTATGACTAAGGGTCATCCCAATCAATAACCGCTCACACTGCCTCGTGCTTAACTCCCTTGTAAGAGGAGGATCCTGAAAAACACTAATTATACCAAGGAATTTCACACTCTCACCTAGACAGACACATACATGTTGTTTAGTGGTCTTAGAGAATTTACTCACAATGAACTAGTCCAACACCCTAAAACCTAATCTTGTTGGTGTACCCTATAAAGGAAAATAGTGTAATCCATTTTAATTAAGCATTGATTTTATTTGGCTTATTACTCAAAAAGGTAGATGACCGTGCAACCAATGGTGTTATGATGCAACATGAAATAAAATGCACACCTAACAATCAATGAAAATGCATTGTGTCGAATGAAAAATAGGGCATGCTACTACGTGAAATGCAAAATTTTCTTCAAATGACAAATGCAATCATTCCTATATGAAAGCCTGACTAATACTTCTCTAAGCAAACCTAGTGCAAGTACCATCCAAAATGCAAAGTGCAATGATGCATAATGATGCAAAGAAGTAAATATTTTTGGATTTTTTGAACAAAAATGAGATAATAAAGCAAAGGAATGACTCTACCAGCCCTAGACTCTGCAAGAACTATCAAACAGCACCCATACAAAGCACTAAGGTAAAAGAGACCTAATGCACTAATCCCAAAACAAAAAATAGAAAATGCAATGACAAGAACATTCTTAAAAAAAAAATTACCCTAAAAAGCGTCTCTGGTCAGACACAGAGGTGTATACAAACTCTAGAAGCACTTGAGGAGACTCATCAATCATCAAAACTCACCCAACAACACTCAATCTTCCTTTAATAGGAAAAACTCAAGGCATACGTGACTGTGTGCAGAAAACTCGTGTATATACACGAATATCTCATTCAAAACCGCGTGTACACGCGACTATGAGGCAAAAACTCATGTACAGGAAGAAAAAGAGATAAAAATGAAGGCAAACAGATAAGTTGAGACAAAATTCACTCCTATAAAAAACTACCAGGAAAACATGCCCCCATACCCAACTCAGAAATAGAGAAATCAGAGCAATTCAAGAACATTGAATGCCGATAAAAACCCCCAAAGGAAAAATGACTATGAACTCCCTAGTGGAGTTGCCAATTCTGTTATGGAGAGAAATTCCTATGGCTTGGGGTACCACAATAGACATCTTGAATCCATAAAACAATCCTTTCCTATATGCAAGAGAAACCAAATATCTAACACTAAAGGATCTCGATTCGTACCTTATTCCGGACGGTTGATGTAGATCCCTGTTGAGCTTTTCCAATATCGCTTGTATTAGCAATTTGCTTCCTCAACATTCAGCAAACAAGACAAGCATACTATATATAATTGTGTTAGACCTACTCTAGCATATATAATCAATAACATATAAGCATTTTAAAGCATCCATGGATCAAATACTCATTTAAATACACATTATTGGACAGGAAAAGATATTTCTATTGATATAAAACAGAGATTACAATAGTGACAACCTATGTCGGCACGTCTGTGAATCGAAGAAACTGAGTCCCCCACTTGGGCCTCCACCACTTCAATCCTCCATCTCTCGATAGCAAGCTCACAAGCAGAAGGCAAGCTTGGGAAGAACACAAAGTGCTCCAAGGGACAAAGGGATGCAGACTCAAGTATAAGCTTCGGCAACAATGGACTATAGTTTTCTTGCTCTTCAATTCCTCCTCTTTCAATGTATCCAAATGGTTCCTTATATAGCTCTTCAATGGGGTAATGGAAGGTCGAATCCGAGCAATCTCAAGGCATATGGAAGGCCAAGAGGCAAGTGACTCGGATCCACATCAAGGAAAACTACAAAATCATTTGTCCTTTTGCACACATCCCGATGTACACGGGTTTAAGGGTCAAATCTATGTATATACGCGAGAAACGGATTAAAAGTCATGTATGGCAATTATTGCATGTTTTTATGGATGATCTTGGAAACATCAAAGGTACAAAAATGGTCCATGGGGTCTGAGGAGTCTGCAGAGGGACAGGGAAGGCCATAAAAGTGTGATCCACCATGTGTGGTAAAATCAGCTATAACAATACTCATTGGTGATAATATGTAAATGATTTCTTTCACTTGAACAAGATATATGCTCATTGTGGACAAGCTCAAAATCCACAAAAGTAAATGTAAATGTGTGTTTTTTTTGTTGATGAGAAAAGTAATGGAAGTGATTGTCATATAGGCTTGCAAACTATTCAAATTATTTTCATGTGATTTCATTTCCTTGTCATTTACATTTATTTGTTGTACACAACACTTGTGCATACACATGTTTCAAACCTTAATTCAAACACCACCTGTTTCATGACCCCAAGTAGAGACAAAAAATAAAACCTAATATAAACACACTAGATTCCTCACTTGAGGAAAACAAATTATAGTTAGGTTAGGAATTTTGAGAAATACATCCAAACAATTCCTTCTAGTCATTATACATCTGAGACAGAGTGGTTGACTTTCTAGGGAGCCAAAATCCTACAGTATTGTTGAACACATATAAGGTCAATTTGTTGGTGGGCCCATATTTTCAAGGTGGTACCCGGATATATTGGAACATGATGGATAAGTGGTGCACATTCCCAATTCAGTATTGAATATCTAGGTGATTTACTTTGGGATAAAGATATAGGAAACTCATCTGACATGTCTGTGAATGAGGTATATTAGTATCCATATTATTAGGAATCTTCCCCAAAGGTGGTCCCTTTAGGTAGAGGGACACGTAAAGCATATAGTAGTGAGAAAATACTTTCTAGAAATGTTCCCTTTTATATTCCTTAGTAATGGAGTGGATAGGATTAAGGCCCCTATTCATGTCTGGTGTTTGGAAGACCTGAATTGTCTCTCTACTTATTTTCTTCAGATGGGACTTGATGCCCCCAATTTTGAAGATATTTGAGAGAGATTTTATTTTTTATTTTCTTATTGTAGATCTCTTTTAGGGATAGTGAGTCTTTTCATTTTTCTTCTCTTTCCTATATTAAATCACATGTTGCACTAGTTATTTGATTTAGTACCCTTTATGGAGTTCATATTATATGATTGGAGAAAAGTTAGAAATATCATGTCGAGGAATTTATAAGCAACAAGAACACTAAATAAACACAACAGAACATGAATATGTAAATAATACCAATATATAAGAGGTCTAGTGATTCATCACACATAAAAATGACCGTGTTCTGAATTCTGATTCCCTCACTCATGAATTACCAAAAACTTAAATCAATGTATTTCATATACAATGACATCAAGTAAATAAATTATTTTGATGAAACTTCCTAATCCAATTGTTAAAATAAGGTAGAAAAAAAATTCCTAGGATTAGTAAGTGATTTTGCTTGAGTGACGAGTACATTTTTATCATGGTCATGAATGTTTGCATTCAACAATCACCACGACCAGCATTAAGGTACATAGAGGGGCTGGTGAGAATGACAAAAGTTTTTTTTCCAAACCACAGAAATGAGCATGATCCAAATTTATATTTTAGTTATGGATTCAATCATTTCAAGGTTAAGCAAGATCTCTATAATCACCATCATGATGGAGAAATTCCCATCATTGTGATATATGTAGATGATGCATTTTTAATTGTTTGTTCAAAATCCATGATCAATGATATGAAGTAGAAACTTAAGAAATATTTTGAGATAATTGATTTAGGGTTTCTTTGTTCTTCTCTAAGACTTCGAATTTCTCAAAAATTTGTTGGGACACCACTGTCTTGGCATCAACACACCCTAGAACTCTTGCATCGCTTTGGAATGGGAGATTGCAAGCTAGTGTGTACTTCTATTGCTTTAGAGACTATTTTTTAGGTCAATTGTTACCCTTGTGTGTTTCTCTTATTTAGTTTTCTTGAGTGAAGAGTAAATTTTTATTATGGTCATGAATGCTTGGGTTCAACAATCATCAAGGTAAATAGGGGGGTTAATGGGCATGATGAAGGTACATTGAGAGGTTGATGAGTAATTTATGGATACTTTGTTCTTCTCCAATAATTCATCTATCTCAAACATTTAGTGTAACTTCACTTTCTCAGCATCAACACACCCTGGAACTCTTACATTACTTTGCGATGGGATATAACAATCTAGTGTGTACTCTTATTGCTTCAAAGATAATGTTTTAGGTCAAGTTTTATCCTAGTGTGTTAATATTGTTTATTTTTCTTGATTGAATAGTATATTTTCATTAAGGTTGTGAATTCTTGAGCTCAAAAATCAACTTGACCAACATCAAGCCACATAGAGGGGTTGATGGGAATGTTGATTTTTTTTTGTCGCGACAAATGAGCATGGTACGTTTTTATTTTTCATTTATGGCTTCATTCATTGCAAGGTTAAGCATGATATCTATATTCACCATCATGATGAAAAATTCCCCATTATTGTGCTATATGTATATGATCTATGTTTGATTGTTCATTCCACATCCATGATCAATGATATCATGAAATATAAGGTTAAGTACTCTTTTGGGATGACTTATTTAGGGCTACTTTGTTCTTCTATAGAACTTTATATTTATCAAAAATTTGTCATGAATTCACTTTCTCTACATTAACACACCCTATAAATCTTGCATCACTTTGGGATGGGAGATTGCAAACGAGTGTGTACTCTTATTGCTTCAGAGATAATGTTTTACCCTCATTTTGCATGGGTGCACTTGCAAATCCAACAAGAAATGTTTCTTAGGTATGAGTACTTTGGATGCCATTAAGGATATGTTTTTCACTTTTGGGACCATTATAGTCATATACCAATGTGCAAGAAGCATTAGGAAATGTTGAGATCTCTTCTTTGAACATTTCCCCCCTTCTTGTATAGGATGTTTAATGCGAGAGAGTTGGTTGGATAAATTTGGAGAGTTGGTTGGTTAAATTATCCAAACAACAAGTAACCAACTCTCTGTATTTTCGAGGAAAGAGTTTTCCATCACACTATGATACTACCTCAACATATTGAAATTCCCCTCTACTAAGATATTCATCAAAGTATTCCCCACCAACGAATACGAAGGGCTATAAGAGACTCTAGGTAATCATTAAGATGAATTAGTTGATTGTATTTTAAAACAAATTCTATGTTTGAGTTATTCTTAATATGATAAAGGTGTTTTAGTTATGACTTATGCACCTTTCTTGGAATCCTTCATATATGACTATTCTAAAGAGGAACACATGGATTTTAGCTCAAATTCTAGTTTTCAAAAATTTCTCATGCAATACAGATACTAATTGTAACACACACATACACATATTGTTTTATCAAAGACTACCCACATTTAATTGCTACATTTTCTATTTCAATCATATTATTGAAACATCATTGTTGTTGATTGACATTAATTACAAGCACAACCAAATAGTATATGTCATATCTATCTTCAGATATCAATGGTTTTTCTGAATCGATTAGAAAAGGGGAAGCATCAAATAGTACGTCCATATCAACTAGAGGTAGGAATGTCAGAATAAAATTTAAAAAATGTATGAATTTGTTTTTGGGTGTAGGAGGTTCGTGCTCTTAAGAAAATGAGACTTCCTAAGACAAGGAAGTTCCATTTATATACAAGCATTATTTGAATAATTGGGAACCAAACCCATTTCTTGAGATAAACATTGATTTCTATATTAATGGAAGAACATATCGAATTTCTCCATCTAGTTTACATGGTCTAAGGCTCTTTACAGTGGATGGTGTGAACATTAGGTACAATTGTGAAGTATAATTGATGGATTATGTTGGACCAACGTATAATTGCCCACATTGAGGTAGTATAACAAGATATCTTATTATTATGTGCATATAAAATTTTTGTGCAAATTATGATAAAATGAAAGAAAATAATTGAGATAAAGGATATTCCATATATATCGATGGAAGGCCCACAAATTGCAAAAATGTTCTCGGGTTTATAAACAATACTCATTTTGGAAGCACAAACAAACTATCCAATTGTGTGTTTTTGGAGTGTGATGGAAACAAAGTTGTGGTCATGGCAATAAAATCAATACTTGGGAGGAAGGAGTTTGTTGGTCAATTATCATAGGAATAGTATTTAGGAATCAGGTAATTATAGATTAACACTCAAGTCCACAATTTATGAAAAATATTCTATAATGTATATTCATTATTTGTCATTGCATCCACTTTATGTCATAATGTTTGTGAAAGGGATTGAGAACTTTCACACATCTTTGGAGATATGGTTAACAAATGATCATTTGTGTTACAGGTTGATTGAGGGAAATGCATAGATCATGGGCAGCTGAAATAATATATGGTCATTTATATGTTCATTATTTTATTACATATTGTTCTCTTTTAACTTAGTGCAATGATTATTGCTATATAGTTTATAGATCTTATATCATATGCTTCTTTATAGGCTCCCATGTCAACACCTCATCCTAACCATAATGAAATAGACATCTCAAGAGATCCAGATCTCTTGCAAATATTTGAAAAAAGGTAAATAAATTAGTTTTTGAACTTGCGAAATTGGTGGGTGTTAAAGATACTCCTAAAACTAAATAAGAAGCTATTTTTTAATGTAATGCATAAGGAAGTACATGCCAATTATTTTTTTAACTTTATATTCCATTAATTTATTTAAAGAATATTAAATTTTTTTTTAAGAAATCTAAATTATTGACTTAGTGAATTCTATTTCCGTAAACATTCTTGAGAGAAATAACATGATGTCAAGAGTAGCAGACATGTATCTATGGTTTCACCCTATAAGTTTGTTGCACATACTACTGGTTCCTCAACTCCTGGTATTTATAGAGTCTTCCCCTACACCTAATGTTGGTGTGGGGAAGCCCCATATGTGCATACAACTCTTGAGTATAGTACTCCTATGCCTTATTCATCTGAGGTTGATACAAGCCCCTAGATGTTAGGCTTAATCATCAAGAGCACCGAGAAATTAATAGTTTCTTTATAGATGGTCCATGAATTGGTGTCGGTTAAGGGATTAAGACTACATGGTAGTTACATATAATCCATTGTGATACTTTCATTTTATACAATGACGGAATAGTTTTATATTCATTCTATCTATATAATCATAATATTTTATTCAATGTAGGAAATAACTTGTTTTGCCAACAATTGTAAGAAAGTGCATTTTCTTTATTTACACCTACAATTAGAACAAGTCATAAATATTAGAGTAATGATTTGAAGAAGGATTTGATGGAACACATGACCATATTGTTTGGTCATGTATTCAACCAAAAGGTTGTTCAAACCACGGTGGGAAAGTATATGAAATTGGTGCAGGACAATTACTACACTAATATTGGATAATCCCCCAATTATTAGGATCCTGGACTAATTCTAGAATGGGAGTGGGATGCATTAATAGAGGATTCCATGGAGAATAATATTAGAAAATAAGGATCCTTTCCCCAAGTGCGATAGAAACACCAAGGTAAATAGAATAGTGTAACAAACAATGAAATTATATATTGTATATTGCATTTCTCCAATAATCATGTACTTGACCATTTTGGTAGGCTTAGATACACCACCAAGTCTACACAGACCAAACTTGAGTATATTTACCAACACAAACTTGGCCCTGGGGGCTACGTTAAATTCAATGGGAGCCATGTAAGTAAAAAGATTTAAAAATTGTTGTTCTTGCAATTTAAAATCCCCTTTAATCACTTTCCTTGCGAAAATGTGTTATGCTATAATATTTAGTCCGCAAACTTTGGATTCATGCCCATAGATGAAGATCTCACACTTGCTTTGAAAACAGGTTATAATTCCCTAGTTGAATTGAGAAATAAAAATGCAACTAACACTTTTACTGTCAACAACAAGGTCTACAAATTTAATGCATTATGATTGAATACTTAATTATAAAGTACAAATTGAGATCGTGTGCTTCAACAACAACTACAAATTTTATTGTAGGAAGTACAGTAATATTTTGGTGTTCCTCACGAGTCATTGTTAGAGGCCGGTGGTATTTCTTAACCAGAGTTTACCCCTACTACACCCGCATGTACGATGCATGAGTTGAATCAAAATTAATATTTTTGGATATTTATGTATAGTATAAATGAGCTAATTAGTAAATGGTTTGGTTTAATTATAGTTGATGTCAATCCTAGTACTACACATCCTACAAGGATACGTATCTTACGACATGCTAATGTCAATCCAATACCATAAGGAACTAGTTGAGAAGAGAATGAGGAAGTTGATGTCAATGTCAAAATTATGCACTTTCTTAAAAATAAAATAACCTAGAAAGAAGTAGGGTAGTAGAGATTGTCCACTATGTATGACAAACACATTATTTTGTATATAATGTTGTATTATATGTATTTTTGTGAGAGGACCTTGATTTTTATAGCCTAAAATTTATTTTATATTATGTTGATCTTTATATTTATGTTCCTTTACTTTTACATTTATATTTTTTTGTGATCATGCTTTATATGTGTTAATATTTTATTCACTCTATTTTAATATTTTATCATGATAAATAATAAATCATTGGATGTAGTTCTTTATTATGTATGCTCATATTAATTTTGTAATTAGCCTTTATGATCATTTTCTTTTATTTTTTCATGTTGACATACGAATTGTTGGGTGTAGGTTTGTCAGATCAATGAAAACCAATGCAAGTTGCCATGTTTTTCCATAGTGGCAAAAATTAATTTTCCATGTGGTCATATGGATTCATGGTCGTATGACGTTGTACACTCTCATAAATCATAGCAACATGCCATACCCCCAATTATATTAGATAGACAAATGTGATAAGAATCCCAACATTCCAATTAATCATGCGAAAATCAATTTATAATAATCTTACCTATTTAATTTTTTAAAATTCATAAGTTTATTATTTGAAGATATATAATATTGTATATCCATTTTCTTAGGGTGAATAGAAGTTTAAATGAGCGTTATGTTTTATGTTGTATATATGTTCATTTTATTTGACTTTATACTTAGTCTGTATGTTCATTTTCTTTTATTGTTTGAAGTTGGCATATGAATTGTTAGGTGCATGTCAACAATAAGAAACAATCCATGTTGCTATGCATTTTCATAATGCATAATACTCATTTTCCTCACTTCATGGTCATGAAGCTATTAGGATTATTAATCAATCCTCCCTTGACCACCATAAGTCTATTTGTATTTTCCTAGCTTAAGAGGTCACTACCACTTCACTAATGGATGGGGGACTCGCCTGGGGTCCACCTACCATGAAATTCACCTATTTTCATGAGTTTAGGATCTCCGAGGACCAATCCCTAAAATTTAGGAACCCACTCTTAGTGCCACCAGCAGTCTCTAGCAGTTGACCCTAGTACGCATTCAATTATGTTCAGTTATTCTCTGATCCCCATTAGTTAGATCACTCTCATTCATCCTATCACCACTTTGCATGATTTGAGGAAATTAGAGAAATTTTTCTCACCTAACTCAATCAGTTAACTGGTTGTGAACTGTTTCAGTGATCCAGAGTTGTATTAGTGAGATCTAGTGGTGATTTTCCCATGCTATGTTAGCTCTGGAGTCAGTCTAGGTTGGTAGATTCGAATCTTATCTTAGGCATTCAAATTATATTATTTGTAACACCATTGTGTTACATATTTCATACTGATTAATGTATTTAATTTTATTCATCCAATTATTGTTCTCATGTGTGTTTAATTTGACATGAATTATTGATCAATCTTTACTAAATTCTTATATCTCTTTTTCATCCTTATTTTCTCATTGAATTCGTGCAGGCCTAGAGATACTATGCTTCATTAAATTTAACATGGTATCATAGAAGGTATCTAGGCCAACTTCAAACCTCAAAAAAATCCATTGATGCACCAGAAGCAATTGGGTTCCACAAAATCATAGTATTATTCCCTTGTTCCCTCTAGATTCTGGCCAGAGAAATATACCCATGTGTGATGCACCCAGAGAAAGAACCCATGTCTAAGTGGAAAGTATTTGAATTGGTTTGATTTTGAATTGAATTGTTTTGCATTTTTTTTGCATGTATATTCAATTTTTTTCTAAATAATTAGTTGTTCTTGAAGTTGTAAGATGGAGAATTCAACAGCGTTAACACCCATAATCCTCACCCTCTTTAAACTATCTTTATTGGAGGGATGATATGCATATTTTCTTGTGTAACAAGGGTTTGTACAAGGTCACCATGGGTAGATATTTCAATCCCCAACAAACTCTTGAAAAATCAAAGCATATGAACAAGATGGATGAATCATTTGGATTCATATGCATCCACATCTCAAGATAGTTACCATTTCACCTTCAGAGATTGATAACACCAAAATAAGTATGGTAGAATCTCGAATCCTTGTTTGGAAAATAGGATAAGTTAAGGAGCCATATCCTAGGGAATGAGATGATCGAACTACAACCCAACAACTTCAAAACTATACAAATTTTTTTCTCAAAATTCAAATCATTTGTTATGTAATGTAAGCAATGCGAGATTAACAAGAAGGATGAGCAATTGGTGTTCTCATTTCTAGGCAAACTTGGCCTAGAATTCTTAGTGTTCATATTCATATTTCACTTTGGGAGACTGACTACCCCTAATTGGTGAATTATATCCATTGATTCCTTCACAAAGTATCTAATACATGACAAATAGAATATGATATAGATGGGATCTGTCAAAGCCTATCCAAATCAAGCTCTCTTGATTGATGAGAAAAAGAATGAACAAGAAAGGAGGAAGCTGAAAGGAAAAGAAAAAATCAATATTGAATTCGAACCTAAGGAAGAGTTTGATCCAAAAAATTAAGCATTAGGCTATAAGAAGGAAAAAACTCAGACGTTTGACAGGAGAAAGTGATCCTATTGTAAGAAAGGAAACCATACAAAGAAATATTGTATTAAGAAGAACATATATCAGATGTCAAAACTCCTTGATAAACACAATATTTCTCTCCCTAAAGGCGCAAGGAACGGTGACTCTGGAGACAAGACTCAAGATCATGATGAGAGATGCCATGCACTAAAGATTGGTTTTTCAAAATCACATGCCTTCCTCATTGATTCAGGAGCCTTCGATCACATGGTTTCATCCAAAGAATTATTCTCTTCATTACAACTTACTGATGGTCCAAGTATTCACATGGGAGATGACACTCAAATCCAAGCTGAAGGAAAGGGTTCAATCAAGTTAGAGCATTGAATGTTAAATAATGTACTATGTGTGCCCTCCTTAGAAACATTTTTTTGTCTATATACTAGATGACTCATACAGGCTCACCAAAGAGAGTGGTATTTGGTCCTTACTCATGAATGCAACACCATTCCTCCAAGGCATATGAATGCTCACACTTTCTTCCATACTCATATTTAGTGCATATTGGCTCACATTTGAAAGGGAATTTAAACCTAAACCTTTTGAATATGATAATTTTCCATTAATGTTTCAGATTCAAAGTCCAAATCAAAGGACCAAGTTGAATCAGTTTATGGAATTGAAGATGAAGTTCAATCGGATCCAGATCCAAATCCAGTCCTTGCTCCCAAAACTAGGCGTAAACGGGATCAAATGTTTATTGAGGCAGTTGGGAACATGACTGGAGAGTCATATTTCATGAGAAGAAAAATATCTCAGTTTCAAAAACAAAGCCTTCCGTTATGTCAAACAAATGCAGTCCTCCCATAGAGGTGCTACAAACTTCGAGTGAGATGCTTCATGATGGTAATGTCTAATAAACAATTCTACTCATGGAAGAACAAATTGGATCATGTAACTCTTCCTACAGAAAGAAGAGACAAAAGAAACATTACTTCTCCTATATTTCATCAAATGGTAAACTAGTACACTTATTTTCCTTTAAAATTCTCCAATACTTCATCTATGAATGGGGTCAAGAATGGCTCATGCAAGAAGGAATTGTTTAATTTTTGTAGGTTAACACATATGCATAGTTCACCATTTTTCTTGTCCTAAATCGCCATAGGGTAATCCATTCGGATTCCTTGATAGGTTCTATAATGTATGCATCTAGCATTCTACCTAAATCTATCATGACCTTCTTTATATCTCGGAGTGAGTCTATACGGTCGTTTCTTCATAAGTTTTACATCTGGATTCATGGGAATCTTCATTTCTCCTATATCACCAATAATCCCCTTCATCTGTAAAAACTTAGTAGGGAATAGATCCTGAATTCATGCAATAAGTATGTCTTTTTCCCTACTCTCTCATCATCTCAACAGGTCTCCAATACTGGAAAATTTAGGATTTTCTGGGGAACCAATATTCACCTTCTTTGTTATGAGGGGATTCAAAAATTTGTCATTTGATAAGCCCGGTCCTTCCACTGCTTGACTACTCTCAGACTCGGGAATATGTTTTTCATCTATATTATCATCATCGAGTTTGTTAGTTACATTATAGTAGTCCATCCAATCCTGAATTGTTGCACTGATCTAAGGGAAAATTGACATCAAAATAGGGATGTCTTCAAAAATATTGTTTTTTATAACTTGCAGAGCAACATCAATTGTCATACTGTCATAAAAAAGATAAAAGTATGTGTGAAACTGGTGGCTATTTATCCCCATTCTATAGTCTCTTATCGTAGCTCAACTAATGTGTACCGGTTTCTCGGTATCATATCCAAAGTTTCTATAAACTGATGAACCCATTGTTGTCGTGGCGATGTCTTCCATGTCGTGCAAAAATTTTCAATATGCTCAACGGGATTTGTCAACCCCGTATATTTTTTACTAGTATAAAACATATTGTCTCCAAATCTAATTTCTAGCATCCGTCGGCATAGAGGCCATTCTAAAATAGATTTTTTATGAGAAACCCACCACCTAGTGGGAATAACCTTCAATGCAACATCCAGTGCTAAAAATAACTAAGGTTCCAACATGTTTTCTTCAAACTCTATAAGAAATGTATCCATTTTAGGTAATTCTTCATATGCAGGTAAATCACATACCTAAGTACCTGCCCATAGCATAGATTTCGTGATTCATGCACACTTTTGCATCGACACTTCATGTAGTCAATTCTTTGAGTTTTTCATAGCTTATTCTGAGTCTAACGTACAGGAACTAATGCTTCACCAACTCATATTACCATCAGCTGTCGAATTGACATAAGAATCCATTGTAGAGAAAATATTATAAATATTATCCAAATATCCTTCTTGTCCTTCACTATTCACTTGCTCAACATATCTCTGGCCTTCCATAGGATCAATTAGAGCTACCACCCATAGCTTTGTATATTCAAATGAAAATATTCTCTTTTTGAAATTTATGATTTTTTGAATGTCAATATCCCAGTCAATCCCCAGAAGTGTGGGATATAGGTTCATATCACCAACAATTCCTATTCCTTCAAAATATGCATAGGTTCGGAGTCCTTCCACTTTGACAAGAACCTGTGCCTGTCGACTAAGAGGAAATACCTTCAACTGATTGGATAAATGAAACAAAACAAGATCCCATACAAGTCTCAACTTTCCCATTATTTCCCAGGTTTGTCTTGTCATAATATTAATGCATGAACCCAAGTCCAGTATGATAAAATCCATATCATAATCACCTATCTAGGAAATCCTTCTTAACTCGTAGCCAGTTTTTGGTCTTTTACCAATGTAGTTAACTTCTCTCTTTGGTCACACACTCGGTTCAAGTTCTTTGAAAAAATTCGATAGTTTTGCCACAACATCATTATCTTCTATAAGTGCTAACAAATTCAACTTGCTTATATTTTTTGTCGACTTTATTTGGAATAATTGTTCAAATCTTTAAGGAATTTCTAGGATTGATCCACCATCCAATACTTGGATAGTAGCATATGTCGATGCCTAATTCTATCGAAAAACTCATCACATGCACCAAAGAAGACTCCCTTTTATTTCTAGATTCCAAACAACGCTTTCTCTAGTCGAACTCTTGGACTTACGCACAATGTGTCTTGATCTCCTATAGTCGGAACACCTCCTCTTGTTACGAGAGCAATATTAGGTTCTATAGGTTTCATAGAAATATTTTGAATATTTTGATTTGATTCTAAGGTTGGTTCTTGTCTCCCAATTTTTTCACCTGCTATTTAGCAATCACCGACAGACACTCCTCGACAGAGTGGTCCAATGCTTTCAATAAAAATAGGTTGATGTGGGATTAGTAAAGTATTTGGAAAAATGCCATGTTGTCCACAATTATAATGAATAACTTGGCCCCTTCCATGAACAAATAATCCTCCTCCTCCTCAACCGCCAAAACGACCACCCGCCTCTCCTTCGTTGAAGGTATTGTACTTTAGCTCGCTTGGCTTGTATATGTTCATCATTTTTCATCAGATATGAGTCGACCATTTTTTTCTTACAGTAACTGGTATGCTCTGCAATATTTCTCGTCATGAATCATAGATTGACAGAATTTACAATATAATTGGTAGGTGCACTTATTGTCTTATGTAGAAACAATTATTCCTCTGACCGATGACCTCGTGTCTAAAAACTTTGACACCAATGAATTATTTGTGAATTTATCAGGTTCGATGCTCCTTACACAAGATAATTTAAGAAACATGGACATGAATCTCTATGCTGACCTTCAGTTCTACATCTTGTACACTAGACTTCTTTAATTTCTTTTCCTTTCTTGATATCTTATAATTTCAATGCTAGAGTGGAAATTTGCAATTATATTTGCATCATTCCTGCATCAAGGGAACAAAGATATGCAGAAACATCGCCACAACAAACCATTCTTTATGTTGAATATCCTACAGCTGGAAACTCACCTTAGCCATTAGAGTCTTCAATCTTTGATCAAATTCCCAAATAGACTCAATCGACAGTTTCTTAATTTCTTTTAATTATGTGATACATTGTGACTCAGACTTAGTTTTCTTGAATTCTTCAATCAGTCCAATCTAGATATGATCCAATGACTACTGAGGAACCAAAAAAAATCATATACCAGTTAATAGTAAGACCCCTAAATGTTGTGATCATTTGGGCTCTTTTTATAGGCTCATATTGGAAATTTTGTCATCCTCTGGCCGATGAAATCTTGTCTAAAAACTTTGACACCAAGGAATTCCTTGAGAATTTATCAGGTTCGATGCTCCTTATGCAAGATAATTCAAGAAATATGGACATGAATCTTTATGTTGACCTTCAGTTCTACATCTTGTACAATAGACTTATTTAATTTCTTTTCCTTTCTTGATATCTTGTAATTGTAATGTTAGATTGGCAAGTTGCAATTATATTTGCATCATTCCTACATCAAAGGAACACGGATATGCAGAAACATCACCACAACAAACCTTTCCTTATGTTGAACATCCTACATCTGGAAACTCACCTTAGCCATCAGATTCTTAAATCTTTGATCAAATTCCCAAATGGACTCAGTCGACAATTGCTTAATTTCTTTTAATTATGGGATACATTGCGAATCAAACTTATTTTTCTTAAATCATTCAATCAGTCCAATCTAGATCTGATCCAATGACTTCTGAAGTATCCCTGTGGGAACCACAAAAAAATTCATATACCAGTAAAGACAAAGACCCTTAAATGTTGTGATCATTTAGGCTCTTTTTATAGGCTCATATTGGAACTGCTACACTGTCTAGACAACTTCACACATAAACCAATGTTGCTCAGTGTCTTCCAATCCATTCCCATTGAATATAGGTAACTTTATGTCACTCCCCAATATTTTGTTTAATTGGGGTATTATTGAATTTGAATTAAATGTCCCACCAGTAGGAACTCCTTGAATTTTATCTGGACTATTACTGTTGCTTTGATTTGCAAAAGCACACTTCAATGCACTTTTATGTCTTACCTCAATTGTTGGATATGTACACAGGGTCATGGGTATGTCGTATTCTTGCTCTGGATCTAGCGCTTCCTCTCCTTCTTCGGATATAACCTGATATTTTTCCTCTTCGTCACAAGATTGTTCGTTGAGGTGTGGTGCCAAATAATAGTCCCTTCCTTCCTTGACACTAGGAATCTCTCTTATTTTCGTAGTCCTTCTCTTACCCGACCAAAATATTCTTACACTCCTTAGGAAGCCACCCTATTGCTCATTCTCACTATTGACAAAGAACATCTTACTTCACTCTATTCCATCTTGTTCAAGCATTTATTTCGTCATTTATCCCTTTAAAAAACTATGGTGACCAAATTTTTTGGTATCCTGGTCACTTATTTCAACAGTGAACTATTGTATGGGAATTGAGGTCCTAGAAAAACATTGTTTAGGGCCTCAAAATGGCCCCATAAGTTTAGGATCGGATAAAAAACGTAGAAACGTTACTATAAATTTAACAAAATGGAAACTCCTTTGAGCCAGTGGAAAAGGTGGCTAGCCACATATATCCATATCAACTACTCCTCCCCCCTTAATAAGAAATGGTCTCCATTGTGTTGATTTCCTCCATCAAATGGGGAAAATTCTACTGAACTTGACTCATAGTGAGCCACTTGCCTTAGTGGGGTAGCTTCCTTGCATTGGCAACCTGATATAGTTAGATATTCTGCTGGAGGGTTCCCTTAACTTGTGGGTCCATGCTTCGATGAGTAGCTTCCTATTCCATGTAGTCTAAGTTAATATATATAGGTGTCAAATTCTCTTCCACCTCCAATGTGTCTAGCGATGGTGGAAAATATGGGTGAAGGAGCTCCACATTAAATATTGAGTGTTTCCCAAGGAATGGAGGAACATGTCATTTTAAAGAATTCTCACCAAATTCCTTGGTGATGGTGTATGACCCGCATTGAAGTGGTCGAATCTTGTGATTGGGTTCTATGAGCCTCTCTTTCTACAAATGTAACCAAACCTTATCACCCACCTAAATTTTATATGGAATTCTATGATGCTCATGTTGTTGCTTTTACTTAGTATTGGTTTTTCCAAAATGTCATGGAATTGTTGGAAGATGTGCTAGATTTAGCCAAAACAATTGGTGGAGTGTGAGCATGGTAATATTCCTCCCATGTGGATGAAATGGGTAGAGCTACATCAATTGGATCCAGTGGTTGGAACCGCAGGCACACCAGAAAAGGATTTTGGATAGTAGAGCTATGAAGAGATTTATTATAGCTATGATGAACAAATGGAATTCTCTCATACCATGTTTGTGGATGTTTAGAATTGTACATTCTCATAATATGCACAATATTTTGGTTGACTTCCTCTATTTTTCCATCAGTATGGGGATGGAAGGCGTTAATATGGTGAGCTTAGTATCTATAAATGAACATAGACCAGATAAGAAGGTTCTTCAAAACCTATTGTCTCAATATAGAAATATAGTTTGTGGTAGCTTGAAATGAACCCAAAAATTCTCAAATAAAATCTTAGCAATGGATTTCGCAGAGAAACTCTACTTACAAGCTATAAAAATGGCCATCTTAGAGAATCGATCCATCACCACAAACACGTAGTCTTTACCAATATTGGTTGAAGGTAGTACTAATATGTAATCCATAGAATTGGATTCACATGGCCCATTGGGAGTAGGAATGGGGGTGTAAAACTCCTTCTTGATAGCAGGTTTCACAATGGCACAAGCAGTGCAGGATTTGATATATTGACCAACATCTTATTGGACCTTAGGAAATTAAAAATAATTTTGCAATACCTCCACTGTATTTTCAGTGTCAAAGTTCCATGCCACCTGACTATAATGTGCTTCCCAAATCAACTTCACATGCTCACTTGAAGGAACACAGAGATGGATTAGTTGGCATAGAAATTCTTCCTGGAGATGAAAGTTTTCCATTGGTGTGCCTACACATAGTGCTTGATAGATGAGCTATTCGAATTGCATATTTGGCATTCAATTTTAACTCTTGAAAGTGTATTAATATTATGCTCATATCAATATTCATTAATGCAATGGAATTTTATCCACTTGATCATCTTTTCTCTTGTGTTTGCTTAATACTTTCTTCACAATTCTTCTATCTTTTTGTAGCAATAGAATTTATTAGTGAAATATTCAATATTCAATCTAGATCGTCTATGTGAATTCTAATACCTATCCCCCACCCATGTCTCTCTCTCTCTACTAACCCTAGTCCTCCCAACCACCTCTCAACTCTTTTTAAGGTAAATTCATTGTCATTAATATCATGCTAGTGTTTTAACTCTACAAATTGTGTGCACGTTTTATAAATAAACTTTGTGCACACGTTTTTTAAAGGAAAAACATGCATGCATTTTTTATGACACCAAATTTTTTAGGAAAGAAATAAAATTTAAAATTCAAAGAAATTTTCTCGTGTTCCTTACTACCTAAACTAACCCTCCTCACTATTGGAGACATTTACCTTCATACTCACTCCTTCGGTCAAATTTGCCTAGTTAAACCACTATCCTAAGTCTAATTGACATCAGTGGAGCATTAATTACCATCATCCCAGTCACTCCCACACCTACCTACAGTCAAGGAGGCTAACTTAGCCTTCTCCTACAATCAAGGAGGCTAACTGGAGCACTCCAGGGGTGATCTGTGTGACAATCATGCACCTAATTGCTAACTGGTGGTTACTTTCAGTTCAACCAATCAATTACAGTCAGTTAAGGCGCCTCCATTCATTAAATATATTATGTAATGATTATTTATTATTATTTTAATGAACTGGAGTGAACAAGGCACCTTCACCAACTTCTGATGGTCAGTTCAGCTTCAGTTAACCTCATCAGGGTTTATTGGAGTCATGCAGTACTAGCACTTGATGATTGGATTGTTATGACATGTGTTTGATCTCCTTCAGTTGAGATTCAGTCAATTATTGCACTCCAACTTCAGTTAGGGTTTGGTGAGTCAATTAGGGTTTTGATCAAGTGGTTAACTGAGTGAGATTGCATGGCAAAGAGTCAGTTAAGCTAGACTCACTCACTGAATTCGAATTGTCCCTTAGGTATTCAAATTCTTCATGGAGTTAAGCTATTTCTATGCATGGAAATTGTAATCCTTTATTGTTTATATAATATACAGAGAGGAAACCTATTTGGTATTCCAGTTATTTCCAATTCATGAGTATTTGTCAATTATTGTTTGATGATTTTGATTCCTAGTTCCTAGATCATGTGCAAGAATTAATATGGTATCAGAGCATGCGGCAGGATGAAGAACAATCTCTCAAGAACAAGCGTTTGACAGATTTCTCCATGGAAAGTGAGCAATAGCTCAAAAATCCAGCACTGCACCAGAAGCCAAGGCTTACCACTTAATACCCCAAGTAAAGAACTTGTTGATCAAGCTTGCTTGATTGACTATGTTGGGTGTGATGAAAGCCTAAATGTGCAGGCTGTCCGACCTTACGGTGCCCTTTTTGTTTTGATTTGCAGGTTTTATCAGGTACAACTTTGAATGGACTCATCAATCCCTCCTCTCCTCCCATTCACAAGCTATTCAAAATGGAAGTTGAAGATGATTGCATATCTCAAGAGACGAGGTCTCTATGAGGTGTCTATTGGAATTGGAAGAGAGACTTATGAGAATGAGAATGACTAGCTAAATGACGGTGACAGAGCTTTTGGAGAAATATGTCTGGCCCTTTCTGATAGCTTGTACTTTTTTGTTGGTTCTATTGAATACCCAAAGGATCTCTGGACAAAATTGGACAGAACCTATGGCAAGCACAATGAGGATCATAATAGTACTTTGGAAATTGTAGCCAGCACCACAAGAGTTATTCACTCAAAAGTCTCAGCCTCTACTCTCTCTGATGAAGTTGTTCAAGATGAAGATGAAGCAGAATCTTCTACAAATTCAATTCGAATTGAAGAAAGTCTCCATGAAGTGACTCCTTCTCCTGATGCTCCAGAAGTTCATGAGATCTCTGATATCTCATCTTCTCATATTTCTGAAACAGAAGAAGACATTAGAATCTCTAATATTGAAGAAAAATACTGCTGCACTTCCATGCAAACAGTCACCGGTGATTTTCCTTTGAATTCTGTGCAAAATTTACCAGTAATTGCTTCCGAAAGTGAAGAGAAATTTGATTTTTCTTCCACTAATGTTGCTGCTGGTGTGAAAATATTTAAAAAATTGGATATTTTGGAAGAAATATCAGATTATAAGAGTGACACATTCGCTCCCCATGATCTAGATGTTCCAGCAAATTCCTGCAAGATTGCATGCACCAAAATTCAGAATTTTGAAGAAGAAGAAAACTGTGCATCCACCGTCTCGGTTGACCATAATTTTGGATCTGATATGAACCTTATTGGATATGATATGATATTATTTGTATCTGATCTGATATTTCTTGGCTCAAAATTTCAGGTTCATAAACCTTCAGTACTGCTTGTAGTTGTTCTCATCAACGGTGTGAAGAAACAAGTACCGCAAGTCTCCTTCGAAACTGCTGCTGGGGATTTGATTTCATTTCATAGTTTTGGATCTGCTGTGAACTTATTTAGATATGATTTACATTCTTATCTGATATTATTTTGTTCATCTTTTAAAATCCAAGAGCTTTCAGTCATGCTTGTAGCTGCTCTCACCAATTCCGGTGTGAAAAATCAAGTACCGCAATTCTTCTTCAAATTTGCTGATGGGGATTTGGTGTTAGTTTCCTCCTGTGAGGTTGCTGATATTTTATTTTGTGATTCATTAGATATTTCAGAATCTATATCATATTATGGAGCTCAAGCATTCACTCTCCAGAGTCCCAGGGATTCTCTACCTTTGGTCACAAACTCATCTCCTCACAGAACTAGTAAAGAGGAAGACATTCTGCATCCGCATGGACACTTGCTCCTAAGATTTGGGGCTGATTTTACCACTCATGGTTTTCTGTTCAAGGCTGCACCATATCAGTTTCTTGAGTGTTCCACACATGGTTTGAATCCTCAAGAACCTTTGCTCTCTCTTCAGATGATTTCAGTTGCTCTACATGGGTCCAGTTTCCACCGTGCAGCTGTTATATTTCTGATTCAATTGAGTGCATTGTTTTTCTTCCAAAGTGGAAGATTCCTCCAGACATATTCATTTAGTTTGGATTCAGAGGTTCACATGCACAGTCTCAGGATGCTGCTGCATAGAAGAACAAATTCTTGATTTACTGCTTAGTTTGAGGGGGGGTATTTTTCCCATGAGGTTTTCCCCGTTTCCTTGGTTATATTAAACAGTTACTTTATTGTACAGGGTGACCTATGGACTTTGTTTCCAGGGCCCTAGCATTTTATGCATCTATTTTTTCTAACTCTTCCTGAGTATAGCTTAAGGGGGGGTGTTGGAGACATTTACCTTCATACTCACTCCTTCGGTCAAATTGGCCTAGTTAAACCACTATCCTAAGTTTAATTGACATCAGTGGAGCATTAATTACCATCATCCCAGTCACTCCCACGCCTACCTACAGTCAAGGAGGCTAAATTAGCCTTCTCCTACAGTCAAGGAGGCTAACTGGAGCACTCCAGGGGTGATCTGTGTGACATTCATGCACCTAATTGCTAACTGGTGATTACTTTAAGTTCAACCAATCAGTTACAGTCAGTTAAGGTGCCTCCATTCATTAAATATATTATTTAATGATTATTTAATATTTTTTTAATGAACTGGAGTGAACAAGGCGCCTTCACCAACTTCTAATGGTCAGTTCAGCTTCAGTTAACCTCATCAGGGTTTATTGGAGTCATGCAGTACTAGCACTTGATGATTGGATTGCTATGACATGTGTTTGATCTCCTTCAGTTGAGATTCAGTCATTTATTGCACTCCAACTTCAGTTATGGTTTGGTGAGTCAATTAGGGTTTTGGTCAAGTGGTTAACTGAGTGAGATTGCATGGCAAAGAGTCAGTTAAGCTAGACTCACTCACTGAATTCGAATTGTCCCTTAGGTATTCGAATTCTTCATGGAGTTAAGCTATTGCTATGCATGGAAATTGTAATCCTTTATTGTTTATATAATATACAGAGAGGAAACCTATTTGGTATTCCAGTTATTTGCAATTCATGAGTATTTGTCAATTATTGTTTGATGATTTTGATTCCTAGTTCCTATATCATGTGCAAGAATTAATACTCACATGTTCGTGTGCCATCCCCTTTCCTATGTGTTTTCTTCGGAGTTAGCTTCAGGTTAACCAAACCTTTTCTATGGAATATGGTAAGTTTAATAGCTAATTGGGAATTTCATCCATTTATTAATGTCTCTATTTTACCACTTTTTATAGTATGCTACACACAATCATTTTTTATGAAATTCTAGACCTGAGTTTCATTTTTCTATAGATTTGAAATATGTATTTTTTTCTATTTTTATTGTGACATTACTCAACTCAAAAAACACATTGTTAGTGTTTCTTCCATAACTTTTTCATTTCTCGATCATTTAAAAAAAAAATTGTAGTTTGCACTACTAGACACCAACCTCTACATGCTTTTACAACCCATTTAAGGATCATTTCATCAAGAACTTAAAAAGTGGGACCCACACTTGATGTACTCTTTTTGAGGTTTGGTCTCTTAAATAATAATAAAATATTACAAAATTTATTTTTGGAAAATAATGTTGCACTAGTAGCAATTGTTATCTATATGTCTACCAATTTTTGTAGGTTGATTCCATCATTAGGGCACTCAAACTTAGGGACCCATAAATACATATATCTTATCATTTGTAGAAAAATTAATTGTAATTGTTAAATAATATCAAACTTGGCATAATTATGAAATTTTTCAATGGATAAAAATTATATATTATCAAATGTGATCCAATTTCCTACATTTAATCTTTTTTACCGAAAGCAATATTTATTTTGTACGTATATCAAAATATCCATGTAATTTGATGGATGCCTATTTTTTCATTTATCTATTCAATCTAACATGTCAAAATAGACCCACATTAGATTGCACCAGCCCTTTTATTCCATTTACTTGAAAATGTTCATGGATAAGGTTGAATTTAACTCTTTGCTAAGAGTTTATTGACCGAACACAATGACTTGAGTCGACAATAAGGGATAATTCCTAATGGTGAGTCCCAATTAGACTCACTCTCATTTGGAATAGAAATCCACAACTAGAATGTAAGCCCAATTGCCACTTAGAGTTTAGCAATGATGTCTCATCTATAAATATAACCCAATAAGTATTGTCATGTACCCATTTGACCTTTTGGGATAAAGGGGTATATTTTTTGGCTCTTCCTTTTAATTCTTATTGCAACATGAATACCATCTTGGCTATATATAATTCTATAGCTTCGTAAATGTACCGTACATTCTACATTATGACTTAGTTAATCTAATGATGACTAGTTAAAGCACGATTACTAGCTCTTAGCATAGTCATTCACAAGCCTAGAGCCATACAATCATTCAATGACTCTGATTTCACAACCAAATAATAAACAAGAGATTATTACAATCATTAATACATATGAAATATTATCATAGAGGCCAATCCTTTCCCAATGATAAAAACTTATAGGATTACCATGTCATTACTAACCATGGCTTGCATAGCGACATTAACACTATTCATTCACCAACCATGCTTTTACATAAGAAGAACAGGAATCATGATCGCCATTAAAATATCAAGGACTAGGCTAGTATGCATCATATATTTACATAAGAGAAACATACCTCATAAACATTAATCACATAGGAAATTAATATAGCTACATCGTCTATGATATCTTTCACTATGCCTTCATGTGCATTATGATAATTAACCACATGGAATTATTGGAAAAACATAAAACTATAATATAAACAACCACTATGAGTAATACATGTAAGTGCATATTATTTATAGATGTAATGTCCCAATTCAAAAATTCCCAACAAACTCAAAATTTTGGAAAAATTGTCTTGACTAGCTTTGACCCAAGAGGGTATCAAATTTGGTAGGGAATTATGTGGAGAGTATTAGGACTCTTAAATAGACTCTCTTATAGTTTTATGAAAGGTCATATACATCTTCAAATTGATTTGTTCATGATGGAAAAAAGGGAAAAAATACTGGCAATTTATGATGCAATTCCCCCTGGGGTGTGGCCACAGAAATGGCTCTCCAAATCCTATGGTTAAGGGAAATGACACATAAAATATCAACTTCGACTCATAAATGGTGCATATAATGGTTCAGAAAATAGAAATATTAATATATTCCTTTTACATAATTTCAATATCTCACTAAAATCATATGACATTGACCCAAATCACAATATACATCAGATATACAATCTCCATTGAAAGGTAAAATCATCACATGGAAACTAGTCACAAGAAATCTTGGAAATGTGGACATTTGCATATGTATTTATTCTAATTTTGAATTAAATATAATATTTGGGGAATATTACAGATCCATGAATCATTCACTCATGCTTGGGAATTAACTAAACTCAATGGGGTGAAACCACCATTCACACAAGTGTGCCTTCATAGAAAAACATGGAAATATGGAAGTGGAAATTGAGAGAACGGGAGGAGAGAAGGGTCAAGAGTAGAAGAATCCTCCTATATGCAATAAAAAAATCCATTAATCTCCAAATTATAGGTCTGAATGGTCTCTCCCATGTCCAACTTGGCTGAGAATATCCCTCTTTCGAAATTGGCTCACTAGCAGGGTAAGTGTGCACTCACCATGCAAAGGACAGGCTAATGCTCTCCAAATGCCAAAGGAAAATTTACATATGATCAAAATCCATTTCCATTCATAATGAAATATTTTTATAACTCTCTCAATCACCTCTAAGTTCGAATTCATTCCCATAGTCTTCCTCCACCTCATCCTTGATGTTTAGTAACCCCCATGCCACTTGGTCTTCTCCTCAACCCTTCATCTTCCACCGAATTCGAATGGTTTCCACCTAGTACCAAGTGTGCACTCTTGGAGGATATTTTTATCTATGACATGTCAGGTTGTCATAGGTCTGCAATCAGGTATGTAATCAGGTTTGACTTGTCATAGAATCTTCCATCATTGTTGTCATAAAGCACAGGGAATCTAGCTCCACCTGGAACCTAGTTTCTTCTTAGACTCTTCCTCTTCTATGGGAATTTACTCCTACTCACCCATTCAAATCCTTGGGCTTATTATATGTCATTTAATGACTATTCACCTTCTGTAAACATTCCATTACTCATAATTTTGAATTTAGGGTTAAGTCATGACATGTGTAAGGAAGCATCTAGCAACCCAAGCCCCCCATGGACCTCCAAATGTCCTTATGAAGAAATGCCAATTTATTTTATCCATATATATTATTTTTATGACCCAAATTAATTTGTAAATAATAAAATAATGTTCTATTAGGTCCCATAGCTCCCTTATTGAAATATTTAATGCCTCCTCCTCCTACGTAGGGAACTTGTAGGTGGGTGAACATTGTCAACAAGTATACCTATTGGAATGGGGACATGACAGTCCTCCCCACCCAATATTTCTTGTCCTCAAGCAATTTCAATTTTGGATGCTGCAAAAAAAAATCATCTTCCCAAGTGGCCTCCTCACTAGGCAAGTCCTTCCATTGTACCAAATATTATTTTATTGTTCTTCATCATCCAAAGGTGGTAAAATATATGAAACTGAAATTTTATTATCTACAACCTTCTTTAGACAAGAAACGTGAAACACATTATGAATTTTGCTTCCCATGGGAAGATCCAAATGATAAACTACCTCTCCAACCTTTTGAATAACTTTGTAGGGACCATAAAATATTGGTTTGATATTTTATGAACCTTTACCTTTTATGGTGATTTGTTTGTAGGGATTAAACCTCAAATACACCAAGTCATTCACTTGTAACAGTCTCTCCATTCTATGTTGGTCTCCACATTGTTTTTATTGATTCTAAGCAACCTGCAAGTTATCTCTCAAAACATTCAAAAATTATTGAATTTATTCAATCCAATACTTAGCATTTGGAGATATACTATCACCAAAAAATGTGGTCGATAAAATTGGATGCATCATAACCATAAAGTTCTTTAAAATGAGACATGTCAAGGGATTATATTGTGTGCTAGGTTTTAAACTTGTCCCCACCATTTTGAAGTGTTCTTTCCAAAATGCACTCAAAAATATGTTATCTTTGTCACTGACAATGCTCTTAGGAAGCCCATGCAATTTGAAAACTTCTTAAAAAATAGTCCAGACACTTGTGTAGCAGTGAAAGTGGTAGTAACAAAAAATAAATGATCAAATTTAGTGATTCTATCCACCCCTACAAATATGCAATTCTTACCAAATACTTTGGGAAAACTAGTGATGAAGTCCATGGAAATACTCTCCCATTTTTGTGTTGGAATTGGAAAGGGATGTAAGAGACTAGTTGGATGAGTTTGATCCACTTTATTTTGATGACATGTTGGGAATTCATTAACATAATTCAGAAAATAATCCTTCAACCCTTTCCATGCAAATATTTCCCTCAACATTCGATATGTTTTGAAGAAACCGGGGTAACCTGCTAGAGGAGAATCATGAGCTTTTTTACAAATTTCCTCCTTCAAACTTGAATTAGGGACCAAATATATTCTACATTTGTAGTATATGATTCCTTCCAATACCTTATACCTATCATCATTGTTAGTCCCATCAAAAATTTCACAAGAAAATTTATCTTTGGCATACTCTACTTCTAATGTGGCTTTCCAATGTTCTACATCCATGAGAGAAATAGAATGTCTTCTTTTTAAGGCATCACTTACCACATTAATTTTCCCCTTCACATATTCAATATAAAATTCAAATTATTGAATCTTTCTCATCCACTTTTTGTGCCTTTCATTTAAATTATTTCGAGTGAGGAAGTACCTTAAGCTGTTATGGTCAATTTTGAATACAAATTTGTTTCCCACCAAGTATTGTCTAAACTTGATCAAATCATTCATGATGGCCAGAATTTCTTTATCATATATGGATTAAATCATATAATGTGGTTGGAAATTCCTACTCTCAAAATTTATTGGGTGTTGTCCTTGTTTTAGGACTGCTCCAATGCCTTCTCCTTGTTGATGTATATGTAACTTCGGAATGTATTCTTCTATGTATCTTGTGTATTGTAACCCGATGTTTATTCCGGGATGTTTCTATTATGTATTTGAGTCAT
>LPNX010608087.1:609-49161 GCA_001517045.1 Pseudotsuga menziesii
AACAGCAACAAACCTCCTAGGTGGATGTAGTATGTTTGGATGTGGTAGTAACGAGAAACAACTACAAGTCCCATACAATTTCACGTCAGAGCGTGAATGGGAAAATAAATGGTAATGTCATCAAATGGGAGCAGGAAGTAGAAGACCTAGTGAATCAATGTGCAAATCATACAAATATGTTGGAAAAACGTTTTCCAGGAAAATATGATCTTGAATCATAACATAAAGAATAAGATGAAAACCATACTTCATAATCTAAAATGTTAATGCATTATAAATTATAATACAGTCCACATGACAGGGGTGGCAGGTGCAGGGGGATCCTTATTGATCCCAGAGGAACTCAGCAAATCAGATATTCATGGGGTCTACAAAATGCTTACAGTCAAGCAAAGGTTTACACTCTCGTTCAAACATAAGGAACCTCCTATTGGTCTTTGGGGACTACACCACTATAATTCAACATGCACAACAATTCTATCCCCAAGTACATAATATTGGTGCAAATCGTCAAAAAAATAATGATTGAAAGTCAAGGTTTCAAAGATTTCCGATTTCTCCATATTCTTTGTTCCTTAAATGCCAAAGCGGATCAATTAAACAACCTAGCCACAAGGCTGGGTGAAGACCACTTTAGGAAAAATGGGGATAATTTTATCATTCCCATCCCATAAGTCTTTAGATTGCTTATGTATGTGAATCCAGCAATGAACAGGCCATGTCTCATCGCGGTGTTAACTCCCACAAGAGGAGGATGGACTACACATTAAGAGGCGTCCTGTCCTCACACATGCTCCAGTCCATCTGCTATTTAGGCTATCAAATAATGAATTCCTCCTCCATTGCTTATGTATGTGAATCCAACAATGAACAGGCCACGTCTCATCGCAGTATTAACTCCCACAAGAGGAGGATGGACTACGCATTAAGGTGTTACCTATCCTCACACATGCTCCAGTCCATCTGCTATTCAGGCTATCAAATAATGAGTTCCTCCTTCATCAAGGCATATGAAATTTCAGTTTGGCTTCAGCTCCAGCACTGTGATCAAGGTGATGGTTAGTCCCCTTTGGGTTCTCTGGAAAAATATAGGTGTGGTGTGCATTGGGACTGTTGAAACAGGCTTCAAGCCTGTTGCTATTTGGCTCCTAGTAGATCAGCAACAAAGCTCCAATCTTGGGTTTCCTGGGTCACTGGTGTTTGGCAATCAGTATGAGTTCATAGGGTCCTGCATTTTCCTCATGGAAGCTAGCATTGCCCTATGCAGTAAGCACTCACCATCCCTTCCTGGAAACGAGAAGAAAAGGGACTTGGAAGGTATTCACCTCCACCTCCCACTCAGCTCTGTCTAAGACCTTTGGATATTTAAACTAGATCTGGTCATTAGGAATATAGAATTGGGCTTCAAATATTTGGAAATTCGGTGTCTGGTTGATCTTCGTCAAGGTCTTGGTTTATGGTATGCTGTGTTGTGGGTGTTTTCTTAATTGAGGTGAAGATTCCTAGTGAACATCCTTTGGAGATTAGGCGTTTGTCCAATCCAGCCCTCCCAGGTATCAAGCAAAATAGGGAAATTCGGGTCACTCACCACCCTCCTGGTCCTGTTTGGGATTTTTGGGAGGCATCCAAAGAATTGGAACCTCAAGCTTTTGTGGTTCGGTATACCGTCTACTCACCTGGGTTGCAAGGGGCATTGTCAACAAGATCTGTTCCATGGATAACTGTCAACCCCCAGCCTGTAAGAGGGGCATTCAAGAAATCCATAGACTTATGAGGCAACAGGAAGATCTCATCAAAGGCAACAGTACTTCAATTTTCTCTCTCACCTCCAATGCACATGAGTTGGAACATCACCAGGCTTCCCAAAATGCGATTATTATGAACATTCTGCTCCAACAGAAAAAGCAGATTCAAGCTTTCGAGGAAGAGTGTGCTAGTTTGAGATTCACAGTTTCGGAGCTCAATAAAGGTTCCTCCTCTACTGTCTCCAGTCATCCTTCAATGGGCTCCTTCCCAATGCAAAGAGAAGAGGAAACGGTCAACCAACCTTGCGATGACATAGAGGTGGACAGGAAGGAAGCAGACCCCCCAAACCAAGTTTAGGGTTTGGCAGTAAGCCATTATGTTTTTTTTCTTAAACCTTATCTAGATTGTGCTTTGCAAATGTATTTTGTGGTTAGGAGTGTTTTTCATATTTTATACCACTAGTAGGACCATCATATGGAATGTATGGACTGTGACTAAGTCACATAGGCTAAGATACTTTATCATGACAGGAGCAGACCCATTTTTGGACTGCTGCAAGCTCCTCCTTTTTTGTATTATCTAGCTCTTCAGCTTCATTGCAGCCCTCTTTAATAAAAAAATCTAAAATGATACCGTTTAAAAAAATAGAATCCAAACGAAAATTATAGTGTCAACAGAAGAAGATTGGATTTTTTTTTAAATATATATTTTAAAAACTAAAAGTCCCAAGGAATAGTTCAGTTGGTTCGACCCGCTAATACACGAAGAGGGGAAAGGGAAAATCCAAGGGATGCTGACAAGGTAACAACTTTCCAACTCTGAACGCTTAATACGCGCGGACAGGGGAAGAGAGGGAATCCACGGACGCTAGCAAAGTACCAGCTTCCTCGGACTGAAAGCTTAATAGGCCAAAGAGTGGGGAGAATTTATTTCTCTGCAAACAATATATTTAAAAAATTAGAAGACAGTGAAGCTGCTACCATCACAACAGAACAAAACTTGCAAACCAATCGGTTAATTTTTCAAGAAATGCACCAAAACATACTAATCCATCCCCGCTCCCCGGCTTATGGAGTCTCAATTAGCCTAACCAGAAGCTCTCCTCTCCGTCACTGACAGGCTAAAAGGACTCCCATGCTAACTTTAGAAGAAAAATAGATAAACAGAAAGCTCCATTGAACTCAATCGATGCTCTGGGCGACCAAATGCATTGATTGTTTAGAATAGAGGTGAGAACAGAAGAAAAGACACAGATGACAAATGCATACAAGTACATACATTTTGATGGTGCCCTTAGGCCCGAGATTTGTCTTGAGAACGTCTTGTAAGCCCTTGGTAGCATTGATATTCATGTACAATGCTGCTGATTTGTTCACAACCTCGGCATTGGGATTTAAGAGACGCAACGCCATCGTTAGTTTTTGTTTGAGAAGAGTATGGTGGAGTAGACTTCCTTTAAACTTGAATCCTTGCACTGAATGCTTGAAATTGTTGTAAACCCTGGAGAAGTATAAGCGGGAAAATTACACTTACAGGCGTAAAAACGGGATAATCCTGAGCAGAATGCCTGGAACCTGATGGAGAAGGAGAAGTCTGTGGCTTGAGATTTCCAGGACACCTTCCTTCCTTCAGCTGCCTCGTTCGGATCAATCCATCCTTATTATTCTCAAAATATAGTGCATGGGCGCAGGCAGATTGGGGCACAGCTTACTTCATTCGGGGTCAGAGCTGAACCAATTTGGTTTGGGCCAAAGCTTATTCCAGTCTGGTCAAGAGCTGAACCAGAGTGGACCGACCGGGCCAATTCGCGCATCAGAACACCAATCACAGTCTGTCTCTGAAGCAATAATCAGTACAGATCGGGTGAATGGTAAACTAATCTCGATTTCGCACCAAAAAAAACAAACATAACCGCGCGTGCTGAACAAAATTCACAAAAAACTCAAACATAACCCGCGCGCTTAAACTGGCCGTCGCTGTATCGATGCCTTGACCGTTTTATAAGTCAACAAAAGATGGTGCCGTCGCTATAGCGACGGTCTGGCGTGGATACAGCGACGAAAGTCGGGGCTTCTTAAAAAAATTGTAAAAATGCATCATTTACCCTTGATTTTTCCACGAAAGTAAAACTAACGTGGAAACTAACGTGGCAAAATTGATCACATGTACTAGTGACCGCATAAATCAGAGTGGATGATTTCCAAGATTCCTTTTGCCTTGCTCTTGCTTCTTGGAAATGTCTTCTTTGTGTTCTTTCCTTTCGCACATCCTTTGCAAACACCTTCATGCTTTTCCTGTATTTCTAGAAGACCTTCAACAACTTTTCTTGCAAGTGGTAGTGCTCTATAGTGCACATGTGCAATCCTTCTATGCCAAAGTTCATTTGGCTCTATTGAGTCATGGACCAAGGCTTGTTCTGGTTGGCCCTTTAGCTTGTATAATCCACCCTATTTCTCTCCAATCACAACTGCATCAGCTATAGTCTTTCCCTTTAGCCACATAAGAAATTGGCCATCTACAAATGCAACCCTCATGCCTTTTGCATCGAATGCAGATATGGATAGAAGATTCTTCTTTAGTCCTGGGACAAACAAGACATCCTTCATTTTCATAGACTTTTCAGAGTCTAACTTGTAGGAGGATTCACCCCTACCTTTTATTGGATATTGGTAGTCATCCCCAAGTTTCACCTTGTGGGGTGACTCATGTTCTGATAATTTCATAAATGATTATTTGAATCCTGTCATATTCTTGGAAGCTCCACTATCGATAATACAATCCTTTCTCCCATGTGTGATATTTCCTATGAGGGAAGAAATCAGAAAATATTCTTCATCACTTGAAGAATCATCACATTCTTGTTTGATTCTATTTCTAGAAGGTTCATCATCCTCTGCAGTGTGAGCATGATGTCTTCTTTTGTTGTCCTTCTTCTTGTGAGAACTATTCTTATTCTTGGGACAATCTCTTGCAAAGTGTCCTCTTTCATCACATGTAAAGCATCTGTATTTAGATTTTCTATAGTTATGTTTTTGGTTAAAATGCTTACCTTTGGGATGATGATAGCCCCTCTTAGTTTTCTTGGAGTGTACTGTGAGATCTTGATCTTCACTTCCCATCTTTTCTTCTTGGGCTACTATCCGAGCTTCTTCTTGTGAGCATTCCTCCCACAATCTACTGAAGGTGACTAGATTTCTTCTAGCACAAATTCCTTGAATGAAAGAGTCCCATGACTCTAGGGAGACCATTTAAGGTGGTTATCACAATTTTTGCATTCTCCACTTCTTCATCCACTCCTTCAAGTTGTTCTTTGATTTTGGATGCCCTTGTAAAGTATGACTGTATGGTCTCCACATTCTGGATCTTCACATTCTTCAACTGGTTCCTTGAAGTCATCTTCCAGTTTATGTTCTTCCCTTCAAATAGCTTGGTTAGGGCATCAAACATTACTTTAGGTGTCTTTAAAGAGGACACCTATGGTATGAGGTGATCCTTGATTAAATCAGCAATAATCCTCTTAGCCATGACCAATTTGTTTTTGTGTAAGGCCTTAGCCTCATCTCCCTCTGAAAATGGAACATTTTCACTGATGTAAGAGTCCAACTCATTTTCTTCCAAGACTAGGGAGATCCTATACTTCCAGGCTTGGAAGTTATCCACTCCCTCAAGATTTTCATCAAGCTTGGTGTGATGAGACATTTTTACTGAGAAACTCAAATAGAAATACAAAATATTTAGATCTTACCAATTTGAGAAGTTGAAAACTGGATCTGGAGCTGATCTTTCGTAGTGCTCGTTTTTTGGTTCCAGGGAAAATTAGGGTTTAACTTTCCCATATTTCTACTAAACCAAAAACCTTGATGTTTTTCTCTAAACTTCTATTTTGAGGAGGAGAGCAATCCTATCCTGGGCTCACTCAAAAATTCCTCTTCAGTGAAAAGCCCTAATTTCCCGATGTAGTGGTAGGTCAAAAACTAAAAGTGCTCAGAATCAAATTCTTCTTCGACAGAAAGATGCGCCCTTCAAATGAGAGTCACCCTAGCCTCCTTTTTCTGATGGACTTGGAGAGAGACCCAAAAAGTAAGAAGCCATAGCTTCTATAGCTGCACAGTGTCTTCTTCTTAGGTTAGCTCTGATACCATGTTATATTTTTATCAATTTAGACAGTATTATCTTATGATATTATCTGGGAGAATAACATGCACAACAATCAATCACAAGAGACAATAGACACAAAGATTTTCCTCAGGGAAACCATAAAGGAGAAAACCCCACAACTTCCTCAGAGATAGAATAAGCACCAATGGCAGCAGTAAATCCCAAAGACAGTAAAATGATCTCTGAAAACTGTTCTCTCTCTTATCACAACTCCTTCTCTCTCACTCATGCGCTACAAATGAGTGTGAGTGACTGTGTGATAAATAGAGATGATAACTCTCTATTTATAATAGTTTTCAACTTAACAATAACTTACCAGGGCCGACTTCTCTAGGAGAGTATAATAACCCTAGTGCCCCAAAAATTGTTAGAATAATCAACCCATACTTTACCCACTTAGACATTAATTCATTTATTTTTGTCTTATTTTCCTAGTTCATGTGTCCCACCTTGTGCAAGTTGCTATTTGCCTATCCATAGAGGTAAAACTTGCCATATTTGACTCATGTAGTGCTTGGGAAAGCCTTAGGAATCAAATTTGCTTTATTCCTGGTCTCCTAGGCACCTATCTGCTTTTTTTGCTTTATTGCCTGCTTTTTCAGTGTTTTAAGGCACATAGGAAAGCTAGACTAGGTGAGGTGAACTCGTTTTTTGTCCTCTTCATCCTCCACTCTTTTCTCCATGCAAAAGCATGTATGAGCTGCCATTTCATCACTCTTTAGCCTTCCCATCTACCCTTTCCAATTCGTGAGCTCCATGACATATTTGGGATCATCTTTTTACACCTATGGGGGATTTGCTTATTTTTGGTAAGCCTGCTTTATGCTAGATTTGGATGCTTCCTCATGCATTTGATTTCTTGATGTATTCTATTTATTCAGGAGCCTATGTTATTACAGGTTTGGCTATTGTACACTTACATAATATAGTTTAGTGTTACAGCTCCATTTTCAGTCTCTTTTGTGAGCAATTTTGCATGATCAATTGTTAATTGTTGTGAGTAAAATTAATCTATTGCTGGCCTTAATTTCCACATGCTATTAGAGCCATTGTAGTTTGTTTCTCTCCTTCAAAAATTGTTTTGCAGGTTCGACATCAAGACTAGGAGCCTTCTACTGACAGCCGAGACAGATTTTCTAGAGCTATGGATCAATCACATAAAACTATCTTGACTCCTTTCAATTTATTTGAATGGAAAGCAGAGATGGAGATACTATTGAGAGTGAAAGGCCTCTACAGGGTGACTATGGAAACAGAAGCAGATCCCAATGCAGCTGCAGGGAAGATAAAATGGCACAATAGGAGGGATGAGGCTTATGGCCTCCTGTGCCTGAGTATTTCCAGAGACCTCCTTTTCCATATCGATGGATTGACATCACTGAATGAAGTATGGGAGAATATTGCTGATATTTTTGGAAAGACAGATGAGATGAGGGGACATCAAATCGAGAATGAGCTAATTTCTCTGAGTCCAACAAGCTTTGAATCCCTGCAGCTATATTTCTCCAAGTTCAAAGCACTAGTTTTGCAGCTGAAACAGTGTGGTATTGAAAATAAAGATGATCAGATCGTACTGGCCATCCTCTCGAAGCTGGGCCTTGATTATTCAGTGTTTGTTTTGACCTTCTATGCCACAAAACTGACAGCTCGAACCTGGAAGATTCCTAGCCTTGCAGATTTCATGGAATCTCTCACACAAGAACAGGACAAGTTGGTGATGATGGGCACCATCAAACCATCCAAAGATCAATCTTTGATTGCTGGAGATTAAAGGGTGGATTCAAAAAGCAAAAAGAAAGCTAAAAAGCCACCTGAGAAAAAGAGAGACAAGAAACAGTCTCCAGAGGATCAACAAGGTCCCAAGAAGAATAACCAGAAGAAGAAGAACAAAGGTGAAATGAACAAGTGCGCATACTACAATAAGGGCAATCACACTGAAAGCTCTTGTATGAAAAATAAGATAGACATGCTGACCAATCTCCTGGAGAAGAATGGAATCTCCCTTCCAGAAAGCTCAAAGAAGAGAGAAGGAGGATCAAGTTCCGATGAAAGAGAGAGAGTTCATGCTCTAGTTGCTGGCACATCAAGCTCACCCAGTTTTATCATAGATTCTGGATCTTCAAGACACATGGTTTCAACTAAGGAGGCCTTCTCCTCACTGGATATGTCGAAAGGACCATCTATTGTACTCGGAGATGACTCTCTCACTGAAAGTAAAGGCAAAGGAAGGATAGATCTTGATCATGGTCAGTTCAGCAATGTGCTATATGTCCTTGGTCTCGCCTCCAACCTCCTGTCAGTGTACCAGATGACCCACACTGGGTCTCCTAAGAAGATCATATTCTCCCCCTATGAAGTTGAGATCACAGAGATTTCAACTGGTAGAGTCACTGCAAAAGGAGTTGCGAATCATGCTCAAAAGGTATACATGTTCTCACACTTCCTACCTTACTCAAACCCCTCTGCTCTTCTCATTCATGCTAATGAAGCCAACAAGCTGTGACATGAGAGATTTGGCCACCTTAACTACAAATATCTTTCTGATCTTAGTGAAAAAGAGATGGTCATAGGGCTGCCCAAGATAAAATTTTCCAAAGGAGTCTGCTAAGGCTGTATCCTAGGAAAACACCCAGAGCACAAATTTGAGAGAGCTAGTCATGAGAGAACCTCTGCACCCCTCGAGATGATCCACAGTGATGTTGCTGGTCCATTCCCTCATATGTCTATGAGTCAGGCCAAGTATGCATTAACTTTCATTGATGACTTTTCCAGGTATTGTTGGGTTCACTTTCTGAAACACAAGTCTGAAGTTTTTGGCCTATTCAAAGTCTTTAAGGCTTTGGTTGAAAACCAGTATGGAAGGAAACTCAAGGACCTTAGATCTGAAAATGGTGGTGAGTATGTCAAGTTTGAGTTTATTAACTATTGTGAAGATGCAGGTATTCAGATGCAGCATTCTATCCCTTACACACCACAGCAAAATGGTGTTGCTGAGAGGAAGAACAGATCACTGAAGGAGATGGCAACATGCATGATGGAGGCCAAAAATTTGCCACCAAAGTACTGGGCCAAAGCTATCAACTGTGCAGCCTATATCCAGAATAGGGTGCCTCACAAACAGCTTGATGTTATGACTCCATTCGAAGCATGGAGTGGGCACAAGCCAGATGTGACCCATTTCAGGATTTTTGGCTCAAAGGCATGGGCTAGAATCCTAACAGAGAAGAGGAAGGCTTTGCAGCACCAAAGCCAAGAGTGTATTTTTGTTGGATACTCTGAAGATTCAAAAGGGTACAAGTTGATAAATTTGAGCACAAATAAATCCTTCATTGAAAGGTGTGTTCAGTTTGAAGAAGAACCCCTTGCAGAAGTGGAAGTTGGTGAAGCCTCTTCACCACCTAAACCTCAAGAAGTAAGTAAAGAGTTTGTTGAACATGCTGATTCTGATTTTTCTGATGGATATGAGTTTATTGCATACCCTAACAGCCCCACAAGGCCAAAATGGGCAGCCAAGACACTACATGTAGCAGGTGAGCTAGCTGGGGATCCCAATGACCCAAGGAGGACTAGATCTCAATTCGAGAGTGGTCTGTGCATGAAGGATCCTATGTTTGCTGAAAAATTCTATTTGATGGTGGATTCTGATCCTCAAACATATGAATAAGCAGTAGGAGATCCAATATGGCAAACAGCCATGAAGGAGGAGTTCAGCTCACTCCAGAAGAGCAACACATGGGAGCTAGTGGATCTTCCCCCAGGGAGAAAACTAGTACAGTGTAAGTGGGTTTATAAGACAAAATTTGCTGCTGATGGTTCACCACTGAAGTACAAGGCTATATTGGTATCCAAGGTCTACTCATAGGTTCATGGCATAGATTACAATGAGACCTTTGCCCCAGTGGCAAAAATGGACTCCATCAGGCTAGCTCTAGCCATTGCAGCCTCAAGGCAATGGGAGGTACATCACATGGATGTAAAATGTGCCTTTCTGAATGAATATCTCACTCAGGAGATATATATGCATTAGCCTCAAGTTTTTGCTACTAACCCTTCTCTTCTGTGCAGGTTGAGAAAGTCATTGTATGGGCTAAAGCAAGCCCCCAGGGCTTGGTATGCCAAGATTGATAGCTTCTTGCTATCACTGAATTTTGTTTGGTGAAAATCAGACCCAAATGTCCATTTGAAGTTATTTAATGGTTCATTAATGATCATTGTGTTATATGTTGATGACCTCCTCATTACAGGAAGCTCACAGGCTGAGATTGCTTCCTTAAAAGGAGCTATGAACCAAGCCTTCTCCATGACAGATTTGGGGCTCTTAAGTCAATTTTTGGGGCTTGAGATCTCTCAAACCAAAGCTGGAATCAAGGTGCACCAGTCCAAATATGCCTTGGACTTTCTGAACAAATTCAAAATGAAGGATTGCAAAGCAAGCAAAACTCCTTTCCTTTCAGGAGTAAAGCTGGAAGAAGCTGATTCTTCACCGATGGTAAACAATACACTGTATAGGAAATTGATTGGCTGTTTGTTGTATTTGACACATAATCGACCTGATATTTGTTATGTAGTAAGTGTGGCTTCTATATTCATGGATAAACCTCAAGAGATCCATTGGAAAGCAGCCAAAAGGATCCTAAACTTTGTTCAGGGAACAAGGACACATGGGATCTTCTATAAGGCAAAATTTGGTCTTGAGTTGATTGGATTTATTGACAGTGATGGGGCAGGTGATAGCACAGATAGAAAGTCCACTTCAGGATATGTGTTCATGCTTGCAGAAGGGCCAATCATCTGGTCAAGCAAGAAACAGAGTGCCATTGCACTCTCATCTACAGAAGCAGAGTACAGAGGAGTTGTTAATGCAGCAACTCAATGTTTATGGTTGCAAGGTTTACTTGGAGAGTGTGGTTTCAAACCTGAGTACTAAACTACCATCTACTGTGATAAGCAGAGTACCATTCGAATCTGCAAGGATCCAGTTCAGAAGCAGAGAACCAGACACATTGAGATCCATATGCACTACATCAAAGAACTTGTGCATGATGGCACCATTCACCTACTCTTCTGTTCATCTTCAGAACAAGTAGCTGATATCTTCACCAAAGCATTTTGTGAGAAGACCTTCAGCAATCTCAAATCACTGCTGGGGATTGCTGATCATGCTGTGAAAGCATGAGTGAAGACACGATTATACAATTTTGTTTACAGTCCATGTTTAAGGGAGGATTTTCCCAAGTTGGTTTTGCCTCTTTCCTTGTTTATTTGGACATGCAGTATGTAAAGGGTGACTAAGCCTTGTTGCTAGGCCCTATATTTTTGATATATTACTCATAAAGTCAGGCTTAAGGGGGTGTTTTAGAATAATCAACCCATAGTATTTACCCACTTAGACATTAATTCCATTATTTTTGTCTTATTTGCCTAGTTCATGTGTCCCACCTTGTGCAAGTTGCTATTTGCCTATCCATAGAGGTCAAACTTGCCATATTTGACTCATGTAGCACTTGGGAAAGCCTTAGGAATCAAATATGCTTTATTCCTGGCCTCCTAGGCGCCTATTTGCTTTTTCTGCTTTATTGCCTGCTTTTTCAGTGTTTTAAGGCACATAGGAAAGCTAGACTAGGTGAGGTGAACTAGTTTTTTGTCCTCTTCATCCTCCACTCTTTTCTCCATGAAAAAGCATGTATGAGCTGCCATTTCATAACTCTTTAGCTTTCCCATGCACCCTTTCCAATTCGTGAGCTCCACAACATATTTGGGATCAGCTTTTTACACCTATGGGGGATTTGCTTATTTTTGGTAAGCCTGCTTTATGCTAGATTTGGATGCTTCCTCATGCATTCGATTTCCTGATGTATTCTATTTATTCAGAAGCCTATGTTATTATAGTGTTGGCTATTGTACACTTACATAATACAATTTAGTGTTACGGCTCCATTTTTAGTCTCTTTTGTGAGCAATTTTGCATGATCAATTGTTAATTGTTGTGAGTAAAATTAATCTATTGCTGGCCTTAATTTCCACAAAAATGTGGGGACTTTGGCCCCTGATCAACTAGGAGGTTTAACATCTATGAATTTACATGACTTGTTTACGTGATTGATTCTCTTGATAGGAACATCGGGGACTAATCAAATACAATATATGAAATACATAAGTGCATACATTCTGAAGTTACAAATACATCAACATAGTTGTATACAAGACTTGTATGAGGGGATTTATATGGTGTTCAATATTGTTAGGGAAGCAATTTTTATGTTGTATATGGTCTCTATATGTGACATCCTGACATGAGCCATTAATTGACCTTTCAGATGTCAAAATTAAGCTAGTTATGGAATTTCCCCATAAGCAATTTCACCGAAAGTTATCAAACGAATGTGAAACTCTATAACCCATTTGCATAACTAATAACCATGTGTAATTTAATTCAGTGCATTCTTATATTAGTCTCCATACTTTAATTACAAATTTGGGAGGTTCATACATGAGTTGGGAAGTCGAGTTGGCCTAAACCCTAGGGGGGACTTCATCACAATTTCTTAGTAATTTTGGCCTTTTTGTCATCATCCCCAAGTAATGTTGTAGAGGTATAAATTTAGATAGAAAGTGTCCATAAACCACCTTGGTATGTTTTAACACTCACCATACCATTTCCTTTCAAATTTGATACCATTTGGTGAAAGTTGGAACCCTTTAGAGTCATGACTAGTTAAGCTCAAATTTTGCCCAATTTGTAATTTTCTCCAAAATCCAATGTAGGGACATTACAAATTGATTGTATAATTTTCATAGGTTGGGGATTGTGAGTAATAATTCACTTTTTTATTGAATATTCTAAGAAGGACTCTTTAATGGCATTGGTAGTCAAATTGGTGATCTTGGTAAGTGAGAAAACATTTCTATACAGTGCATCGAGAAGCTTTGATAGCATGTATCATCACCATTGTGAAAAAAACCACACTAAAGTTGTTTTAAGTTGTTTGAGAATTTTTCATAGAATAGAGGAAAGAAAAATACAGAATAGTTATAATTTCATCCTGAAGTTACTTCCATTCACAGAGGATAATAAGAAATTAATAAATGATGATTGTTAAATTCTAGTAATGACAATTACAATCCAAAATTTTTGAAGGTGTTTTAAAATAAATAAATATACAAAACCTAAGGGATAAAAAAAAAACATGATTTATTAATTTAGGATAATAAGAAATTAATAAATGATGATTGTTAAATTCTAGTAATGGCAATTACAATCCAAAATTTTTTAAGGTGTTTAAAAATAATTAAATATACAAAACCTAAAGGATAAAAAATAGAATATAAAATCCTCTAAAACCATGCTTAGAAGGATTCAAATACCATTACAAGACTATTAAAACAAGCCATCCCATAATACAAAGTAAAAACAATGGCTAAAAACAATATGAAAATTTTATGTAAAAGGAAATCAAGGAAATAACCTTATTTGAAGTTATATCATGTTGATAACTTGTTGCTAGTGATTGACTAATTTGCTAGTAAAGTCCTATTAGAATAATAATTATGTTTTCTTAAACTAGAAAATCAATATAGACTCATCCTATATGTATGTGTTGGATTTGAATTTCCATTTAATGTAACATGGGTGAAAACATCTCATTATTTGCATTTCCAAATTTTCATTTTGTTTTCTCTATATTAGTTAATTATTGATTTTATGTTAAGTGACATGTTAAGTATAAAATTTTAAAATTATTAAATAATGTAATGATGATTTTGATACTTTAACATAGGGTTATTTAGGGTTTTTCAATTTTGTGTTCATGACTTGTATTTTTGAGACGATAAAAAATTGTCAAAACCATTTATTTTATATATTTATTTATTGTAAAACACATTAAAGTCATTGTAATGATTTGAATTTTCAAGAATAAACATATTAAATTGATGGTAATGATTTGAAGTTTTAACTTTTTTATTTTCTAAGTAATATTTTATTGATAAAATTCTATAAGTATATTTAATAATTTATATTTTATTAATAAAATTTTATAAACGTATTTATTAATATTATGCTAATTTTAACATAGTGATTATTATTATTAAAATAAAGTTAATTTTAACTTAAAATAAACTTGAGAAGAAAGAAGAAAAAATCTTAATAAATAATTAATTATATATATATTTTAAAGTGCCTACCCAATATTTATAAAATTTTACAGTGGGTTTCTTTGATGGAGCAACATTGATTTGTTCTTGTGGAGCTGATATTGTTATTATGATTGAAATGTGCTTGTGGGGTTGGTATTGTTATTATGATTGAACTTTGCTTGTGGAGTTGATATTTTTATTATGATTGACAAAGACAGAACTATTAAAGGATGCTTAAAGGCAGGAATGGTCACAAATACTCGTGCGGAACTAATTGGTATGTGGAGTATTCTTTTTTGTGCCAAATTTTGGGGTATAAAACATTTACAAGTTTTAGGAGACTCCCAAGTTATCATTAATTGGGCTCTATTAATTGGTCTCTGGGAAAGGCTCAATTGAAATCTCTGGAACTTAATCACTGGATGGACAATTTCAAAAACCTGATGAATGAGTACATGTAGTCCTCCTTTAACCATGTTTATAGAGAACTAAACAAGGAAGCAGATGCTCTTTCAAAACTCGCCCTGGATGCTATGGATGGAAAAATCAGTTTTCTTTTTATTTTGTAGGATCTGTTTTAAGAACAAGTCATTTGGTGCTCTCTGTTCTTTCCGATGATGTATGCAAAGTATATGTTGGTGTTTTGTAGATATATTTGAATGCAGTCGATAGTGTTGGATTGACAATACTTATTAGGCTTTCTCTAGTGAAGTTTTTAGCTATGTAGACTTACCACTAGATCTCTGGTTTATATGTAAATTCACCACAACTTTCTATAATATAAATTTGTTCTTTATTACTGAAAAAATATTTTTAAAATTTAATAATGATGATTAAAATATAAAAATGTTAAAATTATTTTACAATAAATAAACATATAAAAACAAAAAACTAGGAAATATAATAATAAATAATAAATATCTCAAAAAATCTAAATACCTTTTTCAAACAAACCCATACTAAAAAAAATAAGTGTAACACCTCGGTTTTGAGCCCATATGGATTAAATGTATATGATGTATATATTGTAATTAATCATGGTGTGGAGCTAAAGGAAAAATCCCCACCATCAATTTAGTGTTTCATGTTTCGGAAATTAAAATCGATGTCGATGGTATTTTGTGCTAGCTAGGCACATTATAATTTGGACATCATGTAAATATGAATTTTAAATTAAAATACCCACAACGAGCTATGTCAATGCAACAAATAATAATATGGGGGCATTTTTTGCTAAGGATAAGGGGTTGGGGGGGGGGGGGGATGTTTAACCTTTGGGGCCATTGGGGAAAAGCGGTGTGTCAAGAGGAGAACCCACCAAAACTACCCACCTACCTTTCCTTGTCTTATTCACCAACCAATTAAATTCACCAGGAATTAGTTAGGGAAGTTATTGCCATGGGGGGTGCGTATGCATGGGAAGCCTTCAGTCCTTGACCACACACATGCCCAAAGAGGGGGGTTGCATTCAGTTCCCTCATGTGGAGTATAGAACTCAAACATACACTCACACAACAGATTTTGGTTTTCCTCATGCAGGCAGGAAGTTGGTCGCAGGATGGAAATCGTTTTGGGTAATGCACAACAGATTGGGAAGGAGACCACAATCTCTTGGGTGTGTTGAGTCCGTTTTGGCCACGATAGGGACAAAACATCCATGGGAATCAAATTTCTACTAGGGGGTTTTTTACACTCATCTAGGCCATTCGCTTTGCTCTTAAGACTTTTTTTTCCCAACCCAACGTTGTGTATTTTGCTGTGTATGCCTCTGTTGTTTGATTTGGACTATTCCTGGAGTGGAAATGGGGTCTGGCCCAGCTTGATAAATGTAGTGGAAGGAGGAACCTCAAAAACAGAGCTATAGGACTTGATTTCTTCTTTGCACACCCTGAATAGCACTAGAAGGGAGGAAATAGGCTCAGGGACTGTGTAGCAGAGAAGGGGACGCTTCCTTGTGTTATGTGTGTAAATGATTTATAAGTCAGGATAGATATGGTGCAGGTGTCCATGGCTCTTTAGTCGATCACACTAGCTTAGCAGTCAACCTTTCTAGCTCCTTAATAACTTGACAAACCCAACTGCGTTGGCTTGGCTGAGTTTTGTGTATCCTTGGCTATGTGTGAGCCTGCTAGTGTTCTCTTATTCCTTGTGGGAATCATGCCCAGCTCAGGGGTGCTAGTGCTGCTGAGAGATTGATGAGCGCATTGGCCTATGGTTGGGTGGAATGTTGCAGCGATGTAGTTGGTTGCGGGGAAAGCTTATTCCAAGATAAGTATCTCTTGTGTTAATCTCTGTATTTGTATTTGCTTAATGAAATGTGATGAACTTGTTGAATGTATTGCATGAATGGATTTTGCTTCTGTTGTATGTTAAATATTTATGAATCTATGTATGTTTAGTTCAATGCATTATATATTACGTTCATGGGGCTTGATTTCCTAGATTCAGAGCTGTTAGTTGCACCCTCTCCGCTGAGTAGAGGGGTGGGGATGTGAAAGATTGGTATTAGAGCTCAAGGTTGCATCTTTGGGCCTCCATGGACGCTGAAGGATCAACTTATGTGTCTAGTTGGTGCAAAAAAATTCCAAAATTTTCCTAAGTGATTGAGCATTCTTCCCTGTTAGTTGAGAAAGATGAAGTGATCCAACCATAGTGAATGGTTTTCCAAAGATGAGCTACAACGACGGTGGAAAAAGGAAGAAGCGGGTCGATTTAGCGCGTGCAAGTTGATCTTCTCACTGACGAGCTGAAGAGCCACTATGCAGCAAATGGAAGTTGAGGAGAAAGCTAACAACAATGGTTAGGTTAAATGGAAGCAGAGTCGATACAATGGCTTAGCTTGCCAAAAGGCAGACACAACGGTGGATGAAGAACCCTGAAGGACCGTAGATGACTGTGGATGAGAAAAGATGAAGGGCTCACCGAAGCAGAGCTGAAGTGTTGACAAGGCTCATTGGAAGGGAACTGACGTGGAGGAAAGAAGAAGAAGAAGAAAAGGCGACAAATTTTTTTGAAGTATGGGAATCAGATGGAAGTCAAAAAAATTTCTGACATAGCGGGTGGAAAATCAGAAGTGATTCGATATGTCGGCTTAGGTTGTTGGAGTGGAGCCGACATGGTGGTAGGTTGGTGAGTTTATGCATCAGGATGAACGTGTAATTCTTTCTACGACGGTGGTAGTTTGGGTAAGTTGCTAGCTTATGGATTTTTTTGTTTGATCCACAATGGCGGATGGAAGTTCGCGTTTGTGCCGATTAGCATCGGCTTGGTCGAGCCAACGAATGATGGATGAAATATAATGATGTCACCGCAGCAGCGGCTGAGAAGCCAAAATTCAATCCATAGTGGTGGCTGGGGTTGGACCGTGTTTTAGCCATAGTAGCGACAGAGAGAAGAAATTTGGGCTAATTCGGCGGGTAAATTTCTAGGTTTTCGCTGACACAGTGGGTGAGGCTACTTGGAATTTTTTCAACACGTGTCGGCTGAGACGAGATGATGCCAAAATGTTTTCTAAGTTTTGGGAAAAATTAGAAGAAATCCTGAAATTTTTTCAGCGTGACGATGGTATAATTTCTCTATAGCCCTAAACAAAGCTTTAGCTTCTACCCATTTGGTGACATAATCCGTGCAAACTAGGATATAATTTGTTTTACGAGACATGGGAGAAATTGGTCCTACAAAATCAAGAGCCCATTTCTCAAAAGGTTCAATCATAACTTGAGGTTTTAAAGGCATCTGATCAGATGACATAGGTTTGCACATTATTTGGCAACTATCACATCCTTTAATACTTGGCAACATCGTTGAAAATGCTAGGCCAATAGTAACTAGAGTGAAGTACTTTGTATGTTGTCTGCTTATCAGAAAAATGTTCTCCACATGGTCTATCATGGAATGCTTGGAGTATTTTTGTCATTTCATCCTCCCGCACACATCATTGAATAATAAGAACTAGACCAATGCAGAAGAGGTCATTATCAACCCAAGAATAATTAGAAATCTGAACTACAATATGACATTTTTCGTGTAGGGAAAAATGGTTTGGTAATTTTCTAGTTTCTAAATAATTTGCAATGTTTGCAAACCAACGGGTTTGAATAGACACAAAAAACAGATGTTCATCTAGGAAAGCATAGTCAACAGGCTTAGCACCATCATCATATTGAATACGAGAAAGGAAATATGCTACTAGATTTTCTTTACCAGGTCGGTCAATGACAGTGATGTTAAACTCTTGTAATAGAAGAAGCCATCGGGTTAGTCTACCATTAGCAATTGGTTTATTCATTAAAAATCTAATGGCAGAGTGATCAGTATGGACAAGAAATTCGTATCCTGTAATATAATGGTGAAACTTATTAATAGAATAAACTATTGCCAAAAGTTCTTTTTCAGTAACAATGTAATTTACTTCAGCAGGAGTCAAATTCTTACTAATAAAATAAATGGCATAAGGTGCTTGTCCTTATTTTTTTCCTAGGACTCCTCCTATGTCCGTGTCAGAGGAATTGATGGATATATGAAAAGGAAGGGATCAATTGGGACCCCGGAGTATTGGTTCCATTGATATCTTAGCTTTTAAAATTTCAAAAGCACTTTGACAAGATTCTATCCACTAGAATTCTACATCCTTTGTAGGCAATTTAAACATTGGTGCAGTTATTTTAGTAAAATTTTCAATAAAGTGGCGGTAATAGCCTCCATGACCAAGAAAATTTCTTACCTCTTTTTGGGTTTTTGGGTAGGGAAGACCAACAATTAATTCAATATTAGAAAGATCTACCTTAATTCCTTGAGAGGAAATATGATGTCCTAAAACTATACCTTATGTCAGTAACATTTTACATTTTTCATTACTAAGGTATAAATTCATTTCTTGACATCAGATCAAGACCTTCTCGAGGTTGTTAAGATATTTTTGAAAAGTATTAACATAGGCTATAAAATCATCCATATACCTCCACACAGTCATGTCTAAGATCAGAAAATATTCCTAAGACTTCTCGCTGAAAAGTGGCAGGTGCATTACATAAGCCAAATGGAAAAACTCTATAAGCCTATGTTCCCCAAGGGCATGTAAAAGTGGTCTTATCTTGGTCTTTAGGTGCTATTAGAATATGGTTTTAACCACTATATCCATAAAGAAAGGAGAAATATTGTTTACCTGACATGGTGTCTAACACTTGATCAATAAAAGGTAAAGGAAAGTAGTCTTTAAGTGTGGCTTTGTTTAGTTCTCTAAAGTCAACACAAATGTGCCATTTCCCTATGACTTTGTTTAGAAATACCACTAGAGGAGACAACCATTTACTATAAAAAATAGGATAGATGGAACCAACATTGAGGAGTTTTTGTAATTCTTCTTTTACTATAACCTTTAGAGAAGGATTCATCCTCCTCTGAGGCTTCCTTACAGGTTAAATGTTTGGATCCATATAAATATGGTGAATACAAGTGTCAAGGTGTATACCCTTCATATCAGTGTATTCCCATGCAAATGCTATATATATATTTTTTTAAGAACCTCAAGCAGTTGTGCTTGTTGGTTTTCACTTAACCCTACGTTTATATGTAGAAATTTTTTGGGTCCAACTTCACAAGGTATGGTATAGGGTTTTGTGTGCTCTTTAGCTGTGAAGACACAAGGTGTTTCTATTAATTTGTCACAGTGGTCTAGGAATTGGAAACAAAGTCTCACAAAGAATACAGACAAATATGCATAAAATTGGCAAAATGGTTCTACAATAGAATGTTGCAGCTCTATATAATCAATGAATAATGAATAATACAATACAATGATCATGAAAGGTGCGTGAATGCCAAGACAATTTGAATTCTCAAGGAGGTCATTCGAATTGAATGAGTGGCTATAGTTTAACTGACTATAAGCCACAGTAAACACACTAGTTAACCGACTGATCAAGTCCTGTTGGCTCAACTGAGTCCTAACTGAAGTTGGAGTGCAATGAATGACTAAGTCTAACTGAAAGTAGCTCAGACACATGTCACTGCATTCCAACCAACAAGTGGTAGTGCATCATTAACTCCAATGAACCCCGATGAGGTTAACTGAAGTCAAACTAGCCATCAGAGGTGGTTGGAGGTGCCCCTGTTGACTCTAGTTCATTAAATATTAATAAAATAATCAATATAATGAATGGAGGAACATTCACTACTCAGCTTAACTAATTGTAACCATCAGTTAGAAATTAGGTGCATTTATGACACTCAGATCACTCCCGGAGTGCTCCAGTTATCCTCCCCAAATGAAGGAGAAGGCTTAGTTGGCCCCCTTGACTAAAGGTAGGCATGGGTGTGCTCATGTTGATGTCATACAGTGCTCCTCTGATGCTAGTTAAGTCAATAAAACTTAGGATAGTGGTTTAACAAGTCCAAATTGACCAAATTAAGTGTGCATGGTGGGTAAATGTCTCTAATAGTTTCTGTAAACATTGAGAGAGCCATATTTTCTTGGAACTCATCTCCAAAAATTTGATCAAACTGAGCAAAAGACTGAGGAAGATCTATACACATTGTCGAAGAAACAAACTGGTTTAATACATTCTCAGTGGTCTGCTCCTAAAGTGTCCAAGAGAAATCACAAGGGAGGGAGAGGTCATCAAAGTCCTCGTCCCCGAAAGAACAATTTAAACACAATGAATTTTTAGTTATTGGTTGTGCTGGGGGGTATAAAATAAGTCTTTGTGTATACAACCCATTAGAAATAGTCATGTCTCCATCCCTACATCCTATAAAAGCATTTGCAGTAGCTAACCATGGTCTTCCCAAGATAATAGGATTCCCTTTTGAAGGATCCTTTGATTCTATGACCATAAAGTCGACAAGGTATTCCATGAGGCTACTCATACAATAACGTCATCCAGGACTCCAACAGGTTTTACCGTAGTATGGTCTGCTAGTTCTAGGATGGAAGGGGTAGGTCGGAGAAATTGTCCTAACTATAAAACTTCTAAGACTACGGTGGTCATCATGTTGATAGTAGATCCTAAATAGATTAATGTATTTTCTATGGTGGTATTGTTTACAATTATAGTCACTACTGGGGCTCTTGGGTTTGTATATTTTGCAATCCGAGACTGATCTGTCATTCATTCAGACATTTCTGCTATAACATGAATTGTGAGGGGGTCCTTTTGTTTCTTCCCTGGGTGTTTAATACATAGTTCCTTTATTACCTTACTATAGATTGGTATGTCCTTGATAGCTTGTAATAGAGGAATTTTGACACAAATATTCTTTAATTTGTTTAGAATGTCATACTCAGGATGAGCTACAGGTTTTTCTATTACTAGTCTTTCCAAAAATGGAGGAACTCTTTGCTCCTGAATCGGTCCTTGGGGAGGATGGGTGTGTACTAGAACCTTCGAAATTTTCACATCCTCCAAAATAGAATCATTCACAGGTTCATTTGAATCCTCTTCTTCTTCTTCATTTTCCCCATGAGTGATGAGTGATGACTTGGTTTTATCGTTTACAACTCTTCTAGATCGTAATTGAATTTCATGTACAGGTATAGTTGAAATAAGATATGACGGAAGAGTTTGCAACTCAATGCTGTTAAGAGCTTGAGTCATTTTATTATTTGGGTTAGGTATCGGTTATGCAGGTAATAATGTTGGTCACGAAGGGTTTATATTCTGAAAGTGATGAGATTGTTGTGCGATGAGAGGAACTGGAGGTACAAATCTAGGTGAAATTTGCTAAAAATTTGTTTGGTGCTGAGGATAAGGATGATTAGGTGCAAAGAAAGGTTGTGACTAAGGGTATGGTTGTCCTCTCCATCCTTGTGACCAATATTGCTACTACGAAAATTGAGGAGGAAGGTACCGAGGTGGCTAGTTCTGCCAATTTGAGGTGTTCCATTGTTGAGGTGGTTGGTATGAAGGATAATAGAGTGGGCGTTGTGGTGGAAAGTCCTAGTATGCTGGTTGGTCTCTAGGTTTCCAAGGAGGCCTCCTAGATGTTTCACCTACATCCCTACTCTTATAGATAGCTTGTAACCCAGGAAACGATGGGGAATTCTATGTTGGATGTTCCTTCATACAGAAGTGACATATGGAGATGTTCTTTAATGGAGATTCCCTCTGGGGAAGTTTAGTCCTACATCTTTCAAAAAAAAATGCTCATTACTGCTCGTTATTCATCCTACCTTTTCTTGGCTTGTAAAGCATCTAGTTGAGAACCCATTGCTCCTAAGATATCAGTTTTGAAATTTTCCAATAGGTTTCCTAAATCAATTTTTGTAACTCCACCTGAAGTGGGAATGTTTCCTCCTACATTTCTACTATAAGGTTCTCGAAAGTTTTTCCCAACTTCCCCCCTACTTCTAGAATAATGTTTACACATCTCACCGATTTGTGTGAAAATTTTGTGAGAAATATTTCCAGCTGGCATGAGATTTAGGCTTTCTACCAAGTCCTTGGAGATACCTTTAAGGAAAAGTGTACATACTACATATTCTCAGAGGTCGCTATATTTTGATTTATGTAATGTATAAACGAACCTTTTGAGATAATCCTCTAGGATTTCGTCTTCAAGTTGTTGTATCTTGAATATATCATGTCGGGAGTCCTTAGGTTTGCAATACTCTTGATATTTTTGCAAAAATGAGGTTTTCATATCATCCCAAGTCCTGATAGTGGATTCTCCTAATCCCATGAACCATCTCAAGGAAGAATCTTTTAGTGTAGCGGGAAAGAGTTTTAGTTTGTGAGAATCTTGTATATAATTATAGCTCCTACAAAGGATATCGAAGTAAAAAAAAAATGTGTTTGGGTCCTCATTAATTTTTCCACAGAAATTCAGTAAGGAGGAAGGAGGGATGTTTTTCATAGTTACATCCTTTATAGTATCTAAAATAGGAAACCCAAAGGTAACCTCAGTTCAATTTTCCCCTTCTCCTTCATCATTTCTAACTTCACCATGATCTTCATTTTCTCCCCATATCTCCTATAGGATGGGTTTTTAACGTAAATATACCTAGGAGGCTCCTTTTGAGGAGATAATGGGGCATCCCAATGTTCTTTTTCAGGAGAGATCTTCCTTTGATCAACTGTGTTTTTATTGAATCCTAGAGGGATAGTAGGTTCTACTGTGGAAGTTTCAATTTGTGAGATAACTGGATCTACGGAGGTTCCAAAGAGAGCTTTGACTTGGGTAGGTCGACAAAGTTAACAAAGTTTAGATCTCCTACTAGTGAAAAAGTTGTGTTATTTGGATTCAAAAATAGTGGAGGGTTAGAGATTCCTAGTGGCTGATATTCTTGATCTTCTACAAAGATAAATATGATCTTGATTTGATTGGGTTTATTGACAGTGATTGGGAAGGTGACAACACAGATCGAAAGTCAACATCAGGATATATGTTCATGCTTGCAAAAGGACCAATCAACTGGTCAAGCAAGAAGTAGAGTGCCATAGCACTCTCATCTACAGAAGCAGAGTACAGAGGAGTTGTAAATGCAGCAACTCAATGTTTATGGTTGTAGGGAATACTTGGTGAGTGTGGCTTCGAATTAGAGTTTTCAACTATTATCTATTGTGATAATTAGAGTACCATTCAAATATGCAACGATCCAGTTCAGAGGCAGAGAACCAAACACATTGAGATCCATATGCACTACATCAAACATCTTGTGCATGATGGCACCATTCACCTACTCTTTTGTGCATCTTCAGAACAAGTAGCAGACATCTTCACCAAAGTTTTTTGTGAGAAGACATTCAACAATGTCAAATATTTGCTAGGGATTGTTGATCATGCTATGAAGCATGATTGATGACAATATTTTCAAATTTTGTTTTACTATCCATGTTTAAGGGAGGATTTTCCCACTGGGTTTTTGCCTCTTTCCTTGGTTAAATGGACATGTAGTATGTAAAGGGTGATTAAGCCTTGTTGCTAGGCCCTATAGTTTTCTGATATTTACTCATAAAGTTAGGTTTAAGGGGTGGTGTTAGAATAATCAACCCAGAGTTACCTACCTTAGACATTAATTAATTCATTTTTGTCTCATTTGCCTAGTTTCCTATATTCCACTCTATGCAAGTTGTCTTCTACATGTCTTAGAATTCAAAATTGCTAAAAATGAGTCATGGAGTGCTTGGGAAACCTCCTGGAAACATATTTAGCATGTCTATTTTATTCCAGATCCTCCAAAGTGCATATTTGCTTTTTTCTGCAAAGTTGCCTGTTTTATTTAGAAATAAGGAAAAAGGGAAAGCAAGATTGGGTGTAGTTGACTTGTTTTTTTCCCACATCATCCTTCCTCATTTTCTACTAATAAAAACATGTATGAGTTGTCTTTCCATCCCTTATTATCTTGCCTACTTGACTTTGCCAATTTGTGAGCCTCTAGGTGGACTTGGAAACTGCTTTATGCACCTATGGGGGATTTGACTATATTTAGTAAGCCTACTTTTTGACTATTTCGAATGGCATCCTTATGCATTCGAATCTCTCATGAAATTATATATTGCAGAAGCCTATGACTTCACAAGGTTTTCTATTGTACACTTATTCAATACAGATTAGTGTTATGCTCCAATTTCAGTCTCCTTTGTTGGTAATTTTGCATGTTTGATTAGCAATTTTGTGAGTGTAATTGTTCTATCACTTGGGTTCAATTTCCACATGAATTGCAACATAAACATGATAACCATAGGCTGTAATAGCTTTCTGATGTCGCACAGTATACCAAACTTTGCCTTTGGTTCTTCTTCTTTCTCAAACAAACATTTATATATCAAAACAATTAGAGTATGTATATATCAAAGATATTTTTTTTTATAGACACCGACATCAATCCAATTGAATTGGATTTAAAGTTCGCATTGTACATTTTATATTTCTTTGGTTCTTCTTCTTTCTCAAACAAATAGTTATGTATCAAAACAATTAGAGTATGTATATATCAAATATATATTTTTTTATAAATACCAACATCAATCCAATTGAATTGGCTTTAAAGTTCCCACTGTAAATTTTATATTTCTTTAAGTTAAGTTGCACAATATTTAAAAAAAGAAGTAATAGACTAGATACATTATTAAATTTAGAATATTTAAATAACCGAATTAGATGTTCACTACTTTAATAAATTTAGAATATTTAGATAACCGAATTAGATGTTCACTGCTTTAATAAATTTATAATGTGTAAATATTTGTATAAATATGCTAAAACTATTAAAAAGAAATTATAGGATTTAACTCTTATTAATTACAATGAAAGTATATTCTTTAATGTTCATTGTGATGATGATTTTCGTGGATGTCCCATAGCTTGTTCTAATTCAGACTCAATTATACAAAACAATACCAACATGCTAGCCATTTCCTCCTTCCTAGTTGTGGGAAGACTTTTTCTATTACTTCTTATAAAATACCATATCTAAATGATTAAAAAGAACTTAAATTTGAGAGAAATTTTTGACAGAAATATTAATAGCTTCATGTTGTGTGCATGGGATCAACTGATGATGAAGTTCTTTAATTATATGCAATCATTACACTATAAAGTGTTTTATTTCTGATTATGTCTATTTTGAACCGATTGTATGATTTTTTGCATTTGTAGAGGAAACCGAATGTTTTGATACTGTTTTTCATGTCCTTAAGTATAATTCTTGAGTTCCTCAACAAAACCAAAATTTTAAGTAGATTATGTGCTAATTATTGGATAGCAACTACCGAATGATCAATTTCTACAAAATCGTTGATGACCTCAAAATCTACAGATAACATTCATATTTTTTATGCACTCTTCATCCTTATCATCTTATTTTCATATATGTAGAAATAATAACTTCAATGCTATGAGCAAACATGCTAAGAATAAGCACAAAAAATCGATCTTTCTATTAAGAATTCTCACAAGCATGCACAGGAAAAATAGAGAGAAGAAAAGAGACTGAATCACATGAATGAAGAGATGAATATTGGAGTGTATCCTTCTATTGAATAATGATGAATATAGTGTACATAAATAGTAAATCCCTCATAGGAAAATTGAATTTTATCGAGACAAATCATAAATCTAAAAAAGTTTGACTTCCCAAAATATAGCAAACCCCCATAGGTGGATAAAGCACTTCCCAAATCATTCAAGGACCTCACAAATTAGAAAAAACATGAGTGAGTTTTCAAGAATGATGGAAAAAAATTGCTAATCCTATAAAATAGAGAGAAAGTCATGAAGGATGGGTTGGCAATAGAAGAACCCAGTTTCCTAGTTAACTAGCTTTACCTTATCCATAAAAAAGTAGGATAAAGTAGAATAAAGAAGAACCTACTGTAAAGCACCATTACTAAATATGGGAGTCAAATAAAGTGGTCAAGATTCACCTAGAATCATAAATAAAGAATTCATGGGTTATATATGGCATTTGTTGACTTTAAGGTGTAAGTGGATGCCATCTAATTGAGCTAGTGGGTAGATAATTAATCAAATAACGCATTAGAGGAAATTTCAATTTAAAATGGGCCTTCCAAAAATAATACAAATTCCATGTCATCATGTATTAGCCAATCAAAATTCTTTAAAATTCAGAAAGGGAGCACCTCTTAAACAATTTTTTAATATAAATTTCGGGATAGGTATCATAAAAAAAACTACTTTTTTTGTTCGTATTTTCGATATATCTCCCTATGTCTTTACTCAAATTTGGATCGGTAGAGGTCATTGGATGCTGAATTAAATTCTGCATCGAATGAGTACCCATTTGGAATACTTTTGATGGGCCCCTCTACCCCCAAAACAAGAAATACCTGAAAAAATTGTGATGATGATGTCATCATCACATTTTTTTCAGGTATTTCTTGTTTTTGGGGTAGAGGGGCCCATCAAACGTATGTCAAGTGGGTACTCGTTGGATGTGGAATTAAATTATGGATCCAGTGATCTCTCCCGATCGAAATTTGAGTAAAAACATGGGGAGATATGTCAAAAATACGAACACAAAAGTAATTTTTTCTTTTCTTCCTCCAAAATTAATAAATATTATTTTATTAATTTTCCTTAGGAGGCCCATTTTGAGTTGAAATTTTATCTAATTATTAATTATTTTATCCTAAGTATTGAGTGGGTTTAATATATTCCAACAACCCCATTTAAGTCGGACTTTATGATGGTATGTCAAAAAATATAGGTGCATATGGATGCATATAGGTCCTAGCAAGACGACTATGGTCACCCTTTAACAATTATTATGTCCAGAAAAGTGAGGAAAGAGGAAAAACCATATGGGGTAAATTCTCCCTCAAGAAAGGACAAGGCACACAATTTGAAATAATTTTTCTTCAAAATATCTTTATCTTCACTTGAATGAGCTAAATGAATTACTATGGATGAAATACTTGATGAATAAATCATGAAATCCCTGATCATACGATAGAGTGTAGAACCTGCAATAAAGAAGAGGAGAGACTCCTTGTATCTCATCAAATGATGAAGTAGGAGAATTATTTGAATGCTTCTTTCTTCTGTCAAACTCTGATATGCAAACATAATCTGAAATGGAAAAGAGATATGTGCATACTCCTTCCCAAAGAGTACAGAAATTAAGACAATTTATCACACACTCAATTCCTTGAATAGCTGCAAAATTGTGATGTGAATCACATGTCAATCTTCCAATATGATGGATCACTTCCCCATATCTAATATGAGGCTGATAAAACTCTGATATTTCAGAAACATTAGCATATGTAACAACAAAGGAAATGGATTCAGTGTCTCCATGAGAATATAGGGCTAGACTAGGAAAACTATGCACAACAGGGGAAAATTGATAGGTGTAAAAATATGAATGATGAATGGACATGATATATGAACCTGTTGAGGCCTGGAAAATCGCAGGAAACAATAGCAAGGGATTCTCCCTAGTCAACGTTCCCAACTAGCCCGTGATTGTTTGGTGTAGGGATCCGTCCGGTTTGCGGTTCGGCTACCGTAGGTCAAGTAACAAAAATAAAATATTTTACTGGTTGCAGCTTGGTCCACTGTACATATTTTTGTATTTTTGACTTAATGTATGATATGCAAGTTCCTACTTAACATGCAGAGTAATAAATAATGCAAGGAGTATTCACAATGTGATGCGCAGGTTCTTACCTCTCGTCTTAAACTCTCAAGCATCTAAATCACATACACAGTAAGAAAAAAATACATACTAAATAGGCTATCTCTAGAGAGATAGATATTAATTCATGAGTAATGTAACACTATTCACATGCTAAGGAAAATCACAGATAGCTTTTCCTAAAACCAAACATATAAACATGAATAAGAGTATACATGACAAGATAGCTCATCAACAGTTAAAACTTCCATTACTCATAGTGGAAAATATCACAGAATATATTAGAGAACATTCACACAAGAACATAGGTTCAGAAAGTTAGAATGCTCTCACAATTAATGAAACACAGTTGAAAACAAAATAGTTCCTCTTCAACATTGTTCATTTTATCACATTGAAACATTCCACATAGCACCTTCTCCAACAGGAAAAATTTGCAATTTCTTATTGTAAAATGAAGTAGTTCCTCTTACAAACAATAGTTCACAAGTTTTTCCAGGGAAAAAGCCCCTGTAAACTCTAACTGTCCTATATTTAAACCAAATAATCCAACCCCTTGGGCTGCCCCAACCGTGTGACCTTTGGGCTCCTCAAAACCGTCGAAGATCACCATTTTGTATTTTCCATGAGTACTCATGATTCACTTCATGCATTACATTTTTATATTTCAACTTATGAGTACTTAACAAAATGAGATATGCTCGGTAACTGATGGATCTTTCCAAGCCTGGGCTTTTGTCATCATCGATTCTGCCTTGTCTTTTATTTGTCCTCCTTGAGATCCTGTTGATTTTAGTATGAACTCTGACTAACACTGTCCAACAATTTTCTGCTGCTCCGTCTCCTAGCTATGCCTTTTCACAGTAGTAATTTGTAAAAATATCTTGAGTCCATCTGCAATTAAACAACATTTATCATTAGTTAGGACTGCATTTTTTCAATAAAATCAAACAATATTAACAAATCGACTAGTTATCAAAAGAGGCCCTCTACTGCACTCTCGTCATGGAAACCTTAACAAAGCCACCAGAACCACTGTCTTTCCCACACAAAGGTTTAAAACTCACAAAACAACAGGAAGAGAAAAACTTATTGACGGCGTAAAACATTAAAACCTTAGCCGGGTAGTCTTACTCACAGCCGCGTTAGCGGGTCTCAGACAGGAAACATGCTTCACGAGACCATTAATTCTATCGGAGTCGGGAGAGCTAGAAACTAAACTCTCGGTGGAAGAGTTCCTAGTCGGTGAGCGGAAAGACATCAACGCCAGAAAATTAGTGTGTTACACAGCCGCAAGGGCGGAAGAGGAAAGGCTACAGACAAGCAACGAAAACCTAACAAAGCATCGGCAGGCGGAGCATTTACATGGCGGATACTTAGTTTGCTTTGGGAGCCGCAAGGGCAGAAGATAAACAGACTATAGCCCCTGATCCAAAACATAACTTTTGCTATGATGCTAGATCAATGAAAAAAGATAAGTGTTCGAAACAACTTGAAGTTTCGCAGCGGTACAAAAAACCTGTTTCACTTCCGAAACAACGGCTTTACAAAGACCAAATGTCTCGATTCAACCTCGACCAACCTCCAATATTATAAACAAGTCAACGATTCGATGTGACAACGGAGAAATCACGATCCTTCTGTAGAATAATCATCATTCAATTTCCATTATGGAGGCTTCCTAAGGAAACATGGCTCTGATACGTTGTTTAAATGGCCTTCAGAATAGTGGCTAGCATTAGAAATAAGCTCTCGAGAAGAAATCGCAGCTCAAAGGGCAAAAAACCAAACTCTAAACTCTGCGACCCATAGCAGTTTCAAACATAAGGAATTTTTCAAACAACAGGAAGAGAGTTAACCTCAAAATAGTCCAAAATTAAAGCAAAAACAAAAGAGTTCATGGATCCAAACGATTCTAGGCGATGCTAAAATTAACAAGGGGGTCCAAAATTTGAAAATTTGGGGAAACAGTTGCAGCTACAACAATTGGAAACTACCTGGTGTACCTAGATATTTAGACGATTATTTCTTGAGTAACCGACTATTTAACAACAAACGAACCTATTGAATTCTTCCAGACATCTGGATTTCTCAAGTAGCAAATTTATGTACTTTTAATCATTGATGATAGTCCAATTTAGGAGAGTGGAAACTAGGATTTTCGAATCAAGATAACTCTTTTGAAGAAAGTAAGATGAATTTCATTTGTTACCTCTGTCTTCAGGTAGCTATCAGCTTGGACACCATAGGATTGTAGCATATGGTAAACAGAAATATTCATTTGTTCCTCATTCCCATGCCATTTTGCACCCTTCTGTGCTTTTTGAACTTTTGTCTTTTCATATGAGTCCTTGTGCATGCCTTTCTTTTTGAATTTTGATTTAGGCTCCTCTATCCATAGTGTCCTTTTGTGTGAGAGATGTATTCACTTTTTCATCTCATGGACGGAGAGGAACTTTTGGCAATTTAGTAATTATCTGGTTCAGCATTTGTTTCGACATATAATGATTTCATAGGAGCTTTCGACTCTTATCTGCCTTTTGGCATTCAATTCTTGGCATGGGATCATTTATATACAATATAATGTTTACCCTACTTCCTTTCCATGGGCCCTTTACTGTTACTCCCTGGGACATTTTAAATGTGATATGGATGGAGCCTCAAAATAGTATTCCAGACCCTTTGATTCTGGTTTATTTTATAGGGGTTAAGCAGGACTTCAATGCGTACATAGCCACTTGAGAAAACTAATAAAATAGAAGAAATTCTTTTAGGTAAACACTAATACATAGTCTTACACCCAAGAACCTTAATCATTCCAAAATTCTAATGTTCTCCATGTGACCATGAGTTTGCCTCCTTTATTGAAATCAGTCAAAATTTAAACTAAAACAAAACAAAACTACATAACTCAAAGTAACGGCCAAGTCAAATTATTTACATACAAGATAAAGAACACAAACAAACTCAAAAAAATAAGGTTTGAGAACTAAACCATTTACTGGTAAGTTCTCTTCCCACCCCTGTAAATCTTGCAACTTATAAGTTGAGGGGCCAAGCTTTGCCGCAATCTGAAAAGGACCCACCCACAACTGTTGAAATTTCGTGTGTTTTCTTTTCTCATCATAGGGGTGGTCCCACTTGAGAACCAAATATCCCACCTCAAAATCTGTTGTTCCAGCCTTGTGTTTATCAAACCATCTCTTTACTACCTCTTGTTGTTGTTTAAAGTGCTCTCTGGATTTAGATCGAGACTCTTCTGCCTTCAGGAGATTATATATCCTCATTTGCAAGACTTCATTATCTGATCCTCTAGATTCCTGAGCTATTATGAAAGAGGGTAGCATGATATTGGGGAGGAGAATGGCCTCTTTTCCATACACAAGGGTATACGGGGACACTCCTATCAAAAATTTGGGGGTTGACTCCATCAGCCCAAAGGGCATTCGGCATTCGGTAACGCTGAATGCCAACTCCTCTGATTTTCTATCACCATCTTTTTTAAAATCCTAATCAGATTATTGTTTGTAGATTCAGCCAAGCCATTTCCCTGTGGATAGTAATTAGCAGAGTAATGCAACTTTATCCCTTTCTCATGAGCGAAAGAAGTTAATATTATTGAGGAAAAGTAAGTAGCATTATCAAAAACTAAATAAATTGGAACTCCAAACCTGGTCATAATATGGTCTTGCAAGAAGTCTATGACCGCATCCTCATTTATTTTGCGCAACGGGATGGCTTCGACCCAGCGAGTGGAGTAGTCGATTGCTGTCAGAATACACTTGTGTTGCAGGGAAGAATTCGGCTTTATCTCCCTAATGATATCTAACCCCCATTGCTCAAAAGGCTCCGTTATTATCACAAGCTTCAATGGTCCTGCTTCTTTAGCTTGTCTTCCACTACACCTTTGACAAATGTTGCACTTTCTAACATGGGCGTGTGCATCTTTAAAAAGCATGGGCCAATAGTATCCGGCTCTGATAATTTTGTGAGCTATAGTATCTCCGAAAAAATGTCCCCCAGCAGGTCCATCATGCAAATCTATCATTACTTTCTTCGCATCTTCCTTTTCTAAGCATCTAAGGAGAACTCCGTCGTAATTTTTTCTGAATAATATTCCTTCAATAATTTGATATGAGGATGATTTAAGACATAGTGCTATTCTTTTCTTATAATTCCAATGTTCTGGTAATGATCCTGTCTAGAGGTAATGCACAAGGTCTCGATACCAAGATTCCAGGGCTATGAAAAGAGGACATACATCCATCAGATGTAACTCAGCTTCGTCTTCCTAGGCATGTTCTTCATTGTTTTGATTCTCAGTCATCAGTCTGCACAACCCTTTCCCTTTAACTATAGAAGCTGGATTTAATTCGAGGTCATATTCCTAAAGAGCTATTACCCAATTGCCCCTTCTTTTTCCTAACTCCTTCTATACGAAAAGAGACCTCACAGCTGGGTGTGGGACGATTTCCTTGGTCCGGTTCTTTAATATGTAGGGCCTGAATTGTTTCACCGCTTTGAACACAGTGTATGCTTTTTTATCTATAGCCAGGTAATTCAATTCAGCCCCTTGCAGACCAGTGCTCATAAATGATATGGGGAACTCATCTCCTCGATCTTCCTTCTGGGTAAGCACAGCTGCTAGCAAATCATCGGATGCGAAAGTGTACAAAATAAAATATTTATCAAAATCCAGGTTCTTGAGGGAGGGTGCATGCGCAATAGCGGTTTTAATCTTTCCAAATGCGTTCTTCTCAACATCGGTCCACTTGAATTGTACACTTTGCTTTACTATTTGCTGTAAAGGTTTAACAATTTGAGCGAAATCTGGCACAAACCTTCGCACAAAGTTAATTGTTCCCATAAATGATTGCATGCCCTTTTTATTATGGGGAAAGGGAATCTGTTCAATGGCTTTGATCATTTCTGGGTCTATGGAGATCCCCTTATTTGAGACCACGTGACCCAGCAACTTACCTTTTGCAACAACGAACACGCACTTCTTGGGGTTTAGTGAGATACCATATTTTCGGCAGTGTTCAAAAATATGCTTTAGATGAAACACGTGTCCTTCTCTCTTCTTCAAGAATATCATGTTGTCATCGAGGTATACTACAGCACTGCAGCCAATCAAACCGCGGAAAACTATGTCCATAGCCCTCTGGAACGTAGCCCCAACGTTTATAAGTCCAAAGGGCATTCTTCTGTAAGTGAAAGTTCCCCACTTGGTCCTGAATGTCATTTTCAATCTGTCTTCTTCAGCTACCAACACTTGATTGTAACCTGAAAATCCGTCTAGTAAAGAGAATAGTTCAGAACTTGAAACCATTTGCAGTAGTTGCTCCATGGGTCGAACAGGATAATTTTCTTTGTTTGAGGCATGATTTAAGTTTCTAAAATACACACATAACCTGATTTCCCCAGATTTCTTCCTCACTGGTACCATATTTGAAACCCATTCCGAGTGTCTCACCTTAAAAATGATTCTAGCATCCAATAATTTTTTAACTTCACTCTGGATTAGAGGTTCCAATTTTTGATGCATTTTCCTTAAAGGCTGCTGATAAGGTTTGACTCTAGATTTTATGGGGATAACATGCTGGATAATACTGGTGTCGTATGTCTTCAGATCTTCATATGTACAGGAAAAAATATTTTTGTATTGTTTAAAAAGAACGATGAACTGATTTCTTGTAGCTGGTGAACAACATTTTCCAAGATTCACATATTTAGGCTTCATCTTAGTCCCCAAATTAATCAATTCGAACTGTAGAGATGAGCTATGAGTCTTCACATTTGTTGGTCTTCTAAATTTTTCATTTAAATCAAACATCCGTTCTAAAGTTATGACTCCTTTAGGGATGAAATTGTCGAATTTCAGCTCGGCCTGATGTTCTTCATCATCAATAATCGCCCCTTTAAATGCCTCGTCATTTGTTAAGCATTCTATAATCTGTTGATTGTCATTTATTAAGAATTATATAATCTTTTCATTTTTTCTTCATTAGGCTTGGCAAACATGTTATTCTGTCTAGGATCTTGACTGGTGATGGTGAATTCTAGAATTTTATTAACTGAGGAATTATTTTGAAATTTCTTAACATTCCTTTGAATCCTTTTAATCTTTGGGAGCATGAGACTATTTTCTTTAGCCAACCCTTGGCTTCTTTTTGTTACATTTGTTTCCAGAATGTCCTCGTGTCCCAAAACCTTTTCCTCCTCAGTGTCAAACAACGAAACACAGTCCCATAGAACCATGGTCTCATCCTCTTGTTCTTTTGTTGATGTATTACTGTCTTTTATTTCTTCATCTTCATCTTCTGTCAATTTAGAATCCAACAGCTGATTCATAACCAACATCATTGAGTTTATCCATTGAGGACAATTCTTCTCAGAGTGGGGTTGTTGGTGGAAAGTGCAAAAATTTTCCATTCCTACCTCTGTTAAATTCATAGATGCTGAATTGTGCGGAGGGGTTTGGGATTGATTGTTATCTTCCCTTTTCTTGTAATAAGGCTTGTAGAACTTTTGGGATTCCTTTTCCTTTTCCAAGTCTATGATTCTGTTAGACAGCTTCTGCATCATGTTTTCCATTCCTTCAAAATCTGGTGACTGCTCTTCGTTAGGCTTGGTAAACAACAAAGCTTTCCTCCCCAAATTTTTCTCTCCTGACCATTTGGGATAATCTTCGATGCTTTCCCTTTCAACCTCTACTTTATCTGCCTCCTCATAGGTCTCTGCTAGAGTAGGCTTGGCCTTCATTTTGGAAAAAATGGCCAACTCGGGTCCTAGGGCTGAGGTATAATATTCAGTCAGGACTTTATCCGAAGGTTTGTCAGCTTCAAAAAAATTCTTAAGATATGCTGCAAATCTTTGGGTGAAACTGTGCACCTTCTCCTTTCTCTCTTTCTTTAAGGTGCATAGTGCTTTCTTGAGAGTTGCATGAGTCTTTTGGGTTGCATACTTACTTCTAAAAATCTTCTCAAAGGTATCCCAATCAGGGATAGAATTTGCAGGAAAACCAAAGAACCACGATGCTGCAGCTCCTTTAAGGGTGTGTGGGAAAATTCTACAAACTACATCCTCATATTCCCCAGCCCTTAATCCTTCTATTTCCAAATAGAAACTTTACAAGTGGTCGTCTACTAGCATCTTCTCACTTGTGTCAAATTTAGGTAGCATCTTTTCAAAAGATTGAGGTAAATCATGCAAAGGAGGTGTTAGGTTTAATGGTGATCTAGCTTTCTAGGAAGGTGGTGGATTTGGTGGGTTGGGTGGTTGATTTGCGTTTACGCCTGCCATGAGTCTGGGTGGAGAGTGAGGAGGTGAGAAAATAGGAGTATGAATTGGAGAACTATGAGGAGTATCTGGGCCTACTTGATTCAAAGTCTGCACAACTTCCTATAAGGCTGTTTCTACAAGTTATTCCCAATCCCCAACCAGCACTGATTCTTCCAATATAGGCCGATCTTTCCTTTTATATTCTCTTCTAGGAAATTCAGGGATAATCGGAAATCCTCCAATCTTCTTCACGTATGCCCTAGTGTGTCTTCTCAGATAATTAACAACTTTGTTGTCGATAGAATACAAATGTTCTCTACCCCCCTCTTCAGGAATTGGATTGGAAAACAAACTGCTTCCTGAATTGTTACTGGTGGAATGATCTCAGGAAAACGGGTTTCCTTGGCCAGCCATGCACTAGCGGGCCTCCTTCTAGCGCCAGAAAACTGTTGAGGCTTGGAAAATCGCAGGCAACAATAGTAAGGGATTCTCCCCAGTCAATGTTCCCAACTAGCCCGTGACTGTTTGGTGTAGGGAATCCATTTGGTTTGCGGTCCGACTACCGTAGGTCAAGTAACAAAAATAAAATATTTTACCGGTTGCGGCCCAGTCCACCGTATATATTTTTGTATTTTTGACTTAATGTATGATATGCAAGTGCCTACTTAACATGCAGAGTAATAAAGAATGCAAGGAGTATTCACAATGTGATGCGCAGGTTCTTACCTCTCGTCTTAAACTCTCAAGCATCTAAATCACATACACAGTAACAAAAAATACATACTAACTAGGCTATCTCTAGAGAGCTAGATATTAATTCATGAGTAATGTAACACTGTTCACATGATAAGGCAAATCACAGATAGTTGTTCCTAAAACCAAACATATAAACATGAATAAGAGTATACATGACAAGATAGCTCATCAACAGTTAAAACTTCCATTACTTATAGTGGAAAATATCATAGAATATATTAGAGAACATTCACGCAAGAACATAGGTTCAGAAAGTTAGAATGCTCTCACAGTTAATGAAACACAGTCGAAAACAAAATAGTTCCTCTTCAACATTGTTCATTTTATCACATTGAAACATTCCACATAACACCTTCTCCGACAGGAAAAATTTGCAATTTCTTATTGTAAAACGAAGTAGTTCCTCTTACAAACAATAGTTCATAAGTTTTTCCAGGGAAAAAGCCCCTAAACTCTAACTATCCTATATTTAAACCAAATCAGCCAACCCCTTGGGCTGCCCCAACCGTGTGACCTTTGGGCTCCTCAAAACCATTGAAGATCACCATTTTGTCTTTTTCATGAGTACTCATGAATCACTTCATGCGTTACGTTTTTAGATTTCAACTTATGAGTACTTAACAAAATGGGATCTGCTCGGTAACTGGCGGATCTTTCCAAGCCTAGGATTTTGTCATCATTGATTCTTCCTTGTCTTTTATTTGTCCTCCTTGAGATCCCATTGATTTCAGTACGAACTCTGCCTAACACTGTCCAGCCAATTTTCTGCTGCTCCGTCTCCCAGCTATGCCTTTTCATAGTAGTAATTTGTAAAAATATCTTGAGTCCGTCTGCAATTAAATGACATTTATCATTAGTTAGGACTGCATTTTTTCAATAAACTCAAACAATATTAACAAACCGACTAGTTATTAAAAGAGGCCCTGTACTGTGCTCTCGTCATGGAAACCTTAACAAGCACCAGAACCACTGTCTCGTGCACACAGAGGTTTAAAACTCACAAAACAACAGGAAGAGAAAAACTTATCAGAGGTGTAAAACATTAAAACCTTGGCTAGGTAGTCTTACTCAAAGCCACGTCAGCGGGTCTCAAACAGGCAACAGGATCCGTGAGACCGTTAAGTCTATCGGAGTCGGGAGAGCTAGAAACTAAACTCTGGGTGGAAGAGTTCCCAGTCGGCGAGCGGAAAGAAATCAGCATCGAAAAATTAGTGCGTTACATAGCCGTAAGGGCGAAAGAGGAAAGGCTACAGACAAGCGACGAAAACCCGACAAAGCATCGACGAGCGAAGCATTTACATGGCAGATACCTAGTTTTCTTTGGGATCCACAAGTGCGGAAGATAAATAGACTACAGCCCTCGATCCAAAACAAAACTTTTTCTATGATGCTAGATCAATGAAAAATGCTAAGTGTTTGGAACAACTTGAAGTTTCGCAGCAGTCCAAAAAAACTGTTTCACTTCCGAAACAACAGCTTTACAAAGACCAAATGTCTTGATTCAACCTTGAACAACCTTTGATATTATAAACAAGTCAACAATTTGACATGACAACGGAGAAATCATGATCCTTCTGCAGAATAATCATCATTCAATTTCCATGACGGAGGCTTCCTAAGGAAATATGGCTCCAATATGTTGTTTAAATGGCCTTCGAAACAGTGGCTAGCATGAGAAATAAGCTCCTGAGAAGAAATCGCAGCTCAAAGGGAAACAAACCAAACTCTAAACTCCACGACCCACAGCAGTTTCAAACATAAGAAATTTTTTGGAAAACAGGAAGAGAATTAACCTCAAAATAGTCCAAAATTAAATAAAAAACAAAAGAGTTCATGGATCCAAACGATTCTAGGCGATGCTAAAATTAACAAGGGGGTCCAAAATTTGAAAATTTGGGGAAACAATTGCAGCTGCAACAGAAACATAAGTGTTTATAAAATATCCAAAAATGTTTAATATCAGTCTAAATATGACTAAGTTCATGGATAACCAACCACTGAAGGATAGACAAGACTTCAAACCATGTTATATAAGTAACACTGCATAAGAGACCGATGAGGAATCAACTAGTGAAATTGGGATTTGTATAGTCTTAGGATTATTCAGAGGTATGGTAATGGTATGGATGGTGGTATGATATTTTTTATGACATGCATACCATCCTGGAAACAATATTCTGAATCATATATATAATCTTGTGAGGAAGAGTTTCTCAAAGATAGGTCAGTATCTAGTGAAAAATCACAAATTTTGAGAGATGATTCTAGTAGACTAAGAGGAGGATTATCAAAGAAAGGATATAATATTTATGATATATAAGAGAATAAATCTATATCAGATACATAAGAAAAGGATTTACCTATGGCACTCAAAGTATAATTTATATCACCTTGGAACTGCGCACTATGATAGTGTTGTGAGGAATCAACATGCTTCTCTAGCTCATATGGAACTTCGATCTTATGCTTCTCAAGAAGTTGAGACATGATGTCCATATTATTATTGAAAAAATTATTATATGAATTAAAACCCTTACTTAAATAAGAGCACTTGGATGTGTTCCCTTTCTTCTTACCCTTGTTTACTAAATCTTCATCAATAGGCTTCGAACTTTCATCTTCAATTTCTGACTTTAGCTTCTTCACAATTCGTTTCTCTTTTGATTTGGAATTATTTCTTGCTTGAACCATGAGAGAACTATCCTTTACCTTGGAAGAATTAAGGACACCCATATGGATCAATTTATCTTGCTCCTTTTTCAGTGAATCAAGAAAAGTATCTAAAGAAGGCATTTCCCACTTAGTAATAGCAAGCCTAGTAGCATGAAAAGTAGACACAAAAGCTGAGTAATTAGGACCGAATTTAGAAAGAATGGAAAGGATTATTTGATCATATTCTTTCTCAATCACACATTTATTGAGAATTAGAACAAGTGACTTGAACTTGGTGAAGAAACCATCAAGAGAATCAAAATTGCTTGGACACAGTGAGAATAACTCAATCTCCAATTGATGCACTTTTAGCTCTTCTTGAACTCGAAAGAGAGACTCCAATTGAGTCCAAACCTGGTTTGGAGTGGTCAAACCATATATATGAAAGAGTATATCAGGATAAATAGAGAGGCAAGGAAAAAATATTCTTCATTGAACCTATTATGCCACTTAGCTTTTTCAATCACAACATTGGGCTCATTCTCCAAGCTAGAGTAACTCTGTATAATCCCCTATTGTGAAATAGAATTCCAATTTTGGATTTCCATTCATGGTAGTTGAAGGGAGTTAGAATTATTGATGAAGGGTAATCCATACTTCTAAATTGATGTGGTCAAGAAGAAACTCTCTGCAACCTGTAAAACAAAACTAGGAGAAAATCTTGTAAGCTAGACATGCTCTTCTTCAGAGAGGGATAGGAGACTAGATGCACTCCTCAACTCTGTAGAAATTGATAAAAATTAATAATTTAATACCATTTATAAATAATAGCTTCAATGATATGAGAAAATATGCTAAGAATAAGCATATGAAATAGATATTTCTACTAAGAATTCTCACAAGCATACACAGGAAAAATAGAGAGAAGAAAAGAGACTGAATCACATGAATGAAGAGATGAATATTGGAGTGTATCCTTCCATTGAATAATGATGAATAATAATGAACATATATAGTACATCCCTCATAGGAAAATTCATTTGTATGGAGACAACGTATAAATCTCAAAAATGATGACTTACCAAAATATAGCAAACCCCCATAGGTGGCTAAAGCACTTCCCAAATAAGTCAATGACCGCACGAATTAGCAAAAAAATGAGTGATTTTTCAAGAGTGATGGAAAAACATGATAATACTGGAAAATGGAGAGAAAATCATGAAGGATGGGTTGGAAACACAAGAACCCATTTTCTTAGTTAACTAGCTTTACCTTATCCACAGAAAAGCAAGATAAAACATAATAAAACAGAATCTGTTGTAAAGCGTTGTTACTAAATATGAGAATGAATTAAAGTGGTGAAGATCAACCTAGAATAAGAAATAAAGCATTCTTGGGGTATAGATGGCATGTGTTGAATTTAAGGTGTAAGTGGATGCCAACTAATTAAGCTAGTGGGTAGATAATTAATCAAATAATGATTAATTATTTTATCCTAAGTACTGAGTGGGATTAATATATTCCAACAATAGAAACAAAGTGTTTTGTAACTGAAATATGATAATAACAATTTACAATTACAGAGTTGGGTCCTCCTCCGGTATTTTTGTCATTCTGGGAAAGGGGGATGTGACGTGTTGAATGCTACAACATTCGTTGCTCAAAATAAAATTTGTTATAATAATAATAATCTTGAGGTGGGGTGAATAGGATATTTAGATATCGTGGCAAGGACATGCCCATGGATGATCATCTTCCCACCACTGCTAGTTCCAATATCAATCCCATCTTATACTTCCATGATCAAATTAGGTCTAGTTCATGTGTATAAAGTGCAATATTCCAAAGATGGAGGATCAGTTAAAGAAATCAATTCTCAATTGTTTACGAAAAATGTTCTAGGTGATCTCCTTCCTTCGTCTCTGATTATAGTTTATCGAGATAGTTTGGTAGCCAAAGGATAATATCTAAATTCAATGATGTAGTGACAAGAGTAGAAACCACACATTTGTTTCCATGGGATTCCAAAGTGTACATAATGTTGATGATTTATTGAAAGATTTTTTTATATTAATCATTATAGATAACTCCTACTGCTGCATCTCAAATATACATGTTAAAAACTCAAGTCTCAAGTGATCGTCAACAAGCTCATCACATCGAGTGCTATAGAGAAATAATTTATAAGTGTACCAAAACAGAGCTATTTGAATTTAAAGCCAAATGTGCCCAACATGCAAGAGAAAGCATATGCCATAACAAGTGTTGAGTATTCCTAGGATCGTAAATTTGAGACGAAAGGTGAATGATCCATTGCCTTAATACTTTGGGAATTTTGGATAGTATATACGTAAAGTAAGGCATATTTCTTCCCAAAATTCAAATGAAAGGCCTCACTGGTCAGGAAGTTGTAATCTCCCTTCTTGGAAATTTTGGAGAAACGCACAAATTCTACAAATTCAGGATTAACTAGTCTTGAATCTAGGGGTTCCAAATGGCACCAAAGAGTCCCGAATTTGAAATGGAATTATATGATGAGTATTAATACCTACCAAGGTTCTCTCTGATCAATTTATGGCTAACTTGATAACTCTACAATTTCATTTTGGGATGATGACAAAAAGGCCAAAACTACTAGGAAATTGTGATGAAATCCTCCCTAGGGTGTAGGCCAACTGGGCTTCCCAACTCATGTACGAACCTCCCAAATTTGTAATTAGAGTATAGGGACTGATATAATACCTCATGGAATTTTATTACACATGGTTATTAGTTCTGCAAACTGTTTATAGAGTTCCACATTCATTTGATAACTTTCATTGAAATTGCTTATGGGAAAAATTGCATAACTAGCTTGATTTTGACATATCAAAGGTAGAGTTTGTTACCACCTAAGTTGTACTTAGTGGTTTTTTATCAAGTGATCCTGGTGAACCAGACAAAGATGATTTGTTCGGACTTCAAAAGACCTTTGGAAGTGCTTCTAGGAAGTGCTTGTTGTACTATATCACATGTTCATACCCCGTGGGGGAGTTGTAATAAGATGGTCTAGCATGATAGTGTCAGTAAAAGACTCGGTCTCTTAGAATTTATTTTTCAATCTGATCAACACAGGGTGTTTTTTCCCGTGGTTATTATTGGTTGTTGAATAAGCGACTGATAATTTCTGAGTTTTTCACTTAATACCTCCAAAGTTGGGGTGGTCGGCTTGGCATTTAGGCCTATTGAGGTTATTAGAGTCTATGTGTCAATGTATAAATGTCATGATAGGCATAATGGTTGAGTCATATGAATATATCTAAGTCCCCCTAGGTATTTAATTTTTTTCAATTTTTTAAGTTTTTTAAATTTTAATTTTTCCACAAAAACTTAGGCTATTTTTTAATAGTCTAATTGGAAAAATTGGTTTTGTAATAAAAGTGGGCCAAATAATCAGTTTCAATCATGGGGGTGCTCATTTTCAAGCTAAGAGCACCATGTAAATCCATAGACCCACTTTTTCTTAGTTTTGAGTGATGTTCCATCACTTAGGTCAGAAAGCCCCAAAAAATCAATTATTGATTATTTTAATTAATAAATTGATGAATAATGGAGAAAATCCAAAATCCTAGATCATTCTCAACCGATTTGATTGAAATAAGTCTCATCTATACAAAATTAACCAGATATTGCAATTCCTTGACTGAAGGGGCTAATTAGGGCAAATCCAAAGTTGAACTTCAGCCTCCTTTATGGGGTTGCACCCTCTCTCTCTCCTCCACACGCATGGGATCTTCTGGGAGCTTTGTGGTTGATGATTCAATCATCAACTTGATGTGTCAGCTTAATCAATACCTCGATTGACAGTTAGGCTCAATTCAGCTTCAGATCAGGCATTGATGGAATCTCCTTCAGCTACAGTTGTCTATCTCCTTGGGATTTGCGCCCCCTCTGGGCTGGGGTTTCAATCTTTTGTATAAATAAAGCATGGATGCCTCCTTTTCGAGGTAGTTAGAGTTGGATTGAGGAGATATTTATGTTGTAATACTGTCTAATTCTTTTTTCTATTGGAATAAAGTGAAGCTTTGGAGGCCAAAATGGTGTAATGCTCTTATGTGTGTGGAATCAATATTGTCTTGCAGCTTTTGTTGTTACCAGTGTCTTTCTCTTAATTTCTACATCTGAAGCTTGTCTGGCTTGAAGGAATCAACTGAATCAATAGGAGTATAGTTGGGCAAGTAAGATTACTTGTTTATCAATATATCATAGTATATATGTTTGAGGATTTAGGTTATACATGTTTAAATAAGTTTATTTGCATGTAATCCCTCTCTTTTTTCATATATCTCTATCCATATCTCATAAGGTTTTTGTGCAGGATTGTTTGTTAGTTTTCAGGTAGTAGGGGTTGGAAGAACTGTGGATCTAGCTTGACTCCACTGGGCATTTTACTATTTTGTGAAGGCATTTTCCCTCAGCATTCCACTAACTTGTCTTTTTTGTAGATCCATTCCAACAACAAGCGCTCTTCTTTTCCTCTTCCTCCAAAATTTTTAAAATCAATCCGGTTACTTGTTTTGCAGCTTTAAAATTGTTTATATCTATCAATTTTAGAATTCATTTTACATATATCTTTCTTCCTTAAAGCTCATAAACTATATCTCATTCCTAAATAAATTTTACAAGCATTCTAGATCTAGTTTTAGGGAAAATTGTAATTTTTCAAGGCTGTGAAAGTAGATCTAAAGCTTGTTGAATGCATGGTTCTTTCCTTAGAATATAAAAAGTTATATTCAGAAATTTAATTGCTTCATATTGGCTTCCAAAAAATCAGGCCAATATCCCAAGGAAAGCTTGCTTTCCTTGATTCTTTTTCCGCTTCTTTAAAAACTAGTTTTAACTTAGAATTTTTGGGTAAAAAGTGTGTTCATCCAAAAGTACTTTCAAAGTAATTTTGGGAATATTTAAATATGGTAATATTTCTGGTTATTATCAGGTATAAGATAAAAGAGGAGGAGGTGCTGTCTGGAAATCCTTTTTGGACCATTCGAAACCCCCAAGGGGGTCTTCGTCTTCCCAAAATTTCAAAATTTCGCAATTTGTAAACCTTTGGTATCATTATTTATAAGCACAAAGTGGATTAATTTCAGTTTTCTGATAATGTAATTTCTGCTAATAAAAATAAAAATCTGTTCGAATAGGATGTTTTGAGCCTATTCACCATTCCCCCCTAGGGGGATTCGCGTCCATGTCATTTTTTACATTTTTTCATTTTTTTTCAATCTAGTGTAGTTATAATATGTAGGGGTAGTATAATTTGACTTATATTTATTTTCATATTCCATATATGGTGGTTTCAAAGTAATTTTAATACTTACCCCATGATCCTCCTTTTGAGCCGAAAGGTGAAGAAAGGGTTGTGGTAGTCTAATTAGAAAATTGTGGTTTACTTATTTGTTTATGATTCATCTACTATATTTAATTGTTTTAAAATATCATAATAAAATCAACCCCTCCTTTATTCCCCGATTGAGGTCCACTTGGACCGAAAGAGGTTCCTGGAGGGTTTTCTTTTGAATAAGGACACCTCTTTTAAAATTTACTAAAAATAACAAAGAATCTAGTGTGTATGCTCTGTAATTGGCTTCAGTTCATCCGATCAGTGAAGCTGCATCAAAAGCACTTGAGTGACTACATTAATTAGTCTTCACCTCCCAAATTGACAAACCATCAGGCAAAAATCCAATGCCTTGAATGAACTGTAAACGGTGGAAAAATACCCAAAGGAGTGGGAACAATTGGAAAGTGACCTTGAGGCTCCGATATCTGTCACACCTTGATGGGTGTGTTATGAATAATAGTATTCGAGACTCCGTTCCATCCCACAAAAACCTTGTGGGTAGCCCTGACAGTTCACTTTTGGACATACTCCAGCTACCCCTCGGGTATATCTGGAGTCCTGTTTTTCACCTAATTTAATTCATTCACATTCCACATTAATTTAAAATCTACCAAGAGACATTTGCAAAACATTATTTCAAGCGCATGCAAGCACATTATTTTCTCTGTTGACTCCATTTAAGGCACTGGTGATCTATTTGATCAATTCTTTAGATTATATATATATTGAGTGTCATTACTGTGCTTATCTGCTTTAAATCTTGCATCTTGTTATCTTTTGTTTCCACTGGTTAATTTCAAAAGACTCCTAAATAGCTTAATCAATATAACACCATCACACTAAGTAATCAGCCTTAGTAATTTAATAGAATCTACCCCCCTTGGCTTCATTTGGAGTTATCTTGAATGGAGGAGTCAAGAACAAGGTGACATCCTTGACTTGAGACTTGCCCCCAAGGACACACCGAGTGACTTGAAGATTTCTGCCACGTAACCTAGGTGTGTGAAAGGTGGCAACATAGTTAAAGTATCATATTAGGACGTGAAATATAGAGACCATATACAACATAAAAATTTCTTCCCAAACAATACTAAACACTAGATAAATCCCTTCATACAATTCTTGTATACAACTAATTTAGTATGGGAGTCAAATACATGAAAACTAGTGAATTAGTAGCATGGAATTCAAAGAGTTTCACATATGGATTTCTTGGATTTTGACCCACAGAATAGAGAGACATGAATTTATAGAGTAAAAAATAATATATGGCTGTCACAACATCATCAAACTAATATAACATCTTGTTGCAGTTGCAACTTTTCTCCCAAAGTTTTTAAAATTTTGGACCCTCCTTTTAATTTTTAATCTTGCCTAAGATTGTTTGGATTGCTGAACTATGTTTCTGTTTTCGCTCTGCTACAAACTTGGATTGTTTGAAGTTGAAGTGAGGTCAATTGCTTTCATGCTTTTTGGAAAACTGCTTCATGTTTGCAAATGCGTTAATGGTGGAGTTTTGAAAATGATGTCTTTTTGGTCTGAATGATTTCTGTCACGTCCCCATGCCTCCAACCAGCGAAGAGGATGCGACGAACACATTAACACAGCTGGGAAAACCGCCCATGAACATAATCAAAGAAATCAAAGGCTGGAATTAAGCATGCAAGCATACACTGATGCATAATTCTTTATTCATACAGCGGAAGCAAACATACATGAGCATTCCAGCATTCAACAGAATCCATTTAACATCAATATAATTTGCAGAGGTGAAGTAACCAGCAGCACTTATCTTTCAATGACGAATCCCGCAACCAGCTATGCCGCTGCAACGTTCCACCCAACCATAGGCTAGCTTGCTCATCAATTTCTCAGCAACGCTGCCACCCCCGAGCTGGGCATGATTCCTCCGGAGTAAGGGTCAATTGCAGGCTTATACATAGCCAAGGGGACATAAACAACAAACCAATCACAGCTGGGTTTCACAGGCTGTCAACAAACAAGCCAAGCCAGCACCGTCCAAGGGACAACCACTACATACCAGCAGCCATATCAACCCCTCACAGCTCTGTGAAGAAGGAAAAACAACCAGGGACAGCCCCAAACAATGGATGACCACAACTCAAGTCCCATGGATGACACGGAGTTGTTCTTGGCCCTAACGTGGCCAAAACAACTCAACCACTACATCCAAAACCAGGTAAACAACAGCGGCCCAATTTCACAACAAAATTGACGGCAACTATGCACAGTCCCAAACGAAGGATAAGCAAACCCCCAGCATGGACAGAGGAGAACACAGCCAACAAATTGGCATTCCACAGTGGCCCAAAACGAATTTGGACACCACGGCTAACACAAAAATGTGGGTGAAACCAACAGCAACCCAAATCGTGGGTGAAATCAACAGCAAGCAGAGAACGTGGATTAGAGCCATGGCTATGACACATACCAATGGAAATCGGGCCCTTGAGGCCGTTCTACTTGCTCGCTGCGTGCACAACCAAAGAAGAGCTGCGGCTGGTGCATGAGGAACACAGGGTAAGACTCACAGCCTGCGTGAGGACGAACAGCATGTCCCTCTGCGTGAGGAAGAACAGACTAGCCGTGAGAGCAACCGACCATGAGGAGAATGGAGTCCTGCGTGAGAGAAACGAAGGTTCTCGACTGAGCATGAGTACTGTCCCAAACTGACAGTAGCCTGCCAAACCCACGTTTTTCCATGCCCACGTTTCCTCATGCAATAACTGCTCCCAACTAACAAATTCAAGACAATGAAGAGGTTGGAGAGGTTGGGTAAGGCAAGAAAAGGTGACAAATCAACAAGGGTGATAAACATGGGTTTTTCCCCCATAAACCAAGGTTTGACATCCCCCACCCCTTATCCTTTGGAACCATGCCCTTTTCATTCAACGTTGCACTGCCGTAGCTGGTTGTGGTTTATTTTAATTGATGTGCGGATTTACATGATGCCGAATTAAAATGTGCCGGATAGCACGACATACCATCGGAAATTATCCCTATTGCCGAAACATACACAACCAAATCGATGGTGGGGATTTTTCCTTGAGCTCCTCACCACGATTAATTACATTATATACATCATGCAAAGGGGGTCGAAACCGGGGACATTACAATTTCCTTCAGCGCTATCGGAAGTCTGTTACGTTCGAGTTGGAGCTTGTTTCTCTCATTTTCACCACTGTTTTGGAGGTGAAACAAAATTTTTCATTGCTTCCCAGCCGAAAGTCTTTTTGAACTTAACATTTTTAGTTGGTTGTTCAGAGGTCATTTAAACAATGCATAGGAGCCATATTTCCCTACGGAGCCTCCGTTATGGAAGCTGAACGATGAATTCTCTGGCGGATAGCTTTTTATTTTCCGATGCCGTGATGTTATTATTTTGACTTGCTTTGCATTATCAGAAAGTTTTATGGCTTTGATTGAAGGCTGTAGTCTCATTTCCTTCCACCATTGCGGCTCCCGAGCGAACTAAATGTCCACCAGATAACTGCTCCACTCGCCGATGTTTTGTTATGGTTTTCACCAATATGTTTTATTTGCTGTGGAGCCCATAGTATTTCCACCTTCTAACATTGCGGCTGCGTAATGCACTAACAACCAGATGTTTATGTCATTCCATTTGCCGACAAGGAGTTTTTACGCCCAATGCTTTATCATTTAGTCTTTCTGAGGCTGATAGACTTAATGGTCTCACGGAACTCGTGGTTCGTCTGAAGCCCGCCGTTGTGGCTGTTAATTAAACTATCCCACCGATGCTTTAGTGTTTTTATTGCCTATTATGTGTGTTTTTTTACCCTACCTTATGGGTGGCAGAGGTTTCATATTCTATCATTTTAAGGTTTTCATAATGAGAGCGCAGTACAGGGCCTCATTTTGATGATCAATTTTATTGTTAGTATGGTTTACGTTTGTTGAAAGATGCAGTCCAAATTAATGATGAATTTTTGTTTTAACTGTAGATGGACTTAGAAGATTCTTCAGATTACTGCTACAAAGAAGACATAGGTGAAGGATAAAGAAGAAGGAAGTTGGCTGAAAAGTGATAGGTAGATATGTTCTGAGATCAATGAGATCTTAAAAAGGACAAATAAAAGACAAAGCAAAATTGATAGCAACAGAGGCCCAGGCTTGGAAAAGGTTCATCAGTTAATGAGCTGGTCCCATTTTATGAAGTACCCATAAGTCTAAATCCGAAATGTAACGCATTACATGAATCATGAGCACTCACAAAAAGACAAAATTGTGATATTAAATGGTTTGGGGAGCCCAAAGGTCACCCGGGGGGGGGGGGGGGGGCCCCCAAAGGTTTTTTTTT